>MQTX01000148.1:99739-365615 GCA_009735665.1 Angiostrongylus cantonensis | reverse complement strand
TATTAACGTTGACGTCAAAAGAGGAGTTAGGCAAGGCGATACAATTCCGCCAAAATTATTTACAGCTACCCTCCAGAACGTCATGCGAACACTGGAATGGGATAATATGGGAGTGAAAATCGATGGTCGAGAGATATATCACCTTCGCTTTGCTGATGATATCGTTCTTATAACACGAGACATTAGCCAAGCGGAACGTATGCTTGCGGACTTTGATAAAGCGTGTGGAAAGATTGGTCTTCGGCTAAATCTAAAGAAAACTATGTTTATAAAGAACGGATTGGTTTCGTTTGCCCCATTCACGCTCTACGGAACGAATATCTCCGAATGCTCCAGTTATGTCTATCTAGGTCGAGAAATCAATATGATGAACGACTTAGTTCCAGAGCTAAGCAGAAGGAAACGAGTGGCTTGGAAAGCTTTCAAAAGTATCGAGGATGTAGTGAAGAGAACAAAGAACACCCAACTCCGTGCCCACCTTTTCGACTCAACGGTTCTTGCTGTCCTAATGTATGCGTCAGAAACCTGGTCGCTACCTCAGCAGGATGAAAGACCACTCAGCGTTATCGAACGCGGAGTCGAAAGGACGATGCTAGGAGTATCCCGTTTCACACAAGTAAGGGATGGGATCCGAAACTCCGACCTCCGTCAATGATCGAAAATCAAAATGCCGTTCTGTACGCCAAACAGTCAAAGATAAGGTAAGCCGGACACGTAATGCGTATGAATGATATCCGATGGACAAGAGGTGTCAGTGGCTAGATTCCTCGAGATGTCAAACGTACTGTAGGAACACCACCGACCCGATAGTCAGAGTTCTTCACGAAGAGCCTAGAAGGAAGATATGATGCTCGACGAGCCTCTAAAGCAAGCAGAGCCCACTGGGCTACTCTTGCACGCGACAGGGAAAAATGGAGGATTTACTGGCGCCCGCTCGAGTCACTCGACGATCAACCATAGGCAACTATCGCCCAATCTGCTTGCTGTCTGTCTTCTGCAAACTTGTCACTCGAGTCATCCTAAACAGAATTGACAGAACACTAGACGAAGGACAGGCATACGAGCAATCAGGGTTTCGAAAAGGAATTGGTACGATGGACCACACTTACACGTTAACAAGGCTCATTGAAGTATCGCGAAAGTACAAAAGACCGCTCTGTCTCACTTTCATCGACTTACAGAAGGCCTTTGATTCAATTGAGATAGAAGCAGTCATGGAAGCCCTTGGTTGTCAAGAAGTCTCTACTCAGTAAATAAGGATTCTTTGTGAGCTGTACAAAAACTTCTCAAACAAGATAACACCAGTCTACAACGGTATTAACGTTGACGTCAAAAGAGGAGTTAGGCAAGGCGATACAATTCCGCCAAAATTATTTACAGCTACCCTCCAGAACGTCATGCGAACACTGGAATGGGATAATATGGGAGTGAAAATCGATGGTCGAGAGATATATCACCTTCGCTTTGCTGATGATATCGTTCTTATAACACGAGACATTAGCCAAGCGGAACGTATGCTTGCGGACTTTGATAAAGCGTGTGGAAAGATTGGTCTTCGGCTAAATCTAAAGAAAACTATGTTTATAAAGAACGGATTGGTTTCGTTTGCCCCATTCACGCTCTACGGAACGAATATCTCCGAATGCTCCAGTTATGTCTATCTAGGTCGAGAAATCAATATGATGAACGACTTAGTTCCAGAGCTAAGCAGAAGGAAACGAGTGGCTTGGAAAGCTTTCAAAAGTATCGAGGATGTAGTGAAGAGAACAAAGAACACCCAACTCCGTGCCCACCTTTTCGACTCAACGGTTCTTGCTGTCCTAATGTATGCGTCAGAAACCTGGTCGCTACCTCAGCAGGATGAAAGACCACTCAGCGTTATCGAACGCGGAGTCGAAAGGACGATGCTAGGAGTATCCCGTTTCACACAAGTAAGGGATGGGATCCGAAACTCCGACCTCCGTCAATGATCGAAAATCAAAATGCCGTTCTGTACGCCAAACAGTCAAAGATAAGGTAAGCCGGACACGTAATGCGTATGAATGATATCCGATGGACAAGAGGTGTCAGTGGCTAGATTCCTCGAGATGTCAAACGTACTGTAGGAACACCACCGACCCGATAGTCAGAGTTCTTCACGAAGAGCCTAGAAGGAAGATATGATGCTCGACGAGCCTCTAAAGCAAGCAGAGCCCACTGGGCTACTCTTGCACGCGACAGGGAAAAATGGAGGATTTACTGGCGCCCGCTCGAGTCACTCGACGATCAACGGGACTACAGATGATACAGGTGACAGGTGATGGGAGATGAAGAAAAACACTTAATGATACTTTGTCCTGATAAAGGAAAACCACATAAAGATATTTCTCTGCTATCTTAACATCTAAATAATAAAGAGTTTCTACAAACTCCAGACCCTTATCATTGTCTAGTAGTTTTTGACTTTATTAGTTCTCGAACGAGTTAGGTATGGTGCATAAAGAACGCCATTCGCATGAAGTATTACATTGTCTCTACGGCGCCCTCAAAGAGGGACCGCATGCCGGTTACTCGCTAGGCAACGAGTCGCGTCCGTAGGTAGCAGATAAGGGATTAATCGCCGAACGAAAGCGACCTCATGCTTTCCTAGTTCCTAAGCAGTTGGATCCAGGTAATGGACTAGCTAATTGTGCATATGGGATGTCGTTAGAAGTAGCCTCTAACAAATGAGCTCGTCTGCTCTGAGAAAGAATGGCACTCTGACTAGGAATATATCCAACCACTTAGTTGAGAACAATTTACAATTTATAAGATAATCAGCAATTTATGCGCGTGTATTTGGTCCAGACACAGAAGATAGGTGGGGCTCTTACCAAATTCCGAAGGAGGCTCCAAAACGACAGCTTTAGGTAGGACGAGTACGGAAAGGTGTCTAAAATCTCAAGGCTTTTCTGGGCTGCCTAAGTCTCGAAGCGCTAAGCTATCGACTGGACCTTTAATGCATGCTCACCTACGTCTGAATCCTCTGTAGAAAACTTGATTATGAGGACAATAAAAAAAGTGCGGACAAGAAGACATCGCTGATTTAACACCATCCACGATATCTGAGAAGAACCGTTCTTCAAGACAAATGACAACAGAGGAGTCGGCTGCGTCGGCGTTTTCGTCGCTATGACGAAGACGACGTCGAAGCCTTCTGTTTATTTTTAACTTATTATTTACTGCCTTTTCTTTTTAACGGCAAGGTATATACTGCGAAATACAACTTTTAATGATGTTGAGAAATTTGCAAAACTCCGACCCGCAGGTGTCTGCGGTGGGGAACGAACGCGCTATTGTCCTTTCCGGAGAGTAACGCGTTCTCCACCACACCATGCGGGTCCTTCGTTTTGTCTGTCTCTCAGCTAGTTCTATCGATCATTCTGCCATCAGCAAAAAAAAGCCTTTTGTTTATCTAAATTTGGAGAGGCTTTTTAGAGAAGTCCACACATAATCTGAGGTTGTCATTGAGATTCCAACGCTAGGATTGAACCCAAAGGAAGGACTGGAGATCACATAATGTCCTACTGCACAGAATTGGAACAAACAGGGTGAACGATTCTTTAAGTTTACCATGATGGCCAAAACCATTCGTACCAAATAACGACTCCAGAAACTCTGGAAACCTTGGACGTGGAAGTTTCCCAGTGTAGAGCACTTACTAAGCCCGAAAGCTGCCATGAACTGGGATTTATTCAGTTCATTAGTCGACTGTTGGGAAGATGTCGTTCTTGAAAACATCGACGAAAACTGCGATCGGTCATTTAAAATTTTACGATAGCTCTATGGGAACCTTCCGCCAGTCCTCGTAAGCACACTGGCTCGGCTCTTCACACGTTACCTGTCTGAATGCAAGGTCCCTACTCAGTGGAAGACCAGCAAGACCGTGTTGTTGTTCAAGAAGGGTGACCTACACGATATAGGCAACTATCGCCCAATCTGCGTTCTGTCTATCATCTACAAACTTTCCACTTGAGTCATCTTAAACAGGATCGACAGAACACTGGACGAAGGACAACCGTATTAGCAAGGAGGGCTTGAAAAAGGATTCAGCACGATGGACCCACATCCACAACATGACAAAACGTGAACTATCGCGAGATTAGCAGAAGCAGCTTTGCCTCATTTTCATCAATTTGAGGAAAAACTATTGACCCAGTTGAGATAGAAGCAGTCACAGAAGCCCTGCTCAAAAACTATTAACCCAGCTGGGATTGAAGTAGTCATAGAAGCCCTGCTAAAAAAACTATTGACCCAGCTGGGATAGAAGTAATCATAGAAACCCTGCTCAATCAAGTAGTCCTCACCCAGTGTATCAAGATTCTTCGTGAGCTGTTTCAAAATTTCACAACCAAAATGTCACCACTCTATAACGATATTAACATCGACGTCAAAAGAGGGTTTTGGCAGGTCGATACCATCTAATCAAAATTCTTTACCTCTACCCTCGAAAACGTCACTTCAACATTGGAATGGGGCAACATGGGATTGAAAATCTTTCGCCGGCAGTCACACCATCTTCGCTTTGCTGGTTGTCGTTTTCATGACGCCAAGCATCAGCCAGGCAGAGCAAATGCATACCGACTTTGATAACGCCTGTGGAAAGATTGATCATCGACTAAATCTTACAAAAACGTTGTCTATGAGGAACGGATTGGTTTTGTATGCCGTATCTACGCTCCACGACACGTGTCTTCGAATGTTCCAGTTAGGTTTACCTAGGTCGGAAACTCAACGTGCTGAACGACTTAGATACAGAGTTGAGCAGGAAAAAACGAGTTAGGGAGTTTTCACGAGCATTGGGAACATAGTGAGGAAAACAAAGAGCACTCAATTTCGTGGCCACCTTTAGCATTCCGTGATTCTACCTGCCTTAACGTATGCGTCAGAGACCTGGTCGCTGTGTAAGCAGGATGAAAGGTCACATGGCGTTATGGAACGTGCAGTAGAAGGGACGATGTTAGTATCTCCTATCAAGCAAGTGAAGGAAAGGATCCGCAGTCCCTACATGCTTCAATGATTAAAAGTCAAAGATGCCGTGTTATACGCCAAACTGTAGAAGATAAAGTGGCCCGGATAAGCAATGTGTATTAACGAGAACCGATGTTTAAGAGCCGTTAGTGACTGGATTACTCGGGATGTCAAACGGACATCAGGAAAACCGCCCAACCGATTGTCAGAATATTTCATGGTGACCGTAGGATAAAGATGTGACGCATATCGTGTCCCTATAGCGGGTAAAATAAACTGGACAATTTTTCAATGCCACAGGGAGGAGTGGAAGACCAGTGCCCGCTCAAGCCGCTCGACGATCAACAGCACGAATTATACATGTTATACCATATTACCACAGTTTGCTTAGAGTTAATTCCGTTTAATAGCATATCAGTCAAATTTCTTTTTAAAGGCTTTTTGAAAGTGTTTTAAAAGTCCAATTTTTTAAAAATGCTTAAACGGATAAAAAATCGAAACCGCTTTGGATAACACTTATCAAATACCATGAATGTGTATTCAAGAGATTAAGGCCGTAGTTGTAAAAGTCTAGAGTCGAGTGAAGAAAGCCAAGAGTGGAGAATGGGAGCGAACGTAAAAATGCATATTCTGGTGGAAAAAGCTCTATAAAAAAGATTAACAAAATGTCATTTTGTGAGGTAAATAGAAAATAAACAAAAGGTGATTCTAGTGTGCATTTAAAACGAAGCACAGTACTGCCGCCCACATATTCCTGAAACTTCTTAGACGTCATTTTCATTGTATTGTTTCGTACCTTTTGTGTGTCCGTACTCAACAGGTTCTACTTGTACACGATTTGACCTCAGTGACTTCAAAGGTAACGAAATATCGTCGTATGGCTGTAAGAGATTTATAAAAAGTCTCATGAAAGTAGAAATTACTAGAAAACAAAACACTCTTCACCTCGTCGTTATACATTGCATAGAAAATTCTTGAATCTGCGTTTTGCTCGTAGAGTTGCTTCAATGTGTAAGCTATGGCCTTAACTAGATTTGAGTTGCTCAAAATTCTACGTAAAAACTCACTTTCAAATTTAAAACTAAATGATAAGCTTCATGACAACATCTGGCAAAGTTGTTTCCATGTGATTCTTTCTTTATGGAATAAATTGACCTGATTTTCATCATCGAGAGTACTGTAGGAAGCCTTTAGAGCTTCGTCATCATTAGCATCCAAATAGTACCATCCTACGCCCTTTCCTATTCCTGGGATCGAGCCGTCTTCTTCCATAGGCATTTTGTATGCGATAAACCTGAATCTTCTTGTATTCGCAGAAAAAAACATAGATCAAATTTTGAAATCCATGGCTTATTTCGTTTCAAATAATTCGATTTTAATGCGTCGAGCGAAATACCACCAATGGCAAAGGGGTGGCTCGCAATTAAGTGAGTACTATGAATTGCTACCACCGTCCTATGTGAAAAAAGGTCTATATCAATTCAATCCATGAAAATCAGGGTCTGCTTGAATTGACAGCCTAGAAACTTCCTCAAAAAGGTTTCTAGAAATTTCAAGAAACAAAAATCTTAGATGGCGAAATACCATGTAAGTGGATATTGCTAAGTGGAAAATATAATTTGTGGCGATGAACACCTTAATCTAATAGAGTAAAGTTATTCGTACAATATTATAGAAAATGAGAACGCTGCACTAGTTGTGCAGTGATCAATTGCATTTGGCCTTTGTTAAAATATAAATAACCAAAAAATAGAACAAATAATGCTAAGTTTATATTGTTCGTCTAGAAAAAAGCATGCCTAGGCTAGAATTCATAAATTATACGTATGGAGTGCAGGAATGCTTCTGAAAAAAATAATGAAAATTAAATTTATCTGATTTACCAATCCACATTCTGATTGTGCTGATCCTTACAAGAGAAAGAGAAGACTCCATTGACAAGGAACAACGACAGAAATACAACGATCATCTGCAGAAAACAGTCCGAAAAACGCTTGTTATGGAATCTATTAGTTCAACAACGATGTGCAAGAACACTCAACAAAAAACTATGACTTTTCATTGAGTAGTTTCCACTAAGAAAACCAACTAAATGAAGGACAGCATGGAGTTATTTAAAAAGATCTGAGTACTTTTTCTGTTGGAATACACTTCACTAACCCACTATCAAGGCTTGTGCGTTCCTTACTGATTTGATAAGATAATATTCACTTGCGCCTTTGGTAGAGATTATTTGGACGTGCCTTGCAATTCTGAAACTCTATAACTATAACTGCATTCTAAAATGCTGAGTGTTTATGGGACGATGAAAATGAATACTACATCCTTGTGATATGTCCACAGATCAGCATGAATGGACGCTGTTGGAGCTGTTCGTGATCAAACTACACATTCGTTTGTCTAGATTTTTTTAAGTGAAAGTTGAGTGGATAATAGCAAAATCTTTTTTAAGAAAGAACGAGAAAATTTTAGTGGCTGCAAGAGTAAGAGAAATTGAGATTGTTGGAGTTATAGCATATAATTTAGCTTCGTTCTTCGAATGGAACAAAAGCGACCTGGATGTATAAGGCAAATTTGATTTATCGAGAAGTTGATTCCGAATCTTCATCCTTCAGCAATCGTGTCAGAGTAAATACTGGAGTTCCATGGAAGGTTCCTAATTTCAAGATGTACATTGCGGCCGTCTCTATGGATAGCGCTTGCATGTAATGCAACGAAAACAAAGAGTAATTAAATGAAGCAACTCAGCACGAGGTGAAAATCAGTGCTTGTTCCATTCAACTTCTGAGAAAGCAACACTGATCAACTGAAGAAAACACATTTTTATATTAACTTTTCACTTCAGCTCTCCTTTTACCGAAATGCTAAGCAGATGTGGTGTTTAGAATAAAGGATAAAGCTCTCGGCGTTGATCAATCCCTGAAGGATGCGACTTCACTAAGCATCGTTTGGAGGTGATTGAATGCATATTTGGCCCTTAGGCCCCTAATGACTCACGGTGGCCAGCCAATGTGTCGAGCCAGTACTGCTAGTCGCCCAGACAAGTCTGGCAGTAGCTTGCCGACCTCGGAATGATAGAAGGGTTGGCGAGCCGCGGGCGCGGAGATCGATCCCATATGTGTGTTGCAGGGCGCCTCCGGCCACTGAGCTACAAGCGCTTGGTGTTACTTTACGCTTGCTTTGTGCTTGTGATTCGTCATATCATGCAAGTAATGCTGCTTTTTCCAAAAAATATTTGCTTGCAGCGTTATCTTTGTAGAAAAAACGATTGAGAGCACTCATTAGAAAAATGTTATTATTCCATATGCTTACTAATTTACGAACTGTAGTCTAACACAGTCATTGGTATTGCTCAATTTCATGGAAATGGAAAATCCGATTGTGCATTGAACGTTTAAGAACAAAGAAATAGGATTTCAGCTAGTACTCGTACTGATAGTGACTTATAGTTATCTGTTAAGTAAACAGATAAACAGAAATTAATGCAGAAATAGTACCCAGGATCGACTTTCTATTAACTGCGGTACTGAACTATGAATTCGTCGTTTTCTTTCTCAGCAGTCGCGAGTTTGTTCAGCGTACGTTTACTGCCATACGGTAACAAATTCACCACCGTAGCTGATGTTTCGGCAGAATCGGCTTCTTCAGAGCCTGGAAGGGTACAGCAATACGCAAGTTACTAGATCAAACACTTCAGCAACACAAACAGAAAGATGAAAATCTGAGCGATAATTACAAGATCTACAGCTTCTCGAAAAAACCCACCGCTTTTTTCACCCGTTCTCCACCGAGCAGAAAGCTAGATAAACATCTGAGGATCTGTATATCCTGGCATATCTGAGGATCGCATGTGTAGAATAGGTACAGAGCACTTTCCTCCCTAATTCCGATTTTTGAGAGGTAAACATTGCTGGTGAAATGGTTATAGTTTAAAATATTTAGTGGTTCTAGTGGCATAAAGGATCGCTGGTTCGATTCCACGTCCATTCCGCCAAGCCCCCCATCCTTGTGGGATCATAAAGTGGTGCCAGATTTATCTAAGACCAGATTGCTCCCTGTGAACTACCTGCACGGCTGTCCCAGAATTAGGAGAATTGGCACGACTAGCATTCAACACATTGATGACGAGTATAACAAAAACAGAAGTCCTCAAGCAGTTGCCAAGCCTTGCGCAAAACAGTTCAAAGACCTTAGTGCATTATTGGTGCGAGGGAACACAATGAATGAAAGAAGAGCCGAGATCTACAAAGCAGAAATGAAAACGAAGAAATTTGACTGAGCCAAAAGGAGTACCACACAGAGTTCTTCTCTCCAGGAATGTCTCTTAGCCATAGTATGCCAATGCCATAATGTTGATATAAAACATTCTCCGCGAGCGTTTTCTTTCACAATTCTGATGTGTTCACCAATCCTTCCATCCCTCCGGAATCGACAAGTTTGTACCAAACTTGTCTGGGAGAAGAAGATCAGCACTGAGTTGATACATCGGTAGGTCAACATGAATCAATGTACAGACCAGATATGCACTCAATCACCTCCAACGATGATTAATGGAGTCGAATGCCATAAAGCATCCCTCAGGTATTAATCAACGTTGAGAGCTTTATTCTTTATGTTATCCTTAGACATTTCTGTATTTCACTCTGCGATTGCTGTATTAATGCAATGTATCCGATAGAAACGCCGAACTCATTCACAGCTTAGGTGGTCGTACTTAGCTAATGGTCACCACCGACGAACATTGTAAGCCGACAGCCAACAAGGTCACCTGAGCATCTATGATGTCAACTAAAATTCAGCTACTTGCATAAATTTCTTTGCCATAAAATATTCGTAAACCCACCACCGATCTACAACAAAATAAAAAGAAATCCTGTTTTAAAGTTTATCGACTTTCCATGAAGAAATCCGCGTCGAAAATACCTTACATCGGTCTATGTGAAGTTACACACGGTGAAGCTTTCTTTTTCTTGAAACAACAAACTAATATTAAAATCAGTAACAACATGCAAATATTCTAGACATAAATATTTGTAAATTTACGAGTTGCATAGATGGCATAGATGGCAAAGCACCGAAGAAAAAGAATAGACGACAATAGATCGGCACCGTTCACCGCTCGAGTTCAACTGTTAACAGCTTCATCAATACAATACAACTGGGGATATAAGTAAACTTATGAAGAACCATGATGAGAAGATATAAAAAAAAAACATTGTGAAGGATTACGTAACAATAGCGGAGAACTAAAAAGTGAGAAAAGAAGAAACTAAGCGCATACACTGCTAAGCAACCCTGAGATTATCTCTCACAGCAGAGTTTACCAGCAAGGTTAACGTCAACTTTGAAACAAGAGCTAAAACAAAACTGTTTCAAAAAATCATACATTTGACTGATTTTCTTAGATCTACTGAAGTAGACAGTAAACAAAATTTTGAACATATCAGAATGTTCGATTCATAAGAATACACTAGAACGATTCAACTGAATTCAACGATATATTTAAATCTAAATGAGGCCTTCGACGGCTGGTGGTTGTAGGTATGGTAAGTCTTTGGCGTGGTGTAATTCTTCAAACTGTGGACGATATTCGCCATGATTTCGTCGTCTATCGCGAATCGCTCGCGTAACGAAAAATGCAGCGACTGAGACGAGAACGAGAAACAGCTGAAAATTTGAACTACAATAGAAATAGCTACATCTTTTTATAAAGGCTGGATTCTGTGGTTTAAACATGGTAATGAGGTTGGTTTGCAATTTAATATCATGTACTACTATAATCCGACTATACCTGCTAACTTCTGAGCACTATATTAATATCTAGATAGCACACAGAATTCATTTACGTAGCTACAACTGTCAACTGTAGTTGCAACCACGTTAATCTCAACTGTAGCAACAACTGGAATCTATAGAGAAAATGCCGCTGACTCGACTACATGCTGTTTGAGGATTTTTCATCTTATGCCCTCGTCATAAGGTGAATACTGGTTGAAAGTGATACCAGTCTGAATTGAAGACAGCAGTGCTAGGCTACTCTTACATCTTCAAAACTGGTAGCATCCCTTGAGGACCAGAAATAAATTCGCTGTATTGGGAATTCGATACAGCTAGTCCCGTGGGGAGAGCGAACCACACGTCGAATAAACGATGGAGAGCGATGTGATAAGCCGAATAGACAGACAAATAGGATATAGAAAAAAATCACTCAGGCAAGGTAGTATTCCTTTCAAAATGTAATTATAATCATAGGGCGCAGAAAGCGCAGTTGATACTGTGCAATCGACGCGTGGTCGCTGAATCAACCCGTCCGAGATGGACAAAACCATACCACCGGGATCGGCAGACCGGTACCAAACTTCTTTGCGAAAAGCTCCCTTTAATCCAAAAGGGTGAGGGATTATCTGGGCTAAAGTGATGCGAATGCTTTAGTCGTTCTACCATAAAATTCCAGGAAAATTCGACAAATTTGAAAGCTTTGGTGGACGATGGATGCGGATAACAGACCGAATGAAAAACTGTTAGGATTCACATAAAATCTTAAGTCTGATGGGATAAATACGAGAAAGTAAACAAAATCTAAATATAACAGCAGCCAGTAAGTATATGACAACGTAAAACGACTTCTCAAGAGCAAAGGATATTCGTAATTAAAAGCCAGTAAACTCACAATCACACCGATCACAATAAATGCAATTGATAAGCCACCCATGCCAGTAGTTTTCTGGCTTGTAGCCGTGGTGGAGTTGCTAGTGGTGCTCATCAATCTATGATGGTGTCCTGGCTACGGAATTGTAGAAAACGAGCCGAATGACTCTAGAGCACGGACAAGCACAAAATCACTCCCTGTCGGGAGTACGACGGCCTATAACGATCAGTCGTAAAGTCGTGTCTGAAAGAAAACATAGATGAACAATTGTGTTTGATTTCACATATCGTGATAAAGTCACAAAAGTATCTAAACGTTCAATTAAGAGCCGATTTTAGAAAATCAATCTTTTCTAAATAACATAGGACCGCAGGCTCCACAAGGCATTGCTGCAGCGATAAAAGGACCGTGAAAGACGGTGAGAGAACGATGGCAGTATTATAATTAAAGAACAGAACGAAAAAATTAAACAAGTTATTTACAAAAGGCCATAGAGTTACAGTATGCATTTTTAATTGGCAAATGTTCTCTTCCCAAACAAAGGCTCATTCAGCGCAATATATTAAAACTTCTAATTACTGTTTCTCTTGACAAATCAACCAACGAAACGCTCCAGATACACTAAACCACACACAATTAAAAATCACATATTGTCTCTTTCTCTTACTTGTCTCTTAACACAAGGTCCGCGTGCCTGTCTTGAATTAACACTGTTTCTTCACCATCGGTCACGCCACCAGGCAAGGCAAAATTGTTTGTTATATTGACCTAGCGACCTTTACCATCTTTTTAGATGTAGACACGCTCTCTAGCGTCAGCATTTGCTTTGTAATGAGGCATGAAGATCGTTGTCGCTATTTCCCATCACTTTATCCCCCGCTTAACATTCTCCCTTCACAACTCATTCGATTTGCTTAGGTCGGAATAATGTTAAATATAGTTTCATACCCTTACATCGTTAACATATTAACGTCACCGTCAAGCGACATGTAACCACTACATGTTGCTATTGTAACATTTATCACAATTACTTGCACTGTTTATGAGTAATCTACAATTCGTAGAATCTTCTTCGTTTTTCGTTGCTAACGTAACCTCGTCATTACTATCTCAATCTTGCACAGTGGTCATGTAAATACTTATGCTGTAGTTATACTAATATTGTCACATAAAGTGTTTTCTAATTACATTTCATATCCCATAATCCTGCTGCATAAAGCTCTGCATCATTGTTAGTGCAATTTGTCACCAACATTACTACTGCCCACTGAACCAATTTGCTTTCTAACATGTTAGTTTGTTAATAATAATGACTTGTGAATTGATGCATTTCTGAGCTCATTGCGCTGTCGTGTAAATATAAGGCATATAAACAATCTAATTACCCAAGTTTGAGGCTCGGCATATCTCTATCACGCAGATCCGCGGGCCAAAACCATCACACCACAGCGAAAACTTCATTGTAACTTCAGGACAACTATTGGACAAGTATACTGAACAAGTATAGATGTTTGGAAAGATATTCAACAAGACTGTAAACGAAAGATGGCGAAAAAAGTCGCTATCAAGGCGAACGTATTCGTTTATAAAAAAGATTGAGAGACATAATCCACGAAGAGGCTACAGGTTTCTTTAAAAAATACTTTAAAAGTGATTTTCGGCTACAAAATAATGTATCGACAACATATGAAAAAAAAACTTGGCAAGCCGATAACGATAGTTTTTAAACCAATGACCACAGTTGTCCTTTCCAGGGAGTAACGCACTCACCATCACACCATGCGGGTCCTTCGTTTCGCCTGTCTTTCAGCTATTTCTATCGATCTCTGCCATCAGCAATCACAAGTCAGCGGAACGATCTGAGGAGCGCAAATCAGCAATGAACCCAGTTAAGCTGAGGCTTTTTAGTTAAAATCACAATCTTAACCGTTTTCATTTACTGCCTACTATTTTCAATGGTAGGATATAATGCGAAATATAGCTACAACGATGCTGAGATATTTGCAAAACTTTGGACCGCAGATGTCTATGGTGGGAACGAACGCGCTATTGTCCTTTCGTGAGCGCGTTACTCCCCGGAAAGAACAATAGCGCGTTCGTTCCCACCATAGACACCTGCGGTCCATAGTTTTACAAATATCTCAGCTTCATTAAAGTTATATTTTGCAATATACCCTGTCATTAAAAAGAGTAGGCAGTAAACAAAAACGGTTAAGACAATGACCACAGTGTTTATTACGCAACAGTGGTGTATCCTCCCCATACACAGCGGCTAGACATCTCATACGATATGATCGCTTTGAGGATAATTCCAAAAAAATATTATCTCTAAAGTCTGTTTTAACTATTTTAACTTATTTATTGCCTACTCTTTTTAACGGCATGGTATGTTGCGAAATATAGCTTAAATATAATAAATAATAAGTTAAAATCTAAATAACAAGTTAAAATTGTGATTATAACTGCAGCCTCAGCTTAACTGGGTTCGTTGTCTATTTGGGCTCCCCAGATCAACCCCACTGACGGGTGATTGCTGATGGCACCTATCAATAGAACTACCTGAGAGACAGGTGAAAAGAAGGATCCGCATGGTATGGTAGTGAACGCGTTGCTCCCTAGAAAGGACAATAGCGCGTTCGTTCCCCAACACAGACACTTGCGGTCCAAAGTATTGTAAATATCTGTTTTTATTACCAATGCTTTTTTCTTGGATTTAACTCACTCAAACAGAGACTGAGAAAAACAAAAAACCTCAGCAATGGTCCCGCGTCTAAACGCATATCAAACTTAGATCGTTATCCTGCATTCGGGTGATGTTCGATAAAACATCTATTTGCCGAAACTATGAAAGAGAGGACAATATGCTTATGTAAATTTAACCATAGTTTCAGTAGTTAAATGATTATTTAACACTCAGTATAAGTTCCGTTTAAATGTCCACTGAAATTCGCAACTCGCAATGATGAGAACAAATTTTTTTTTCTACAAGGATGTTAATTTTCTAGTTCTCTCAATGATATTATAGAACTGACAAGTTTGTCCAAAATCTCTGCCAATTTTCGCAGTTCTCGATCGTTGAAGATCACACTATCTAAGCATTAAAATCAACACGAAACAAAAGAAATGTATAAAAAGAAAGGAGAGAATAAAAAAAGTTGAATGGGAGTTAGGTCTTCGGCGAGTTTACCCAATCAATACATCATGAATTGGTTGAACAAATGAGTTTACTAAGACCCTATGAGGAAATGGTTGCTAGAACGTGTACATATGGAGGTGTTCATGAGAAAACTTACTACATTTGTATCATGACCTATAGATTTGCATCAAATACAACATTGCGATAATTCTATAAATAAAAATTTACCATGGTGCTGTCATAGTTCTCAAAAATACAAGATTTACACTAATAAATAAAGTGGGTCACTACTAGGCTTGTCGAAGGACACAGTATTGAATCACAGGACTGACTTGCTATTGAGCTCGAAATTGATTAGTAATCCACTCTTTTCTTACTGAGCAGACACGAAATTATTGGAACATTCATCGACAATACCTGATGCTTTGGGAGGTTTCGCTTCGTGAAGAGCCCGAAAAGGTCAAATTGGAATGCGGTCTACCCAGGTAAACATTTCCATAATCTCAACAGAAAAAACTGTAGCGGTAGCACAGTGGTAGTGATCTCGTTCATTACGGTGACGCCCAAACCTACCCAGACATTTGTTAGACGTAGCATCGGCCCAGCAAGCTTCTCATCCCTTCAGGGTCGAAGAATTGGCACTAGACTAGTCTGGAAGAAACTGAATCACTCCAATTCACGTGGGAGCGTTAAGGTACGGAGGTACCTCAGTATTCCAGAAAGCATCGAGTCGATCGGTATTCAGCGATTTTCGTAAAGAAGCTAAAAAATCTTCAACCGACAAAATGAAATCACATGCAGAAATATCCGAAAAGCTTCGTGAACGATGGATGCGAGGAAACGATTAAAATGCAAGAAGTGCTGAGATCCACACAATGTGATACACGTAATGGCGGCTCATGTAATAATAAAAAAAGAACCAACAAGAAACCCTATCCTCCAATTTAGTTCGCGCAATAAGCAGAATCTTCTGAACACTTTTTCGTTACAAGTTTTCCAGTGGAAAACATGTCAGTTCGGTGGAGAACAGCCGCACAGAGTCTTATATGGGCGAAGAGTTTGTTCGGCTCAGGCCAACAAATCGGCCTGACGTTTGACACGAGATCAAGCGTGATCACAAAAACTACTCTTTGCTATTGATTTTTGAATTTTTACAATCAACCAAAACTCTTCAAGAGCTTTACGGGCTCATGCCATAAATTCCTGTGCGAGGATAGTGACTCCCATTTCCAAATCATCTCCGTTGTCTTTGTTGCAAATGCGTACCTGGTGGTGTGTTTTGTTTAGCTCTGTGTCGTTCAACTAACTGTTCTTTTATATCGATGCAAAGTTCTCCATTTAATTTGCGAACGCATTCGTCCGACAAAGTTCTTGGAGAAATCAGGAGCTCCGTACCCGAACTCATGCAACAGCCGTTTCTATTTGTAAGGTTAATTACACAATTATGTGTCATGCAGAGTCGACCATGCAAAGCGGTTAGGAATCAGTTGACGTTTTAGAGAGTTCGATGACAACCGAATCACCTCTACCGAAACTAAGAAACGAGGCTGATCTAAGTTTAAAGCAATGCTTTATTATCTTGAGCTAGGACGACAGGTGACACTCTTACTCATTTTCATTCGGGCTTCTGAATATAGAACTCGAACTACCAGCCAGTTTGTGTAGCAATGAAAAATTGCAAGAAAACGATAAGGTTTCCTTGACAACAAAATACACAATGTTGAACCTTTACTCACTCACCGTTCTACTTCCACTGTTTACGCTCTTGTACAGTTGGAACATTTAGAAGGTTGTTATCGACAGCAACTATTACTTGAATACATGACGGCCCGCCCTCACTGGCTGTGTGGGCCTCAGCATATTCTCCATTCTTCGGAGTTTCGCTGGTTTAACCACTCTGTTTCCCTGGAGTCCCGAGGGGAGTCTGCACAGTCTGCCCTATGTCGCCAGCACGACAGGCAGATGCTACCCTTGTGGATCAGAGGGAGATTTGCCACCATATGACTAGTTTGATACCACGACGATGGTGGATCTCGGTATCGGTTTACTCTCAGCTGATTACCCTTTTCGAGGACTCAAGTGTTACGCGCAGCACCACTGATTGCCCTGCCTTGTCTTTCCTTCACTCAGTTTCCTACCTAACACAGCCAACAGCAATCACCCGTCAACGGGAATGATCTGGAGTGTAGAGAAATAAATATCGATGTGAATATGCATAACATTTGATTGATCTGGATAAGCACACACCTGGTTCCGGATAAGATCGTGACGACTGCGATCGTGTTCATCCATCCATGTGAGCTCTGTACGGAGATCCACGTGGAACACTTAGTGGGAGAAGCACAGAGTGCGGCTCTGAAGAACGCGAAATCCGCCACGAAGGCTGCTGTTATGAACAAATGCTGTACGGCAACAACATCGTATGCGCTTATCAAGAAGATGGCGAATCATTTTTCATTCCCGAGGTTATTAGGAAGCTGGCCATGGAAATGATTGAACTTGATAAAAAAAAGTTTACCCCAACCGCATTGTATTGCATGCGGAAGTCCATGAACTTTGTGCAATTCTTTTGAAGTCATTTGAAGCAAGCTTCCTTATGGAGATTTCGGCGATGACATAAAACAACATAGCAGTACCAACATAAGCTTTCTTGAACTTGTTGAGAAACATGTTATAAAAACTTATTTCAGAAATAAGAAACTAAGGATAATAAAAACAAAGAGAGGAAAAAAGACAGAAGAACTTCCACATTTTCCAATGAATGATCGAGGAATTATTATTCACATATGATCACTATTGTTAAAATGAAGAGCTGGCGAATTGACTGGATATACTCAGAAGGCCCCATATTTCTTACCATTAGCTGATGAGAACAAAGACCAAAATGTAGCTTTAAAATTACATTAGTAAGATGTAATTTTTCAGTGCAGTTTTTCCTTAAGCTGCCCAAAACATTTCATTGTATGCGGAGAAAGATTTTCTTTAACTATTTTGAAAAGCTAATGACAACAAAAAGGACAACCATGAAACAAAAAAACGACAATCAATTTCACAACAATAAATGGTCTATGAGTTGTCAGCCATATGCGACTCTGAGCGGCTGTTCTTCCTCGGTGGAAGACAGATGAAAAAACGGCTCTGAAGAAGGCGATTCTGCCGAAACGTCAACTACGATCGTATTGTATGTGTGTTATTGTATGGAAGTAAACGTATACTGTTTAACAACCTCGCGATTGCTAAGAGAGAAAACGACGAAAATGGTCTATGTAGTGGAGCAAACCTTGTTTTTATTTGTGAGCAGGTAGAAAGTGTGAGAGTTACAATAATTGAGAAAAAAATTTAATAGATAGTGATTCGAAAAAGAAATATTATAAACCTTTATACCACAACAGACGACGGATCTGGAGCTTCACGGAAATCCTGAATTTCTCGTTAAAGCTCATTATCAGAAATAGCTTCATCATTTCTATAGCTCACAACGATACAATGGAAATATTGAGATTTCTGACAGAAGGTATTGGAAACGTGCAATAAAAATGCTACATAGAGTGAAACTTTGGCGATGTTTGTTCTGAATTTGTTTGGTCACCATGGTGACATCAGTGTAGTCACGGGTTATGAAGCTGCTCATACCGCACCACTTGCTGTTGCCACAGTATGAAGAAACAAGTAAACACCCTATCGACGGTGGACGCCAGATAATAATCGATACAGTCACTCACTTTGCTGTTACTGTTTAAACATCGCAATATATTTTTGGTTAAAGACAACTGCAAAAACAAAGTAATATCCATTTTAAAACCACGCTTTGAAAATAGAACTTCAAAAAAGAACAACACTGTGAATCTCTTGCAGAATTTTAAAAATGCAAAATTGAAGTCTAAAAATGGTTTAGAGCGAGAGAAGAAACTCCAACGGAAAAAGCAGACTTTAGGAATAAATGTTTTAGATTTCATTCATTTCCCATGTTCACCTCCTACAGTTTTCCTTACACGCCTTTCGCTTTAAAATGACGAGAACATATTCAATAAAGAATGGCCTGTTGTGAATCACGCAGAAAGCCTTAAATAAAGCTAAGTGCACTCCTTTAACTTTTGGTTCTCAATAATTTGTGGAAAATTTCTACAAACCAGTTGTCTCCTACACGGTGATCGGAACTGTCAAATATCAGTCAGGTTATAGTGAGGTAGTAACAAATTCTAAAATCAAATTTAGGAGTGCCAAAAAGCGTGGCAAAACTGATAGGAAATTCAATAAATGCTATGTGAAAGAATCCCTGCCTCCTACTTGTATTGTCGACACCGTATCTCTAAATATTGATCGTTATTGACGAAGCCAGGAGCGGGTATGACGCAGCGGTTAGTAAAGTCGACGGTCAGGAAGCAAAGTCTGGCTCAATCAACGCCCTAACACTACAGTCCAATTCACGAGGAGAAAATCTCGATGAGCATTCTACGACATCCATAAACAAAACGAAATCCTCAAGCGCCAGTCCAAACAACATGCGAAATGTTCGAAAACGTATGTGGACTACGAAGACGATGGAAACGAATCGAATACAAGGAATGCTGGGACTTCCACGGTAGATGTGATGACGCGTCGCACGAAAAATAAAAAAAGCTCTATAAGCTTTCGGCGTTGATTAATCCCTGAGGGTATGCGCCATGCATTCCACTTCATTGAGCCGTTTGGAGGTGATTCAATGCATATCTGGCCTTTACAATGACTCGCAGTGGCCTGCCTATGTATTGAACCAGTGCTGTTATCCTCCCAGACAAATCTGGTACCAGTTTGCCGAGCCTGGAAGAATGGAAAGCTTGATGGGTCGTGGTCGCGGGGTTCGTATCTACTTGTTTGTTGCAGGGCGTCTCCTACCACTGTACTACACACGCCCTTTGGAAGACAAGAATACACGAATAAATATTAACGAATTATATCAACTGAGAGCTCCATAAATGATTACTGATAATGGGAGACCGACAACATGTTCCCTTTGTTGAAGCTTGGCCCTAAAAACTTGAATTTTTCACAAGCTGAGTAATAAATATCGTCATCACACAATTAGGATGGAAGCCGTACACGAGAATCTCTGAAAAGTTTTTAAATATTATGAACCAACCGAAAATATTTAGTATGGACAGTGGGCTTAGAGTACAAGCCCTAGTTGCTTTTGCCGGAAAAACGGTTGTGCTTTCGACAAGAAACTCAGGCTATGGTTCATCACACAGGAGAGGGAGCATATTCCAAAAGGATAATGTAACAATAGAAAAAAATCTAACAAACTTTTAATGACTACTGGTCAATTTCTTGCTGAAAAACTTTGCACGAAAAGCTTTGACAATGTAGGACAACAGTGATGAATAAGCAGCGAAACCACGACAACATCGCAGCTGAAATTGCTGCTGAACTAAACTTACAGAGACCAGTGACTATCACTACTAAGCTGTAACTAAGAACGTGCTCTGTCAAGGCAATTTCACCTTGTACGAGCATCATATTATAACTGATAAGGCAATAGACTTGTTTAGAAGTAGGAATGCATTTGTTTGAACAAATAATTACTGCTCAACCATTGTTTTTCCAATAATGACGCGAAAACCCACTAACGAGGCAAAGACGATGCCTCATGAATTCATCATAAAGAAAAAAAGGATTGTGAATGGCAATGTTTCGTCTTTTATTTACTGCTCATAATTTTTTAATGGCAGAGCATGATGTGAAACACAGCCACAAGAATGCTGAGACAGGAGCAAAACCCGTAATCTTAATCTCAGTTGGGCTTCGAAGTTGCGACTACTCCTTGCGGAGGCACACGTGCTCTCCACTTCACCAGCCAAGGCCGCTAACGGTGCCATCATCCGTCACCCACTGAATCAAGTAGTGGAGAACATGTGGTCCTCAGCAAGGAGTAGTCGCAGGCTCGAAGCTCAACTGAGATTCCGGTTTTCCTCACATCTTAGCATCTTGGTGATTGTGAACCAGTTGAACGAGGGCTCAACCAATGAAGAACGACAGTTGTGGAGAGACAGTACCGCTCCTAGTTAGAGGAAGAAAATCACGTAATAGACAAAACTAGGAATTTTAACTAACACTGCCTACTACTAAACGAAGGATACAAATTAATGGAAAGTAGAAAGTAACATATGCCAGTTCCAATGCGATCATGTGGCTGTTTTCTTAGTGTTTCTGCTCGTCCAAATAAATATGTGAGGGGACCTTTAGAGAACCCATCTATAACACCTGGTTTAGAATTAAGTCAGAATTCGCAAATAATTTTGAAAATTTCGTTTTAAATCTTGAGCAGTTAACTGGGTACAGTTCATGCTTGGCTAGCAGGAACCTCGAATTCACTCAAAGAGGTGTAAAATGAGTTTGAAGAATACCAGTAGGCTACTTGGACTGATTACAACGCCGGTGATGCTCAGCGCAAGTCTTTAATGCCAGAGTCACTCACCTATGAAGTTGCTCACGCTTATGGATAACGACCATGGAAATAAAAAAACGACAGTGATCAATGTGCTGAAAAAAACCTTAGTGATACGTGAATATTTGCCGCACAATATCAGTTGTAAATAAGAAGGCTGTTATTCTATGGAATTATTTCAAGCAGTCAGTAAAAGACAGAGAGCGACAAACCCCAAACCACCATTATCACAAGCATCATCTCCACAATTAACATCATCACCAAAGAGCATAAAAGAGCATCGTCCATAAGGGATAGTTAAAAGATTCAAGTCAGAAAGCAGTCATTGGAATTAGTGCTTAAATGATGAATTACGCATAGACAGCGAAAACTAATCACTACAAGTAATGACCGCTTTAGCGTCACTTAACATTAAGTATTCCCTCTTCCCGAAAAAGACTCGGTGAAAAATTATATATTCCGCAGTTGCAGTCATTTACTGAGAGATAAATTGAAAAAAAGTGAGTAAGAATTCTTTTCTTCTTCTAGAAAGGAAGAAGGAAGATCCCATTACAATGTTTATCACTAGAAACCACAGGAAACTATGGTAAAAATAAAAGTGAAATTTATGGACGTCATGCAATTTTAAGGTAACAATACAATGCCCAGATACGCATTGGATAATCGTTATATTGCTGATCACACCGTTAGAGTAAAAAAGTGGCTAAAAGAATGATGAAACAAGGACGTCTGTTGGTGCTGTGGATAGCACGTGTGCCCCAGGATAGGTGAATAGGAACCCCAGATAAGGTTACGCGTTCATATCTTAGCGTCCTTGTGGTCGTATATCACATGGGACTCCGCCATAAAAAATAATAGGAGTTAAAGAGAAGCTAAGACAATGTGAGTTCTTAGATCACTGGAGGGCGCGTGTGGCGCAGTGGTTGGGGCGCCACTGCGACACGCACGTAGAATCGATTCCTGCGCCCATGGCCCACCAAGCCTTCCATCCCTCCGGGGTCGGCAAATTGGTACCAGACTTGTCTGGGAGGATAACAGCACTGGCTCGATACATCGGCAGGTCACGGCGAGTCATTGTAAAAACTAGATATGCATTCAATCACCTCCAAGCGATACTTAATGAAGTCGAATGCATGGCGCATCCCTCAGGGGTTGATCAACGCCGAGAGCCTTATCCTTTATCCTTTAAATCACTGGAAATATTCCTGGCATCCCCTTAAAGAGGCATTTCGAAATTTTCAAGATTTCTACACCATTATTTAAAGCAAAATATGAGCTCTGTCGGGTAATAATATCTATGAAACACTAGAAAAGAGTCCTACCCTTTCTCATAAGGTCAAAGCCATTTACACTGTTAGGGAACTAAGAAGGAGAGGTGGAAATAGAAACGAAATCACAGTTTTTTAATCCTATTGGTTTTCCAGAGAAAAAAAACTTGGCAAAAGCTATAAAAAGGCTATGAAGTCGTCCAACACAAAAAACTAGTGGAATTAAGAAGTTTGCAAAAAATATCTTGTGATCCGGCTCAATAATCCAAGGTGTTAATTAGCACTGGACTAATTGGGAGCTTAACAGGTCAGGTAAGGTCACCACAAATCCTAAACAGACCGCCACTTATGAAAGCCCAATATCAAATTGTGAAAACGAATTGAAACAATTGAATTACTCAGCCAACAAAACACAATAACTAATCACATCACATTAATAACGACGAAGTTCATTTATTGATAAACAATTCTTCTCATATTTCTTAAGAAAACTTGTCGTATAACGATTATAAAGTACTGAAACTGCAACATAGTAGGATAGCTGGTTCTGTCGAGCAGCACCGACGTCAAAATTAATTCCTTTTACCGTCGCGGCACACATTTGATCGATGTCAGTACTGATTTCATTCGAATAATATCGATTAGTGAACTTCGACGTGTCCGAATATGCTCTTTGCATGTGTGTGTATGTGTATGTGTATGTGTATGTGTATGTGTATGTGTGTATGTATGTATGTATGTATGTATGTATGTATGTATGTATGTATGTATGTATGTATGTATGTATGTATGTATGTATGTATGTATGTATCTGTGTATGTTGGTATGCCACTGGCTGAAAACTGAAGAAGTTCCACATTCAATACACTTGCGAAGAACGATAAACACTAGGATTTAAGCCATTGAAAAAGGAGTTTTTGGATTAAAGACGAGTTCGACAAGCGAACGCAGTCGTATTTCGTCGATATCATGGAATGAACGAACGGAAATATGAAGACCATGATGCTTGGGAAATAGATTGATGATGATGACGGTAATGATGATAATTATGAAGACGTATATGTTGCTCACTTAACTAACGACGAAACGTCTCATAAAGGAAGGAAATGTCGGCGACACCTTCGATGATTGCAGCAGCTTCGCATACAGTGAGTCACCTGCATGCTCAATATGATAACAATGAGGAGAATAAGCGAAACAGTTTATTGTATAACCGATGAATTTCGCTTCTCCCATTGAATCACCCTATTCCAGCTGTCTCTAAAGTGTTTCGTCTTCTTGACTTCTTGTAATCTGAGTAACCAACCATTGTCATTGTCCGACAATACACAAGTTTGGCTAATTATTTTTAAAAAAAGTATGAAGAATGAGACCGAATAACAGCATTCTAATTTTCCATTCAAAAAACAAAAGCTACTAACAGACCTTCTATTGATTAAGAACCTTGAAAAACTCTGAAAGAAACGAAATTACTGAACGACTGAAGTAAACTGTAAGAAAAAGTAGGAGTTTGGATGAAATTTTCTATTACAACTTAATAAAAAAAACGGAGCTTAATAAATTTAGAGCGAATCTTTCCAACACTGTCTAGACTTTTTTCTTTGGTATGAGATGGAAATGTATATTTACTTTTGGGATCAGGAAGTATTTATATTTGCAAAGCATTTGGCTGAAAAATTTGAGCGTTCAAACATGCGGTTTATGTTTTGAAGACACAAAATTCGCTGGAACTCTAGAAAGGAACAAGAGCGGAATCAAAGAAAAGGAGGAGATTAACACCATTTGCGTTTCTTGCAAGTGGTGATAAGATTATACCAATTTTTTGAGATGGATTACTCTTCATGTTATTCATATGGAATGGTTCATGTGATCACGCGGGCGAAGAACCACCAATTATTGTGATTTTACAGCAAAAAATATGCGTATATGAAACGAATATAACCAAAAAATGGCGAGTTTTTTGCATTTATTTGTAAGAGCTTCCTCAAGATTTACCGCCTCATTGTGGCTGGGAGGTGTTCCTAGGTGTCGGAGTGCGGTGTACAGTGGGAGGATTCTTCCCCACGCCTGGGTCTCTCAAGCTGAGAAGAGTCCGGTGTTTCCATCAGGAAGTCTAACTAAAGTAAACCAATACCAGGATCCGCCACCGTCCTGGTATCAAAGTCGCACCGTGGAAAATCTCTCTCTGAACCACAAGGGCTGCGATCGCCTGTGGTGGTGAAGACCTGGGACAGACTTCGGCCAGGTTAACCTCGAGATTCCAGGAAACCACAATGGCTCTGCCGCAAATCTCCGAAAAATAGAGATTATGCTAGGGCTCGCATAACCAGTGAGGACGGGCCGCTTAAGTATCAAGTGTAAGAGCTTACATCATATGGTATGCTGATCGCAGTATTTGTTTCAGTCCATTTGCTTCCTCGTATTTATTATCCACGCGGATATACGGATTTATGTGTGGAATCGGGCGGTGGTTGAGGATTTGATATTCTTCCAGTGGTCCTGGGGTAACGATGCTAGAGCGTTCCCAACTTTTCATCAAATGTGCTCGCCAACTTTTATGTGATGGGAGAGGTAAAAAAAATGTGTGTAATAACTATTTATTTTTAAAATAAAGTGAAAAACAGTAAAGTAGGTCCATAATGATTTATTGCGAAAAATGAATGATCACGGAAAGAAAAGAGGTGTTAAGATTTACAGTGTTGATCAACAACGTACTTATCTAATCAAATTCTTAGTTCACGCGGTGACTTCTCTAGATGCTTATACCTTCAGTCACCAGATTCATTGGCAGTAATAAGAAGATATACTTACAAACTTTTAGGTATAGGCAAAGTCTTACGGAATATTTAGAAAATATTGACATCCGAGGATCAGGTTGTGGTGTTTGCATTTAGTAGAGGAAATCATGGAGCAAACAACAGTGAGGAGTCGGCGGGCATAATAAATAGTATTTCACGCACCACGTTTTCCAGTTTCCTTTCTCACCCAACAAATCGGCCACGCTATAACTGATTTTATTTCTAGCAGGACATTAATTTACTTAAGTTCTGCGCCTTCTATAGGCTGAGCAAGAGCTTCTATATTAGAAACAAAATTCGAAATAGCTGTAGTAACGGAAAGAAGAAAAGCGAGATGAAGATTTGCATACGAACGGGTTTCAAAAACATATATAATTTTTTTTAAGGAAGAAAGCAAGCACCATTTTCGATATCTCTGTTCTTTGGAAATCATCTCAAAGGCTATAGATTATGTTTAGTGCACTTCTACTGAAATCGTCCTACAAAGTAGTAGGGCTTGAACGTTATCTATGGGTTTATGTGCGAAAACGAAGAGCGAACACCGTGAGGTTATTTTTCTCAGAAGATAATGATTACGATACTTGTGGCTATATTTCACATCATACACATGAATGGAAAAACAATAGGCAGTAAACGAAAGATGAGAGATTACGATATTGCCCTCAAATAGATATGTATTTAACATGATCTTATTTAAGGAACCCAGGAGTCTCGAGCAGAAAACCATTTATCTGAATAGAAATCCAAAAAGAAAAAAGCCTATGGGAAAGCATGCAAATATTGAATGGAAAAAAAACGAGTGCGGTGATGCAAAGCAAGGACATTCCGCTATCAGTCGTAACTCGCTGTCCTTTTTTTATGAAAAGTAATGGGCAAAACACGGCGATGACTTTCCAGTACATTCTCCATGGCTCAGAACTTGATTAATTTTTAACTATCTGCCTGCAAACAGGGTGTTTGAAGGACAAGTGAAGCTTATTAGTGCTAACAACATGTTTAACGAAGACCCCGAAATTTACGCTGACAACAGCAGGTCTGTTTATAGAGAATATTTGCCGTCACTGATATTGTCTTCATTTAACTGACCCTTGATCAAAGCGCTACAGTCATATATGAGGCAATGAACATCAGAAAACAAAGAAAAATTTTAAAAAAATAGGAAAAGCACAATTTTTATAACCATCGACAGCAGTAATTAATCGTGTTGGCAGAGAGGAAAGACCAAAGAATTTTTGACATGAAAACTTCACACTCACCTACACCAGAATTGACACATTGCTCGGAGTTTCAGCACAAATTATTCTGTTCACCTTGGATTTCACAAAAGGGTGACTCACATCAATAGTAGTGACAAGTGTGTTAGTAACAAGTTTTGTCAATTTTTTGTAGGACTTCCGGCAATTTTTACACAAGAACGATTGAAACCAGTAAAATTCATGGTTTACACTATCGGCAATCAACATGCTATAGTAACAAAACTCCTCGATGCAATAAAGTTTTAAAATGATGGAAAACAATTCTCATCGCTTTAGAAAATCATTAAATGAACTCTCACAAAACAATGATCTTCATGCGATTTCCTATCAGCACTTATTTTTTCTTGTTTTTTATATTAAACCGAGCTAATCGAAAAGAGAGGTCTACAAAAAATCAATTTCTCCTTTCTCTTATTAAGAGCGCTTTGAAGACCTGAATATTTAAAAAAAAACACTTATTTGGATAGTTGAAGAATCGCGCCTTCACGAAAAATCATATATGCCTCGGCATAATTTCCATTCAATTGGTAATTTGATACTTGGGCACGATTTCCTTTCCATAAAGCTTCGTGATAGTGACGTTACGGCTTCCCCAAACTTTTTCTACAAGGTACAGCCCACCGTTACGAATAAAAGGGAAATCTACCACCTTACAACTAAGTTGCCACTACATTGTTTACAAGCATTAGTTTGCACTTAGCTGGTCTTTCGATTAGAAACGTCTAACAACTTTCTAGTTTTGGAGACCACACTAGGATGATTGACGCGCTGTACAGCGTTGGGTGTTGGGTGGGTGAACAGCGATTTGGAACGAAAACCGCAATATTATATGCCTCTACAGAGCATTCTAAAACGAATTTTGAGTAAAATAATGCATGTATGAATATAAACATCGATGTTGAGTGACTTATTAGCCCGAGAAGAATCTGACGCCGTGTTAGTGAGAAATGACGCCAAAACATTGAAAAACCTATAGAACAAATGAATAGAAACGACGTTAGTGGTTTTACTTAAGTTGTAGTAACACATAACGATATATATATATACATATATATATATATATATATAATATATGATTAACGGTTGACATGAAAATATTAGAGGTGAGCGATTCGAATAGGTGTGGTGGACGAAGCGAAATTAGAAAATGGTGGTGGAAACGAATAGGTGAGTAGAGACGGACAGCGCTGATCGACTTACACATGTTGGCGCCGTTGTTTACCAACTCTTATTTTATTCATTCGATAACCGTCAACTATTTTGCTTCATTTATGGCGTCATTGTTGATGAAAAGTTACGTAGACGCTTGATAAAGGTGTGATAATGATCGTTATCTGTCGACAAAATTGAAGAATGCCACCCTACGGTGGTCAGATCCATTTAGGTGCCCTGCACAAAACAAACCTGCCCATTGATTTTCTACATGCTCTCTGAATTTGCTCTCTGTTATATTTGAGTGATACCAGTGTCTCTTATGATGAATAGCTTCGGTTCAATGACTGACTTCATAAATATATTTGTAAATGAAGTCCTTTGAAAGACAAAGAAAAGGCAGATGGAAACAAGGTACCGCCGATTGACTTTTCGTTCATTCCGCCTCTCATTGCTGTTCAAATATTTAGTGATTCCGTGTGAAGCTACATCTGCTGGCGTGTAAAAATTTCGTATCTGATCATATCGAATAAGCAACGACTAAGTCAATACAAGGAATGCTATTTTGACTTCCTTTCTGAAATTTTTGTCACATATTGAATGAAAAAGAAATTCGGACCACTGGGACTCCTCCTAAAATGGATTGTTTACCGATTACAGAATTCACAACCGTAGGAAAATCCACAATTTCTTGCTTCTGCCTGTAGCGATGACCTGGAAAAGCTCTGCGAGGATAATGTTGAATTTTAAAGAAAATCAAGTTTTGCTAGCAGAATTCACTTCATTGAGCCGTCTATTCCTCAAACCATAGCTTAATCCGCACAAAAATTTGTGGTCCTCCATGAGCGACAATTATAAAATGACGAAATGAGTAGAGAAAGGCTCACGTCACATGAGAGCGGACTAAGTGTCGAAGTGTTAGAAAACATATAATCAATGACGAAATATCTAACACAAGAAATATGTTCTATTGATGCTTTATTTAAAATTTTTTTTTTGCTGCACACGAATCGTCTTCACTTCCAGCACTTGCTTTCGATTTGTTCCCTTGCATCTGTCAACCACGAAGGTTTTCCAACTTTTCGCATGTGGACTGGGCTGCCGCTTGAGGATTGTTTCCCTGTTTCTGTTTAATAATATCGTTAAATTCTATTCGAGTCGATTCTTCCTGGACGCCTCACATAGCTGATCTAGGGCGTTCACATTTGGGTGGTAGTAAATAATTTTGGTGCAATGGTATCGCCTTGTCTAAGCGTGTTTTGACGGCGTTTTGTAGAATAGTGGTGTTTTGATTGCGAAATTTTATATAGCCTACGAGCCGTCGCTATATACTCAATAGGGCTTTCTTCAATGTCCAGGATTTCAATAGCTGTTCCTCTGTCAGACGCGTCAAAAGCACATATTTTTTCATTGGAAACCTTTCACGAGGTGGTTGATGAACAGCGTTATTCAGCTAATCTTTTGACATCTTTTCCGTCAATAGGTCCGATGATCCTAAGAGATGGTCAACATAGTCTCTCGTCTTTTTGATGTCGATGGCGGACCATATTTGAGCATATTACAATGGAAAAAGGCAAATATTTTTGGGATGACTACGCGTACTAAACCAAAAACGTTTTTCCAGCGACAAACCCTTCTATATATATTCTTGCAAAGTGTCCTTGTTGAGGTGATACGAGAGTGCTATAAGTTGTCGTTGTTGTTGTTGTTGCCAATGTTCGACGGTTGACGTTTTGACGACTTCCCTTCTTTTGAGCCTGGACGCATTACATGGAGCGATAGACTTAAAATTCGGTGAAAAATTTGTAACATTAATGAATATCTGGCACACAAATGAACTCGATTTTGTTCAAAAACTATTCACCATGCTGTTGCGCTTGGGCGAGCAAGTGGAAAACAGTTCCATTCGTAACAGCAGGGCTCTGAGAAAGGCGAAATCGCCGAAACGTCACCCATCGACCAACAACACGAACAGCAACAACGACAGCAACAACAACGGCAACGAAGATCCATACAAACCTCGCATCAGCTCAACAAGATCAGTTTATGAGATCATATAAATAAATAGATTACACAATTTCCTTGGGGCGCGTATGGCGCAGTGGTTGGAGGCACCACTGCGGCGCGCACGTGAAATGCGCTCATGGCCAACCAAACCCTTCATCCCTCCGGGGTCGGCAAATTGGTACGAGACTTGTCTAGGAGGATAGCAACACTGGCTCAATACATCGGCCGGCCATCGCGAGTCATTGTAAAGGCCAGATATGCATTCAATCACCTCCAACGATGCTTAATGAAGTCGAATGCATGGCGCATGCCTCAGGGATTGATCAACGCCGAGAGCTTTATCCTTTTAGAGCTTTACACAATTTCCTCAGCGAACCCATTTTTTGAGCAAACCCATCATTGAGGAGGTTGCAGGCTATTTGATGGTGTAGGGTAATAAGTGGGAATCCAATAACCGCCACATAACTTCCAAAACTACTTTTTCCTAGGCAACTCTAATGGGAGAGACGGGGATTGCATGAGTTCATGCACAATATGCTTAGTTTCACAGGAAGCATGCCATGAAGAATTTGTTGGGGAAACGGGTAGATCACTCTGTGTCCGTATAAAAGAAAATACAGATGGAAACTTAAGAATGCTGATGATTTCAAATGTACTACCGCGATCCTAGCGCAGGGATGAAAAACATTAGCGCGCAGGAACTTCGAGGTGTTTTGGATAAAATTCAAAAGTGCGAGTATGGATCAGAAAGGCTGATCTCTTGCTATGACTAGCGCCTTTTCTGAAATTGATTTCTTGACCCAGGTGGGTCTAAACGACCATCCTACGTGAACAAAACACGAGTGGTTCTACTCACAGAAAATCGGTTAGTGAATTTTAAGCGAAGTGGCATTCATTTATGTGTTTGATTTCCATCAGTGCTATTGACATTACACTAAATTATACGGAGATTATCAAGAAATTCCGATATTGATCAGTAATAGGTTAAAATGAGGTTGTTAATACAACGTTCATTTCATCAAAAATTGCCATATCGGCAAAATATCCTTTTTGGAAGTCTCCGATGGTTGTCAATATTTTACTTTCCTGGAGATGAGACCGTAAGTAAGGATTTTTCACGGAACTTCGAAGCACTTTTTAAAAATAGAATGCTCATGTATTTTTAACTAATAATGGATTAAAACCGTTTTGTTGCACAATAGTCGAGCATTCCAATCCCTTATTGTTTTCAACGGCTTAAGGAATACCACGACTCTAAGAATTGTGCTCTTATCTGTGAAACCTCTCATTGGTGCTTGTTAAGTGCCACAATATTTATTGGTGAAGCATTTGAATTTAAGTAAGGAAAGCTCAGGTTGGCCATATAGGCAGGAAGAAATTATTCTTTTAAAAAATTTCCGTCGATATTATTACGTTTCGATGTAACCTTGAAAATGCATAAGATTTCAGTGGAGCCGGGAAACTCATTGTTATTTGTATAAAAAGACTTAATGACCTATTAATACTTATGATAGCTACCGTCTCTTTACTTTTCTGGTAGTATTCATAGTTTCCTGACTCTTTAAATGATTAGTTATTTTGTTTATGGTAACATTTCGAAGCTATTCAATGTAGCACAATATAGCGCAGGAATCAAAAACATCAACGCGCGAAACTCTTGAGGTGTTTTGGATAAATTTCAAAGGTTCAAAGATGAATCGTAAAAAGAATCCCGCACTATCACACATGACCTGTCGTCTTATTTCAAATTGATTTGAGACCTAGGTGGGTTTCACTCGTCATCTCATGTGAACAATACAGGGTGCACCAGTTGCAGCACCAAGGTGAGTAGTTTTTGAACTAAATGGAGTTAATTTGCATGTTGGATCTTCATTAATACTAAGAATTTTTCGCCGAATTATAAGGCTATTGTTACATACGATATGTCCAGGCTCCGAAAAAGGGGAAGTCTCCGAAACGTTAGCTATCCAACAACAGCAGAAACAACAAGAAAGATAGCTTAGAACAATCTCGCATGAACTCAACAAGGGCTGCTCGCAACAATATGCATAGATATATCGTTTATTTTCGTCGAGGTTTACAGAAAGTCGGTCTTTCAAGTTGTTAAGAGATACATAGTTCATAGCGTGGTTTTTCTATGACAAAAAGGAAAATCGAATAGCAGAGAGAGTGCGTAGCCCAATGCGTTACAACTGCCCTGTAATGCACACATAATCTTTGGTTTGATCATGCTTCCCGCGTTCACCAAGCATTCCATTCTCCTGGCGGAATTGGTAAGTTGGTGCCAGACCAAATTTTACAGATAGCAGCAGTGAATTAAAACATCGTTAGCACACCGCAAGTCATTGTATAGACCAGACATGCGTTCACTCATTTCTAGCAATGCTTGATGAAGTCGGTGCATGACGCATTGATCAACTCTGAGAGCTTTGTCTTTTTTCACCATAATGTTTGAAAAACCATTGCAAAGACGTGACGACATGACTTTTTCGTTACAAGGAGAATGCCGTCAAAATAAAAACTTTGATTACAATTACACATTCCGCATTTTTTCCACTTCATTCAGTGATTTACCTTTTATTATCAACGCACGTACCGGTGTTTTATGGTGTCGAACTGCATTAAATAAAGAAAACTGTTTCGAATATTTCAAAATAGCTTAGCTGGAAATCCTCACCTTCATCCTAAAGCCCAGTGAACCAATATGAAGAATCACTGTTATCCCTCTACTATCTAATCGCAAAATGGCAAACCTTCCATCCTATTCACGAACGCCAGAGAATTTATATGGGGCCTATTTGGGATAGCCCTAGTACTTCTACCTCCAAAATCCAAGAGAAAAATTATTAACCGTCTTTAAATTGTTCATTGGACTAAACCATTTTCTATGAAGAAACCGATTTATTCAAGTGCCAACGATCATGTAAGAATATCAATCCTGCTAATATGAACACTCCCACACTACGTCCTATATGTTGCCTTCAACTGTTGTTATGTTTTTAGGGTTAACAATAATAGTACAAGTCAATGTAACAAATCAATAAGCACCGAAGATGTTCGTAAAAGATCAATTGCATACAAGATGCAGAGAGGCGATAAAATGTGCGGAATATTTATGAGCATGTATGCCTCATATTTGGCCCATAGTTGCGAACACAAACTTCTGTCTAAGTTATAAGATTTCTATGGACGAAATGGTGAATAGAACCAGCACATCACCATTCAGCAATAATAAATCCTAGTATAACTGAGTTTTCAAAAGGTGAAGACTGCATATGGTTAGGATTATGGCAAAAAGATAAAAATGAAAAGTGGATGCTGTCTCTGATGTGGACACATGCTCAAGCAAATAGAAGTACTAATCGTACTTCTGTTTTTTTCTAAAAATAATCTTTTTTTTTCTTCACTGACTTTACTCAACACCTTTCCTGTGAACAACATAATTCATTCCTAGTGCTCTTCAGGTCTAGGGGTAAGCAAAATGATTCAAGTAGAAACTGTAAGCACATTGTTCCCGGTTAGACTAATTTTTCTGCTACATCAACAGTGGCTTAGAATAGGGATAATTATTTGCTTAACAAATGCTAGCTTCTACTTTTTGCAAAGAAGAACTAACTCGTGCATAAGATTTTTCGATACATTCAAGTAAGGTTGATTTATAGTGTTTCTTACTGAAGTGAGTATGAAGATGGATGTGAGTGTGAAAAACTATTCCTGAATGGGAGTGAGTATGTCAACGACAACAGGAAAACTATTTAATTGAGCGTGCTTTTTTCGGTAGCTTTTCTAAGAGCTTTGTGCCAAAGGTGGTTACATGACTGACTACCTTTTAGGTTTTTACCCACTGTATAGGCGCGTGTGGCGCAGTGGTTGGAGGCGCCACTGCGACACGCACGTGGAATCGATCCCTGCACCCATGGCTCACCAAGCCTTCCATCCCTCCGGGGTCGGCAAATTGGTACCAGACTTGTCTGGGAGGATAGCAGAATGGCTCGATGCATCGGCAGGCCACCGTGAGTAAAGGCCAGATATGCATTCAGTCACCTCCAACGATACTTAATGAAGTCGAATGCATGGCGCATCCCACAGGGATTGATCAACGCCGAGAGCTTCATCCTTTATCCTCTTTACCCACTCTACGAGAAAAAAGTGAGTAGCTAGATAGGTACTTTGAACGAGTTAATAGATATTTAAAGTGCTATATTAATAATTCTGTTAAATTTACGAGTATTTTGGAGTAACTTGTTCGAAAACTTCATTGCTTCCATTATGTAATCGATTATGTTCACCTTTAAAGGGTATCAGTAGCAGTTTCTGAAGATGGAGTGTGAAAAAAACTCATCCTTCAAGAAAACTCGTTTATTTAAATCTGGAAAAGGGAAACAAATGGGTGAATATGTTCAAGACCAAAAGTAAACTCACAGACAGATTAACATTAACTATGACGTTGGATTTTTGGTTAGACACACAAGGAGCAAGCAAGCAAGTATTTTCGATAGATAAATGCTAACTGAAATAAATAGTTAACAAGTAAACCTTGTTACTAGAAACATGAAATACTGTATAATACAAAATTATCAACAGATCACTCGCATTCGACTCAACACCAGTTAAGCTTGGTCAGTCGCGTTATGTGTGTACGCCGAAATTGATTTAAATAACAAACACTACCATGCAGTCTATTTGAAAAAAAAACTATTATATCTCACATACTAACCACATTAATTACTTTCCATGCCTGAACAACGGTGTCAGCACTAGTGGACTGTCCAGTTGAGGAAAACTCTGAAAGTGGAAAAAAATCGCAACTCAGTAGAACAGAAAAGAAACTAGTCCATCTCGTCTCCTCGTGGATGCGCCATACATTCGATTTCATTCGTTGCACCGTAGATGTAATTGAATTCATTTGCTTCATGCAATGCCTAGCATAGGGCTTACCAATGTATCAATTCGGTATGGAGTTGGCTTTGTTGGTTATTCTGGGGTGTGTGGTAGAACCAGTTTCCATGTGTACTTTGTATGGCCCATGGATCTCCCTCATAGAGGGATCTCAAACCGGTTAGTCGCGAAGCGATCTGGCGAGTCCCTAGGTCATATAGGATAGAAGGTTAATCGCTAAAAAGGTGCGGCTTTTGTTTTTCTGACAAATAGATGAGTCCAGTAGGTGGACCCCTCATTTCTTCCGCTCCGATTTGGTACGCACCTTCTCTGTTTACAAAGACGCATTCGTTCACGCATGCGTGGATGTGTTCTCGTCTATGTAGATTGTATTCTACTAGTTAATGTGGCTAAACGTTTGCAAGCAAATAACGTGGAGCTATACAGGAGGCGGTTGGGAGTGGCCTCTAACAGATAAGCTCCTCATCTACTCTGAGAGAGGTTGGAATGCTCCACTTCAGTGTATCCAGGCCCCACGTTAAGAGCTATACGTAGGTATCAAACCCTAAACACAGTAAAATAAGTGAACCTTATTTCCGACACCCCAAAAGAGCCACCGATACTGTAGCGCTGGGTACAACAAGTTCGGAGAGGCTGCTAAAATCTCAGAGTCTTTCTACGCTTCATAAATGTCAAAGTAAGGTAACGATCTATACGTACAATGCTGGCTGACTTGCACATGAGTCCTCGATAGAAAAAATGATAAGGTACAATGTAATCAGACTGGCTGAGAAGAGAAGATGCCACCATTTATAGTCTTCTATAACAACGGAGAAAAACAGTTCCTCGCAACATGTAAGAGTAGAGAATTTGACTGCGTCAGCATTCTCGGCTACATGACTTTGGCCATGAACATCAATTCATTCAAACAACTAGCAAACTGAATCAGACGTTTAAGATCGAAGAAAAGTGGATCAGTACCGGTTTTGACAATCATCGTCGTCAACGTACCGACATCAAGAAATGACAAAGGCGAATTTAAAGCGTTTTATGTGGACTTGAGACGCATGTGGCGCAGTGGTTAGAGGCGCCACTGCGGCGCTCACGTGAAATGTGCCCATGGGCCATCAAGCCTTCCATCCCTCCGGGGTCGGCAAATTGGCACCAGACTTGTCTCGGAGGATAGCAGCACTGGCTCGATACATCGGCCGGCCACCGCGAGTCATTGTAAAGGCCAGAAATGCATTCAATCACCTCCAACGATGCTTAATGAAGTCGAATGCATGGCGCATCCCTCAGGGATTGATCGACGCCGAGAGCTTTATCCTTTTTTATGTGGACGTATAGAAGTTCTAAAAAGAAGACCGCACATTCTCTGAGGTCAATTGGAGATTTTAAGCCTAAAATCGGACCCAAAAAGTGTATGAAGAATGTAACATTGAGATCTATAGATCAGGGTGAAACGAGCGAGGTTAGCGAATATATAAGTTCACCATGACGATCGAGACTATCCTTGCTAACTTACACTTGTAGAAGCCCCCCTCTCTCAAGGCTTGACATGTGTTTCTCCCTATGGAGAGTACCGTAGGAAGGCAGACCACATTATATCAAATAGAAGGTCCTGCCAAACCGGTGACACTGTTGCCTCAAAATTCTACACGTGATTAGTCCCCATCGCGCAAGACTCGACATCTCGCGAAAAGGGAGAATGCTTCCAAGTTCAACAAAAAAAGAAGTCTCGAAACTACAATAAACTGGAATTTATTTAGCGAATTAGGTGAAAGAAGATGCCGGAATTGATACTAACGAGTAAAACGATAGGGTCATACAAAAAATCACGCTAGGACTATGAAAGCTGGAAGTTCGAAATCCACCAAGAGACGTCTGTGTCCAGAAACACTCGAATACGCCAGCGTTCACAAGCTGCGGGAGCGCCAATTCATGTCCGAACGCGCAAAACAATACATACGTGCATTGAAGATCTTAAAAAGAGAAGAACAGCAGTTATGGTCGAAGCTGAAGAGACCGAAACAACAATTCTCAAACTCCACCGAAGCTTTGCAAACTACAAAACCTATATTATTGCACTACAACTCCCAGACGGAACAGTTACAGGTTCCAGAAAGGCAGTGGAGGAAACTATTCAGTACAGCTCTCATATGAAATAAAAGAGGATGGATATGTAATCCTATCGGTTCCCACTCTCCCAATTTGGCATGCCATTTCGCTGTTAAAGAATAGAACAGCACCAAGTTTGGAAAGGATAAGGTCTGAACACCTGCTGATGAACCTTCCGCCAGTCCTCGTAAACACAGTGACTTGGTTCTTCACTCGCTACGTGTCAAAATATAATGTTTCTATTCAATTGGCGATTTCCGCAAATATTGCTCATTCTCCATTCTCTCACAGGTCCGCAAACTTTTCATTCGAGTCGTCTTCAACATTATTGACAACACAATGGTTGATTGACATCCATGTGACCAACCAAAGTTTCGAAAAGGATTCAGTGCGGTGGACCACATTCATACTATATCACGACTCATTGAAGTATCGCGAGAGTTCTATAGACGGTTCTGTCCCGTTTCACTGGTTTTAAGAAAGCTTTTGACTCAATTGAGGTAGAAGCAGTCGTGGAAGCCCTGAACTGTCAAAAAGTCCCTACTCAGTGTATCAAGATTCTTCATGACCTATATAAAAATTTCACAGCAAAGATGTTACCAATCTACGACGATATTGAAATCGACATCGAAAGAAGGCTTAGGCAAAGCAATGTCATCTCCCCAAAATTATTTACCTCCATTTTTGAGAACGCCACGCCAACATTCAAATGGGACAACTTGGGAGTGAAGATCTATCACTTGTTCAAAATCACTTGTTTGTTGCGGGGCGCCTCCGACTACTGCGCCACACTCGCTCTTTGACATCGTTCTTAGAACACAAAGTATTAGCCAGGCAGTAGGAATGCTTGGCGACTTTGGTAGCGCTTGTGAAAAAATTAGTCTTCTTCTTAATCTCATAAAAATGATGCTCTTGAGGAAAGGGTTGCTTAGATATAGCCCATTCATGCTCAATAGCACGATTATCTCAGAATGCTTCATGTTCTCCTATCTAGGTTGGAAAATGAACACGACGAACTACTTAACTCCACAGATGAGTAGGAGGAACGGGCGTCTAGGGTAGCACTTAAGAGTATCAGTGATGAAGTGAGGAAAAAGAAGTACACCCGAATCTGCCCCCACCTTTTTCACCATACGATTCTTCTTGCCCATTCATATGTGTTATAAATCGTTGCTGATCGTTACGTAGGCAATGTGAAATATCTCTCAACGTTGTAGAATCCGTAGGCGAAAGGACTATGCTAGGAGTATTCTGGATGATCCATGTGAGGAAATGTATTTGAAACTCCGATCTGCGGTGGCCGCCAAGGACCAAGGACGCCGTCCTATATGCCGAACTGTAGAAAATATGGTGATCCGAACACGCAATGTGCATAAAAGATCGCCGAACCGTTGGTCATAGTTCTTCACGAAAGCACTGGAATAAGGATTTGATGTTTAACTGCTCTCTAGAGCGATCAGAACCTAATGGGTTACTTTTGCACGCGAAAGGAAGAAATGGAAGGTTCACTGGCACTTCATCGAATCAATCGACGATCTAAGGGAAGGCAGATGATACAGGTGATTTTGCAGGGCACCTCTAAGGTTGCACAAGTTTTAACCTTAGTTTTAAAGAACTTTTTTGCTTTCGATTTTAACAAAATGTGGTGTCACTCCTTTACAGTCGGTTTTCGAGCCAATACATTAGCATCTGTCGCGCTTGACGTCAGTTAAGTGTTGTATAATTCTTCTACATCGGTTCGCTTACAGTACATCTAATAAAATAAACAGTGACATGTTTGTCGCCTTCCGTTGAGGCTTTGATGAGATTACGTATTGAATTTACCTATAGACTAATGGTTATCGTATTTATAATAACCATAAAAATATGATTAATGGCTATCACTTAGTCTGCTTTGTGCCATCTAATGGAAAAATCAAGGTTTCAGAACATAAGAGCAAAAGCAGAGTACAAACGATGAAAAAATACTGGGATTATGAATGGATTTTTGCTTTCAGTTGCGGGCCTTTTCAGAAACCCACTACAAAAAAAGCGAGAAAAAAACTTTATACGCCCTCACCAATGGTTGCTGTTGAATGTCCACTAACGAGATTCCTTGTATCGGCCCAGGTAGCACGCCAAGTTGATAAGGATTTAGACGAAGTGGCTGAATTACAAATGTAAGAAATGCAATTAACGCGTTTTTTAAACTGTCTTCTTTGCAGGATGTGTCTCAAAGAAACTACTCAGAAAATTCGAATCCTTTCCATCAACACTACAGTTAAACAAGGCAAAGAGTGCAATTGTTTTTAACCGCAATTTCTTTTACTTTTCTCTCGGAGGTGGTCTAAGGAGGAAAATGCATCTGCTACAATTATTCTTGACAATTTTTGCATGTACGTTAGATATGGGTTATTATGGAATACAAAGTGTTGATTATTCCAAAAGGAAAAAAAATTCACCGGTGCTTGAATGGTCGTAGTATCCAATGCTTTATGATCGAAGCTGAGTTGTGGTGCTGCCAGTGCATGCTGAAACGATAAAGCATATTTTATTTCTTTTTCTTTTTTCATCGACATCAGCGTTTTATTTGCGGCAGCAGATTGCTATGTAGATAGTAAAAGTAATAAGATTAGTAATAAAGTAATCTAATGCAGGACACTAACTGCATGAGGAAAAGAGAACAAATTGAAGATACTGAGAACCGGATTCTGGTTTGATGACTTCGGGTAGTCCAGTGGAGAATTGGATTGTTGAGTGGGTGACGATAGCAGCCCTTAGAAAGCAGTCAGATATTATGCGAAATTATCAGTCATTATTCCTCCTTTCATTCAAACTGCTACTGTTTCCGTAAAAACTCTACCTTGGTCGAAAAATAAAAACGATAGAAATGTTGGATTCAAGTGGTAAAGTGATGACTTGAAATAACGTTAAAAAATTATAAAGCGCAAGTAAGTGAAGCTCACAAGGTGGTGGGGATAATTTTTTGCTCTCGGTTAGAGTAGGAGTTCGTACAGGTGGTGGTATTCCGACACTGTTCACAGCCTTAAAACAGAATTTTTGAGCAAAAAGTTGAGAACACTTGTTTCATAAAGAAATGGCTATTAAAAAAATTAAGTATTATATATAAGCGACGAGTACTGAATAGGCGCCAGCTGATGGAAGTTGACCGGGTGGTAGGTCTCGATAAGGATTCGGAAGTGAAGCTTGCGGATAGCGAGAGCGGTACAACCGTTCTTCCTCCTAAATAAAAAAGTAAATGACTTATTATAGCTGTTTAGCAAGTACCCAATGTGGGACTATATGACTGGGTTGGTCTGAAAATTCTGTGACAGTACAAAGACACCTTTTCTTTGTCAGGCATTATCTAACTTGTTGCATAGTAGATGGCTTCGGCCAGTGAATTATCAACTTATTAAATAAAAAATGAATTATTGCCCGAAATATATTCATTACCCTGCCGTTCAATATTTAAGTTTTTTCTATATTTCGCTAACAATACAATAGAACTTTTTTTGAATTTCCCGTCTCAGCTTTCTACGTCTCCAGTTCCTTGCCAATTTTCAATGACAAAGGTTTGTTTTACCTGGAACACATGAATGAACCAACGACCATATGTTTCTTTTAGGGGCCTCAAACGAGTGCACTATATGCGCATTTCACTGGAATTACGCTTGAAATTTCTTAACATTTTACACTCATCCAACTTCCTCATCGTTGGACGCTATAGATTTTTGGATTGGGAATGGAATGGAAGACGAGTTGGCGCCAGATGATTACTTCAGTGTCTAGGAAACTAAGAGAAATTGCGACGTGTTTTGTACTATTCAGGAGATAAATCTTAAAAATGCTCATACCCGCTAACAAAAAGGGTAGTCGTTTATATTAGGATAAAAAGGAATAGAGCCTTCAGCATTGATCAATCGCTGAGGGATCCGCCATACATTCGACTTCACTGAGCGTGTTAAAGGTGATTGAATGCATAATTGTTTTTTGTAATGAATCGCTGGCAACACGACTACTGTGTTTCCACTGAGATGCAACGAAGCCGGTTCAACCTTTTATTGAATTCTGATGGTATGCAGGATGTCAATACTTCTGTTACGCCACGATCACCATTTTCAAGTGGAATGATCCACTGCGCTCCTGTGAAGCTCGTGAGAATGACTTCGGCATTATCTTTGCTTTGCCAAGTCTCCACTTCATGGATACTTTGCGGTGCATTTAACTCAGCAGCACACTTTCGACTGCTTAAATCCACAAACATGATGGACCTTGCCTTGTTGGAAAAAACAAGCAACGGTCGAGGTGGATTTTTGGTGACAAAGCACCGTATGCATGTCGGAACTAGAAGGCAATCGTTCACTCCTGGACTTGGCATTGAGATGAAAACGGATCTGTTCTCCGGCAACCAACATTACGCTCCCCAGGGTACATCCGTCAAAGTTTTAATGAAAGTTAGTAGAATATCTCCATCTGAAAGACCAAAAGCAGCGAAAGTGGCCTCAGGTCCCATACAAACAGTGACCGGCTCGACGTACTGACTGCAGAGTGAATGTCTATGAGTTAAACTTTTCCGCGCTTTGTCACTTGCCACTTCACAGCAGGTTTGGACATCTCCGCTTGGTGCCAGAAGAACCACCAGAAAAAGTTCTCTTCAGAAATAAAGGCGAAATCAATGATAGTATGATCGGGACCCAGCTCGTCCAGGTGCACATCACAAGCATAGGGATTCGCCATCATCCTTTTGGACACTCATCAGGAAGCGGAGAACTCCGAATGGATGGATGACGTACGCCATTGGGCGTGTGTGACGCAGTGGTTGGAGGCGCCACTGCGGCGCGCGCGAGAAATGCGCCCATGGCCTACCAAGCCCTCCATCCCTCCGAGGTCGGAAAATTGGTACCAGACTTGTATGGGAGGATAGCAGCACTGGTTCGATACATCGGCAGGCCACCGCGAGTCATTGTAAAGGCCAGATATGCATTCAATCACCTCCAACGACACTTAATGAAGTGGAATGCATGGCGAATCCCTCAAGGATTGATCAACGCCGAGAGCTTTTAGAAAGCTTTAATGACTCGCTGAGGCTATCACGTCACTGCTTCAACCCTCCCTAGACAAATCTGGTGAAAATTTACCGACTCCAGAGGGTAGGAAGGCTTGGTGAACTCTATGCGCGTCATTGAAACAAAGACCGAATGTGCATTGCAGCGCACCTCTAGCCTCTGGCGCTACACACGACCTGTCACTTGGATTGGAGAATACAAAAGAAATCTGAGCCAAAACTAAAACAAGCTCTTTTAATCAACCTAATTTTGCTAGCGTATTTACCAAAAAATCATCGTATTCCTCAATTTCGGCCAACAAATTGTTGTACTCGGGTTCTCGTTGCGGTGGAGGTGGTTTTGGCCTGAATCGAAAAGATTTATATAAAATTTAAAGATCTTATGTCGATTATCTCAAGTTAGTGACAACACCTGAAAATAAAAGGCGGATAGATAGATTCACTACGTGTAACGTCAGATCTTACACCACCATGATCCACGTTTGCTTCTGCATCTAAAAACAAGCTGCAATGTAACCACAATGATGCTGAGATATTTGCAAAACTACGGACCGCAGGTGTCTGCGGTACGAATCGAACACTCTATTACCCTTTCCTGGAGTTAATGCGCTCACCATCACACTATGCGGTTTCTTCGGTTCGGCTTTCTCTCAGCTAGTTTTTTATCTACCAGTTCCACCAGCAATCACCCGTCAAAAGGTATTGTTCTGGAAAGCACGACATTCAACTCACTTCGGATCAACACTCCAGATCAGCCCTGTTGATAGCTGACTGTTGATGGTACTGGAGAAACAAAGGACCCGTATGGTATAGTGGTGAATGCGTTAGCTCCCGAAAAGAGGAGTGCGTGTTCGATTCTCACTGCAGACATCTGCGGTCCGGAGTTTTGCAAACATCTAACCATCATTGTGGTTGGATATCACATAACGCTCTGCTTAAAAGAAGAAGGTGCAACGTATTTTCTTGCAAACCCGTGGATGTTGAACAGTTTTATCTACTTAACGTTTTACGTGCTCATCTTTCGTAGTGCCAATAGATCGAAAATAGATCGACATCCACCCCGTAAAGGTGGGCACCACGGAGGAATAGTTCATCCGAGTACTGCTCCACTCCATTGAATTCGGCTCGATGTAACACGAACACGCACATCGTAACAGCGACCAGCTGTTGACCATCGAATCGGATCAATTTGGCTCTAAGGGAAGGCGAAGATTTCAAAGCGGAATCCGAATGGAACTGCTTGCCAATCTTGTATGAGCTCAATGATTGATGAAAATACAGATTATTCCTACTAAGGTTGAACGAAAGTCGATTTCAGGAAAGCAAAAAATAATTTTTTTTATGAACCACCAGATGAAAAAAGAACTTGGAAAAATACTAAGCATAGTTGACTTGCCGTAATACTTTATTTCTCGATGCCGCGCTCGTTGCCTCTCAACCTAAAAATGCAAATGTTAATCATCTAGAGAAGTATTGAAAACAGTTAGCAACGAAAATTTTTTTACAAGACAACTTTACGAGATCAACTGTAATTAAGTTCGCACAGAAGGATTTTGACGAGGTCTTCGGAACTTTTCACTGCGCTGCGCCAACTGGTGAGATTTAGTATTCGATGAAACACGTAACGATAGATCGTCATCTGCTGCATCATCCTAGTATTCTTTAATTTAGTTGAATTTAGTTATAAGTATGTTAACGCAATGTTAACCTTTTATTTGCTGCCTATAATAATTTTTCGAGGTAAGGTATGATGTGAAATACAACCACCAATGATGCTGAGATACTCGCAAAATTTGGACCCTGGGACAGATAGAACCACCATTACTCTTTCCGAAGGAAATTTCCCCTGGATCTGATTCAGGGTCCAAGTTTTGCGAATGTCTCAGCGTCGTTGTGATTATGTGATGACATTTAATTACCTTGTTCATTTCAAGTAAAAAAAGTAAAGAAAACGAAGTTAAAAAGCATTAAGAAGCTTACCAGGAGAGGGTGGCGCAGTGGCAGTGATTCTAATCATTATGTGAACAGTCCAGCGTACCTAAGTCCTGTTTCGCACCCGCTCGGGCCCGCCAGGTCTCTCATCCCTCCGTGGTAGGAAAAATAGTGTGGGAATTGACTGGAGCAAGCTCACTCCCTCTAACCTATGTGGAAATGCTTCAGCACGGCTATCTGAGGAGTTCAGGGAGAATCAACTGGATCAGTATTCAACGGCATTCGTGACGAAGAAAAAAATTCTCAAGCAGCACAGAAGAACCCACACACAGAAAATTCTAAAATTTTGGTCGGTGGTAGCTCAGTTGAATACGAGGAAACGAATCAAAAGGAAGAAGTGCTAGGATTGGAGCAGTGTGATTCTTGTAGTCTCGGGACATGTAATAAAAAAACTGATAACAACTGAGCTTACCTCGTATTCAACAACTTTGTTAATGTTCCCTTGCACATGGCTTTCTATTGCATCACGTTCAGTTTGTGAGAAATCACGAATTTTTGTGCCTTGGATCTGAAAAAATAGTTTTTGGTATGCAAGTTTTTTTTAATTGATTCTTTCCGTGGTCGTTTGAAAAGAGATTGGAAGTGAACTTAAACAGCAAGCTCCAAGAGAATCCTGATGTGCTTTAAAAAACCTGCTATTTCATTTCGAAATAGACATCGAGTTCTTTTATGTTCATTTTTTGCTTAAGTTTTTTCTTTTTTTAAACACCTTTATTATAAGAATTTGAAAGTGGTGACCTGATTTCTCATTACCTGAGGTGCTTTGACCTTTTTTGTTTCATTATTTGGATGGAAAACACCGTCGTCGTCGTAGGTGCCATGTATCCTTAAATAACTCTAGAACAACGAATAACTCTTTTTTAATTCCATATTTTATTAAGATCACAATGAAACCAATAAAACAGAGATGCCTCTATGGCTCATATCCTATCCCTGCCTATTCCATGTACCTTATTTCATTCTCATTTAGAATTTAATTGAAAATTCAGTTTTCCTAAACTGGTTATTGTGGATTTGTCCCAATCGTAATTGCAGATTATTCACAAATTTTAGTAATAATAAGGGAAAAACAACAGTTCATAAAAGAATGACTGCTCGTACCGGCTTTCTGGCATAGGGGGTAGTTCGACCATAGTATTCACAGCATAAATACCACCCGGATTCGTTGATGGTGTAGTGGGTATGGCGGTGACACGAGTTATAGGTGGATGTGGTGTTGAAGTCAGCTGATTCATTACTGAAGTGGCTATATTTACATGTAAGTTGAACGGAATAAACTCAATTCTCCGATTTCCATTAACGTTTACACTCAAACTAAAATCGTTCCATAACAATGGGACGCCTCAGATACACACAGGAAAGTTTTATAGAGTAGTGAAGGGAAGATGCTTCATATCTTTCCGATATATGGCGAATTTTCAGAAATTTGCAACTTTTTATCTCAGCTTCTTCATAGATCAAAGATTTTACTTAATTTTGAAGTTGTGCAAGTATTGGCCGCGGTTTGATAACTGAACTGATCGAATCCTTATATAGCCCATTTCAAAAGACGTTTCTTAAAAACTCTGTCTCACCTTCTTCATGTGTTAGAGGGAGTGGTGGAAGACCGACTATCAATGGAGGTGTGTTGAAATCACCAAGACCTCGTACTGTTCCCTGGGTTAAAGCATGTTGAAAGAATCCAAAACCGCCTAGATTTCCAGAATTGAGCAGACGAGCGTACTGATCGAGTTGTGATGGGCCGTATAGATTTTGAGCTAGTGACAACGGTATTATCAGAAACAACAGTAACATACCCTGAAACAAAAAAATTACTTACGGTTCAATAAAGATGGCAAGAAAAAGTTTACGTTAGATCTTGATTTCTATCAAGTGACATCGTCACTGTTACACATTCTCCAAGCGTTTTGTTATTGAGAAGGAAACGACGGAATAATGAACGAAAACGGATAAGCTGATCAGTTTACTACAGTGCTGAAAAAGTTAGTCGTGATCAGACTGGATAGAAATAAGTTGGGTACTTAAAAAGGTCTTTTAGCTTTCAATAGGAACTGATCAGCAACAACGACAGCATAATATCATTAGAATGTACGAAAAGCTTGAATCTCGTTTGGACGGCAAGTGCGCTTTCTTGGTGCGAGAGAAAATCCGACTATGTCGACCATATGCTTCGTTTTCAAGACGATTTGATAAGATTTTGACAAGACACGCACGCAAGGCAATCGAATTCTCAACGAAATGAATTGAACAAATGACTCTGAATACCTATGACAGAAAACGGTTTTAGATGAAAAACTAGCAGGAGTCGATTTCAATTATCGTAAGCTTTCTGCCAAACTCGGGATTGTTGCTCAATTTCATAAAAGGTCACAATAAAGTGACGTCTGTGTTTCATTTGATTATGGATTATCTGTTAATTAGACTGTCACGTTAGGAATAGCAGAACCCAATCAGCATGTGAGGTATTCAGAAACGGTCTAGCTGCCTATGTTAACTACTTTGCTTGCCCTAAACACTTCTTAAGAAGAAGAAAAATCTAAATAACGTGTTGTATTAAAAAGTAATTAAGTCCTTCGTCACAATCTCGGACGAGAAATGGCAAACTTTTTTCAAAAAACTACCATCCTTTAACAAGCGCTTTCGAGAAAAGCAAATGAAGTAGTTATTTTAAAAGAGATGATCACAGTGTAGAAACCGAAATAGTCTAGTGCTTTAGAACGACGTGTTGCCAATGGTTTCAATTCGTGACTGTGGTTTTGAGAGAGGAGATCGTTAGTAAGTGTCGAACTGCAATGTGCAATAAAATTTGTTTTGTACAAAATTTTTAAAACTAGAAATTAATGTTATATTTTTGTATAAAAACTAAGTTAGGAATAACCTGCTCACCGTGACCTAGCAGAAAGATGCAATAAAAGATATCGGTTGGATTGACTGTGGTCATTTGCATAATAACAAACAACCTGGCTGGTGTTTACATTAACCACTATCAGCACAAGCTTATATGAGTTTATATGGCGCGATATTCAAGAATACATAAGAAAGCTCATAAAGCTTTTTTTAAGGATGAAGCTCTCGGCGTTGATCAATCCCTGAGGGACGCACTCCGCATTCGACTTCATTAAACATCGTTGAAGGTGACTGACTGCATATTTGACCTGCAAAATGACTCGCCGTGGTCTAAAAATATATTGAGCCAGTGCTGCTATCATCCCAGACAAGTCTCATGTCAATTTGCCGACCCCGGAGGGATGGGCGTCATGGTGAGCCTCAGGCGTCGGGATCGATCCCATGTGTATTGTAGGGCGTCTCCGACCACTGTGTTATACGCGTCCATCTTCAAGAATACATGCATATAACGATCCGATATTTTCTGTCCTTTTCTTCTTTTATTATTACTTTTGCCATTATTGGGTTAAAAAATATATGCTTTTATTAAAAGCGTGAAATGAATATGAATATGAATATGAAAGAGTGTGGCAAAAAAAGTTTTTCACTGGTGATTTAATGTAACGGAATAATCTGACAAGTGATTTAGTCGAATAGATAAATTACATAGCAAATATTCTGAGAATAAAGTCTGGTACAACCACTTAAAATCATTTCAAAGACAGAGAACTAATAATGGAACGCACTTAGTTTTCCAAGGTCCACCATGAAAAAATTTTCTCGAATTCACTTATGTCTTGACAGTTTAGGCCTATTTTCATCGCCATTGCTGAAAAGAATGGTAAGAACACTGTTTGAGCGATATGAGTTGATCTGAATTGTGATGAAGTGACTCGTCATCGTTAGGTATAGGATGTGATAACAAGTGTATGCAGACTTGTTGAGCGGGAATAGGGGAAGATTTGAGGTCGTCTCGTTGTTGTTCGATAATAGTAATGAATAGTAATGCCTAGCGATATAAACCAGACATCCATATAGACGACTAACAGACCAAAACGGGTCTCTGAATGTCTTTCACGATCTGCGCACCAAGTTGACCGCTATCAACTCGTTGGAAATCATATAAGTTATGTGGTTATTAGAGGGACACGACCGTTCGGGATTCTCCATTCACTCAAAAGGGTGCAGTTTTCCATCAGCGGACGGAGTACTAGCATTTCAAAGGCGATTAAGCCACTACTTAAGCAGTTACAACCTGTAAGGAATAAAACACTTTTAATAGTTATACAGCCCACCTTTACAAATCATTGCGAGTGAGCTCCAGCACGGATTTCATTTGAGTGACATTCTGTTAGCTGTGCAGCTTTCTTTGATCTAAATTCGTGATACAGCAGCTCCATGGCGTTTCTTAATCATTGATGAGAGTGGATGCTTGCAATAGATAGTATCTGTAAGGCTTCTACGGGTTTTGAATTGCTGTTTAAAATGGATGGTGATCACAAAGGAGTACATAGTATCGACTAGAATTTATGAGTGAATCTCAACAAATGAGGCACAAAATTATTCACGTGGATCGTCCTTGAAAACAAGCAACACTCTAAAAAGAAGACACTTTGCACATCTTTATGGACTAAGTCACACGTTACACAAAAAAAGCAGGGAGAAGAAAATGCGGTGATACACCTTTTCCTTGTAAACTGGGTTGGTAAAAGATTTTTGAGAAGACATGCAACGAGCTTAAAATTGCACTAAGCCCCAAAATATATAAAGAGCCTAAAAATGCATACATTAATATTAACAAAAACGCTCCAGTTTCATGCTTTATTTAGATTGGATAAGCTCGAAAAGTATATAAAAGAATAATTCTGTGCAGTAAAAAATCGAATGGATTCAAATATGTAATGAGACTGGTATGTTTTTGCGATGTCCTATTATCCAAATGGGTTAATAATCAATGGAATGGTAGTTAAAGTTCAGTATAGCCTAGTAGAAGTACTCTACAAGTAATGTTACAAAATCAGTTAGAAAAATTGCGCTAAGTTGAATAGCTTGAAAATGTTACCATAGACATCTTATGCATTTTCAATGTATACATCGAGACGTAATAATATGGATAAAAATTTTTTAAAAGAACAATTACCGTAGATGAACGTGACTAGCACTGTTTTAAGCAAACCGATAGGTATGACGTGGGTTAACAAACCTAAAAACAAAAAGTAAACAAGACAATATATGACGACGGGGCGGAAATAGTTATGAACATAATGTAGTTTTTCTTTGCGAACTACCCTTCGTTGAGCTGATGCTACTTTGGAATGTTGTTGCTGTTGCTGCTGCTGCTGTACTTCGATGGAGGAAATTTCGGAGGCTTCGCCTTCTTCATCAGTTGGAGCTATTTTAGGTAGCGATGATCGCATAATTTGGTGTAATGTCAATAGCACTGATGGAAATCAAACACATAAATGAATGCCACTTCGCTTAAAATTCACTAACCGATTTTCTGTGAGTAGAACCACTCGTGTTTTGTTCACGTAGGATGGTCGTTTAGACCCACCTGGGTCAAAATTTATCCAAAACACCTCAAAGGTCCTACGCGCTAATGTTTTTCATTCCTGCGCTAGGATGCTGGCAATCAATTAAAATCATCAGTATTGTGCTTCTGTGCCCTATGTCTATCTCGACGAGCATTTTTTTTTTTTTGAATTTTACGTCTCCAATCTAGATGTTCGTTTATGCAGACACACAGTGTCCGACCCGTTTCTTCAATGCATATTTTTTTCTTTTTCTTTATTCCGCACCACATGCATTACATCAGATGAAGCACATTGTACTCGAACTCATGCAATCTCGTCCCACCCGTTAGGACAAATCACACAGTTTTCTGAACCGCACAAACGTTCATGGAGACGGTTACGGACTGATTGATGGCTTAGGGTACTGAGCCAGAGGTCAATGACTGCCACAAAACTTTTAAGACCAAGGTGCCTCTTAATGGCGTAACTTATTTCGTTGGACATGAAATGTAGCTTGAAAGGGATCTTCCTTTGAAGCACGGTTCAACCTTTTGAGCTGATTTGAGTGCTTTGTGCTTCATAGTCATTGGAAATTTCTATTTTTCATGACAAGTTTAACAATTCCTTTCTTTCCTCTTCTCCAATGCACACATTTTTAGCCGTTCGCTACATGCTTGGATAAGCGCTTCCTTCATGCCTGAGAGGTGACAGGAGAGATAATGCAGCAATATATTTTTCCTACTTGGTTTCCTACATCATTTTGTTATAAAGCCACTTTCCGAAAGCCTTATTTGGATGTTCAAGTATGGAAGTCAGCTTTCGGCTGGATTTCCTCACGTAAATTTTGCACACTCTGACTGTTTATTTAACAATTCAAAGCAGTTTTCACTAGGATATTTTATGCACTGGCAAAAGAATACTTCTCAGCCATGCTTTCTTTCATCAATAAATTAATAAATATGGACCTCTGGTTCGTTTAAGGGGTTTTTGGGGTTTTTGAGAACGTTTCAAATTCGAACGGAATTTTTTGGTGAATGATTATGATGTCAGTTTGTCACCATGCAAAAATCGAAAATGTATAGGTGATACATACTAAAATCGTTTATTTTCTGTAATGCCTTCCAGAAGATCTCAAACGACAACACTATTAGCCCTTATTGACTCAACCACTTGTTCTTGGAACTGAATACTTATTCAACTCGAAGACGAGACACCAAAAAATGGGAAAAATTGGCAGCGATTCCGTTGCTTCGTGTTTTAGGTATTTAAGGTTGTGTTTATTACTCCTCGATAAAAAGACGATGGTGTTAGATAGAATATTATAAAACGAAAGAGGACGGAAAGGTTAGATAGAAGAAAAAGAAGGCTTCCAAATTTAAGAAAGAAGAAAAGCTGCCACATCTAAGAAGGAAAAGAAGGCTTCCACATGTAACAATATGTACCATCTTTTGCAAAAAAAAATTAGAGCGCTGTGTACATATAGCATCACGTTAGCAATTACTAACTCACAATTATTATAACATTCAAAGCGCCAGATTTACCACTAGACAATTGAACGCTAAATAAACTAAGTGCAAAAAAAATTCCTACCTTTGTACTTTATAGTGTTCAGTATCTAATTTTTATTTCACACCACCAATCCTTTACATCTACTTTGATGATTTCAGCACCTCTTGCATTCGATTCGCCTTCCTCGCATCTATCACCTACAAAGCTGTACGAACTTTTTTGCTTGTGGCTTCGGCTGCTGCTTGCGGATTTTCATTTATATTGAATGCCGTAGAATGCTAATCGAGTCGATTCTCTCTGCGGTCCTGAGAAAGCCCGGCTAGGGTCGAACAAGTACCGTGCTCGTGATGATTCCAATCAGTACTATTGCACTACTCTCTCCTTTGTTCACAGTGGTCCCCCATACTTCACATCAATAGTATAACAGGTATAGTATCTAAAATGTTAACTAGAAAGTTACATGTGCTATCGATAAAATTTTCTGACATAAACACAGTAGCCACTGGGACTCTGTAAGCAATCTGTTAGCGCTCCTTTACATTTTTTTTACTGTTTCAGTAATATGAAACCACTATTAGTGTCACCGTAACCGCCACATTTTCGAGTGATACACGGTAAATTTTCAAACCCTATTGCAGTGGAATGGGAAGAGCAATAAAATCTGTTTAAAAAGTAAAGTCTTAGAGTCAAGATGTTTTTACATACATACGATTAGGACAGTTTTTCTAAAAATGTTCCGCCTCATTTAATGCAGTTGGCGGTTGTGTTATTCGCAAATATTTTAAAAAAATAGGAAGCAAATTATTAATGCGTTTACTACGAATTCATCATCGTAATAGAGAATCGAATCTGCACAGATAACAAACGTTCTCGAATTTCTCCGTAGAAAGATTTCTTCCGGATATTGCGTCACTGTCGTCAAGGTCTACGAACTGGTCTCAGGCTGCATGTGGTCAAGTTCTCTCTCAGAAGTCTCATTAAAGATCTATTGTTGGCATTAAGAAAACTTCAAAAAACTGTTTCGTATATCGTACTGGAAAGATAAAGTCCACCATAAGCGAAGACTAATGAACGCAAGTAATTCGACATCCAATGGGCCAGCTAGCAGCTATTTCTAAAATTCTTTTTCTTGAAGTGACTACTATATCTTAGATGATCAATGACCATTCCTTAATCGCAAGCTCAGTCTTCAGTAAAAGAATTATAGTCCCACAATCCGAAAGAGAAAAGTAGCACCCCAAGATGTTTCCTTGGTAGGAAAGCAAGGTTGTTTAAAAAGCTTTTTTTAGTACTGCAGTGAGTTGATGCTAGTGTCGTAAACAATAGTCGAATAGAATGAAGTGATACACTGCATTCTCAATACCAGGAAGCTTGCGAGAGTTTCTCATCTATGAAATTTCGAAAAGAAAACAGCCATTGTCATCACTTTTTACGAAAGAAAAACCGTTCTCTTAAAAACACAAAAAGAACAACTGGAACAGCTAGAATTATTTCACAGTCCTTCATCAAGGAAAAAGGATAAAGCTCTCAACGTTGATCAATCCCTGAGGGATGCGCCATGCATTCGACTTCATTGAGCATCGCTGGAGGTGAATAAATGCATATCTGGCCTTTACAATGACTCGCGGTGGCCGGCCGATGTATCGAGCCAGTGCTGCTATCCTCCCAGACAAGTCTGGTACCAATCTGTCAACGCCAGAAAAGATGGAAGGCTTGATGAGCTTGCGGGGATCGATCCTATGTGCAAGCACGGCGCCTCCGACCACTGCGCCTCACTCGCACAAGTTTTCTATAGCTCATAGTAAAAGTCTTCTTCTAAAAGAGGGTGAAAAATTACTCGTGGAATTCAGATAAGCAAATCTCCAATATGACTGTTCTAGTTAATTAGCGGTTCGTCTTCGTCAATGGTTCGCCGATTTTAAATTTGCCACAGGGTGGTTTTTTCACAAGCTACAAAACTTAATGACAGGTTTTGGAAAATATGACTGTGATAAACATCTCAAAACGCTTAAAATTTATAACACATAAAGTTACGAAGTTTTCATTAAATGCTGAATACTTAGTATCTTTGTAATGTAGTGGAATGGCAGCTGCGTTATGTGGTTGTGCCTATCTCCTAATATTCCTGCTTCTATCTGGTTAGGTAGGAAAGGCAATATGTGAAAAATTTAGCCCATGAGTTGAGCAGGAGAAAGCCATCGTTTTAGGAGCTTTAAAAAACATCGAAGATGCGAGGAGAACAAAAACATTCGACTCCGTTCCCACTTTCTCCGCTCTACCACTCTCATTCCACAGATCTCCATCATATGAGGGATCTCAAGCCGGTTAGTCGCGAGGCTACGTGGCGCGTCCCCAGGTGGCGGATGTGGGGTTGATCGCGGACCAAAACCGACCTATGCTTCCCTGAGACGCAGGTGGGTCCAGGGGAAGGACTCCCTGTTTCTGCTGCGCCGATTTGGTAGATACTTTCTTTATTTACGAGGCGTATTCATGCATGCGTGTGTGGGTGCTTTCTCGCTTTATGCGGATTGTATTCTACGAGGCAATTCGGCCAAAAGCCGGCAATCAAGTGACAGGGAAGTATATGGGAGGCGGTTAGGAGTCACCTTCAACAAGTAAGCTCCATGTCCACTCTGGGAGCGCCTGGCATTCTACCCGTGAGAATAACCAGCCCCCACGTTCAGAGCCCAGCAAGCTATACGTGGGTATCAAATATGCAAAATACAGAAAAAAAAACGGGCCTTATTTCTTTGACCCCGAAAGAGTCCCCAATTTCGCAGCGTTGGGTAGGACAAGTACGAAGAGGCTGCTAAAATCTCAGGGCCAATTGGTGACGATCTGTACTTACAATGCACGCACACTTGCATCCGAGTCCCCGATAGAAGACTTGCTCATGCAAGCAAGAATGATAAGGTACGACGTCATCGGCCTGGCCGAGACGAGACGACACCACCCATTCAACGCTGTCTATGACACTGGGGAAGAACTGTTCCTCGGAACATGCGACAGTAGAGGCGTAGGCGGTGTCGGCGTTCTCGTCAATACGAGTTTGTCCATGAACATCGATTCATTCGAACAGCTTACAACCAGAATCGGACGTTTACGATTAAAAAGATGTGGATCAACACCGGCTTCGTTGTTTACGCGCCAACATGAAACTATGACGAAGAAGAAGTCGAAGCGTTCTACATGGTCTTGGAGAGGTTCTACAGAGAAGACCATACATTCTTCAAGGCCATCATTGGAGATTTCAATGCCAAGATCGGACCAAGAAGATCGTCTGAGGAACGTCACATTGGGACCCACGGATTAGAATGGAACGAACAGGGTGAGCGGCTCTCTGAGTTTATCATGGCGACCAAGACCATCCATGGTAACTCGCAATTCCAGAAGCCTCACCGTCAGCGATGGGCGTGGGAATCTCTCGATGGAGAGTACCATAACGAAATAGACCACATCATAGTAATTAGAAAGTTTTGCCTAACCGATGTCGCTGTTGTTCCAAAATTTTACACGGGATCAGACCACCGTCTCCTTCGTGCAAGGTTCTATTTTTCGCGAAAAGAAGAAAAAGCAGCTAAATTCAAAAACCGAAGTCCCAGAAACACCACAAATGGTCGAAGCTGCAGAGGCTGGGAAAAGCATTCGCAAAGCCCGCCGAAGCTTCGCCAATTACAAGACCAAGGTAATTGCACTCCGACGCCCAGATGGAACAATAACAGCGTCCAAAAGGTAATGGAGAAAATCGTTCAAGAATACTACTCAGATCTCTTCGATCTCACGTCCATCTCCCGTCTTATGAAATAAAAAAGGATGGATATGCTGTTTCACTGGTTCTCCCTTCCGAAATCCGACATGTCATTTCGTCGGTGAAAAATCGAACAGCACCAGGTCCGGACAGGATAAGATCAGAACATCTGAAGAACCTTCCGCCAGTCCTCGTAAGCACACTGGCCCGGATCTTCACACGTTACCTGTCTGAATGAAGGGTCCCTACTCAGTGGAAGACCAGCAGGACCGTGTTGTTGTTCAAGAAGAGACCTACACGATACAGGCAACTATCGCCCAATCTGCTCGCTGTCTGTCGTCTATAAACTTTTCACTCGAGTCTTCCTAAACAGGATAGACAGAACACTGGACGAAGGAGAGCCGTGCGAGCAACCAGGGTTTCGAAAAGGATTTAGTACGATGGACCACATTCACACGTTAACAAGGCTTATTGAGGTATCGTGAGAGTACAAAAGACCGCTCTGTCTCATTTTCATCGACTTAGAGAAGGCCCTTGATTCAATTGCGATAGAAGCAGTCATGGAAGCCCTTGGTAATCAAGGAGTCCCTACTCAGTACATAAAGATTCTTCGTGAGCTATACAATAATTTCACAACCAAGATTTCACCATTCTACAACGATATTAACGTTGAAGTGAAAAGAGGAGTTAGGCAAGGCGATAAAATCTCGCCAAAACATTGGAATGGGATAATATGGGAGTACAAATCGATGGTCGGCAGAAACATCACCTTGGCTTTGCTGATGATATCATCTTTATAACAACAGACATTAGCCAAGGGGAACGTACGCTTGCGGGCTTTGATAAAGCGTGTGGAAAGATTGGTCTTCGACTAAATCTAAAGAAAACGATGTTCATGAAGAACGGATTGGTTTCGTTTGCCCCATTCACGCTCAACGGAACGAATATCTCCGAATGCTCCAGTTATGTCTATCTAGGTCGGGAAATCAACATGATGAACGACTTAGCTCCAGAACTGAGCAGAAGGAAACGAGCGGCTTGGGGAGCTTTCAAGAGCATCGAGGATGTAGTGAAGAGGACAAAGAACACCCGACTCCGTGCCCACCTTTTCGACTCAACGGTTCTTCCTGCTCTAACGTATGCGTCGGATTCCTCGGGATTTCAAACGTACTGCAGGAAGACCACCGACCTGATGGTCAGAGTTTTTTACTAATAACCTAGAAGGAAGATGTGAAGCTCGACGAGTCCGTAAAGCGAGGAGAACCCACTGGGCTACTCTTGCACGTGATAGGGAAAATTGGAGGATTTACTGGCGCCCGCTCGAGTCACTCGACGATCAACGGGACTACAGGTGATACAGGTGATACCATTCTCCCTACTTTAACATATGCATTAGAATACTGGAGGGCGCGTGTGGCGCAGTGGTTGGAGGCGCCACTGCGACACGCAGGTGGAATCGATTCCTGCGCCCATGGCCCACCAAGCCTTCCATCCCTTCGGGGTCGGCAAATTGGTACCAGACTTGTCTTGGAGGATAGCAGCACTGGCTCGATACATCGGCAGGCCACCGCGAGTCACTGTGAAAGCCAGATATGCATTCAATCAGCTCCAACGATACTTAGTGAAGTCGAATGCACGGCGGATCCCTCAGGGATTGACCAACGCCTAGAGCTTTATCCATTATCCTTTTATTAGAATACTGTACGCTGCGTATACAAGATGAAAGATCATTCAGCGTTATAGAACACATAATCGAAAGGGGATGCTGGAAGTATCTCTCGCGTCAGCAAATGAAAGAGGATATTTGAAGCTACAATGTACGTGTACGATGAGCAATAAAAGACAACTTCTTTTTGCTTCTTTATTTGCCATTAGTTTGTTTCATTAATTGTTTACGCTTTCTTTATAGTTCTATGTGCCAAATTGTCGAAGTTGACAAGAGCCGTTAGTGCATTGCTCGGGATGTGATGTAAAAAAAAGATAATGTTCTCAGCGTTAATCAATCCCATAGGGATGCGCCATGCATTCGACTTCATTAAGCAACGCTGCAGGCGACTGAATGCATATCTGGCCTTTGCAATGACTCGCGGTGGCCTACCGATGTATCTAGCCAGTAGTGCTACCCTCCCATGTAAGTCTGGCAACAATTTGCAGACCACGGAAGGATGGAGGGCTTTGAGGGCTATGGGCACCGGGGTCGATTCCACGTGTGTGTTGCAGATCGCCTCCGACCACTGCGCCACAAGCACTGTGATGTACATAGCAGAAATACTGCCGATTTATTGCTCAGAGTTTTTTGCGGAAATTCTAGAAGACGGATATGGTGTTCAAGGAGTCCTCTGAGGCAACAGAATTCGTTGGACTACTCTTGCAAAAAAAAAACAGAAAGAAATGGATGCCTTATTGGTGACGGCTTTACAGACAGACGCACACACACACACACGCACGCACGCACGCACGCATGCATCCATGCCCACACACAAACATACACAAACGCACCACTTTTTAATTGTATCTCTTGAGGTGTAGACCTCTTAGGCAGTGAATTAGCAGCAAAAAAAATGAAATGAAGGCATCTGTTATCAACCTACTACTTTGCGAATAACTTAACGACTGAGATAAAAATAAGTAATCGTTGCTGAAAGAAAGTTAGTAAAAAAAAAGATTCGTTCGAAGAAGAAGAAGTAGTAAGGCATAAGGCAAGCTCTTTTATCATAGTTCGTGAGTGAATGAAGCCCTGTCGTCGAATATATTAATATTTTCCGAGTGATACGTAAAGAATACAACTAGAAATCACAACGTGGCGACTTTTTATTCAGTGCCCTTTTTATGGCATGGTATGTTGTGTAATATGACTACAATGATGCTAGGATATTCGAGAAATTTCGCACAGCAGGTTTCTGCGGTGGGGATGGAGCGCGCTTTTACCCTTTCCAAGCGCTAACACGTCCACCACCACACCACGCGGATCCTTTTAAATCTAAAACACGACTAAGAGAAAGGCGAAACGAAGGACCTACGTGGGTTGTAGTGAACGCGTACCCCCTGGAAAGGATAATAGCGTATTCGATCCCTACCAGAATCCCAGTATAAATTCTACTACTTCCGAGTCTTTCTGGTTTGTCCACTGTAGTTCTTTGAAGTCCCGAAATCTTGGTGAAAGGTTGAATGAATATTCCTGCACGTGTGTTTTGTTTCAGTAGTTCTTGTCAAAAATACAAAGATATCAATTGAAATGTGAAGGAGTAAAGGTGTGCCATCAGTGTGAGTAGTCGGCGTGATAGATGGCAATGGGTGGACAAGCTTAAGGCGCCAAAAAAGTTGATAGATGATATTGTATCGGATGATGAGAACTATTCATAAACAGTGATCGCATAAAGTCGTGAAGACCGTCTCTTGTGTGATATCTGGTTTGATGGCTGCAGTCCGCGCTATCTATAGAGCGCTTTGTAAACGCATTTCCATTGTCAGCGAAAAGCCAGATGATAGAATGATGAAGTACCTCTTGAAAAGCACCATCTTTCTTAATCAGTTACAAATTCAAAAAAAATACTTGACAAAAATGACGAAAAATAAAACACAGATCCTAAACTTCATGTGTGTAAAAGCTTTTCTATAATCTCATGTTTTTCCTTCCTAACAAGTTCTCCAATAGTTAATACTGAGCTTAACTGGACTTTTTTTTAAAAAATAAGCCAGTTGTTAAGCATGTGGTTTTCTTGCCTTTAAAAAACAACGGTAGGTAAGTTTTTAGAGAAAATTTACTCGATCGAAATATGTCAGACTTTTCGCCAACCATTCATGCCAGAGTTACGCAGTGCTTCCTTTATGATAAAGGGTAAAAGGATAAAGTTTCCGGCGTTGATCAATTCCTGAGGGATGCGCCATGCATTCCTCTTCATTAAGCATCGTTGGAGGTGATTGAATGCATATCTGGCCTTTACAATGACTCGCGGTCGCCTGCCGATGAATCGAGCTAGTGATGCTATCCTCCCATGCAAGTATGTTACCAATCTGCGATCCCCGGAGGGATAGGGGGCTTGGTGGGCCGTGGGTGCGGGGATGAATTCCACGTGTGTTTTGCGGGGTGCCTCCGACCACTGCACCAAAAGCACCCAATAAGCGTCTGCCCTTTGTGATATGGGGAATAAACTTGTGTGGACCATTAGTGCTGTAACTACATATCACTAAGAAACATTATTTAAAAGTTTTCGGAAGTACCTATTCAGAGTTTCGTGCCAGAGTATTTAAAAATGGCTTTTATGATACATCAGCTTCTTCGTAAGTGGTTTCTCTGTTACATTTCTAGTTTACTGCTGGCAACCTTGAAATGACCAAAAACGGTGGACAAAAAGATATTACAAGCTCCAACATAGTTATCTTCACTGAAAAAAGATCGACATTACCATCCTGATGCACATCCAAGTGCAAACCATCTCTGAAGTTGCTGCACTTCCAAAAAGCTATTCACAAAAAAAAACCACAGTTCCATTAATGAAGACCATAGATTTTTCGCGAAACAACTATTTTGGAAGTGCAGAAAAAATGAAGGAAAAAGCGTGTCTAGCTAGCAAAAACCGGTCGTAAAGAAACACACACTGCATTCTGCAGTCCACTACACCTGCGAGGCAATGAAATCGAAGATCGCGTAGCACGATGCCAGCTTCCGTTTTTTGGCTCCACTATTCGTTGTAAAGCATGTGAATTAAAATAAGCTTCCATCACATCCCCTGTCATTAACCAGCTCCCGTCAAGCAAAAGTGCTGTTCAGCGAACATCTGTAGACGACAAGCTTGAGCTGGTTTATTCTAAAGTCATTTAGTAAAGTATGTAGTATGTAGTATGCAATATGCAAGTAGTAGTTAGTAGTATGCAAAACACAATCTCTTCTGAAAAGATTTTTGATCGATGTTCTCTTTGAAGGACAATGAGATGGTTAAAAAACGAACAGAAAAAGACGGAAAAAAAATGCTGAGTGCATGGTTGAAATAGAAGCGTTGAGCGCTCGATTGGTTACTATACCAAACATGTCAACTTCATTGAAAGTTCTCAGCTTTGAAGATAAATGAGCGATTTAAACTTTCCAACGAGAACCAGCCACGTGGATATTGACCAATTTTATGGAGCAGAATATTATTCGTAGTTGAACGTCACTTAGTGTTGTTCATTTCAATGTTTGACGTATCGAAAAAGGTAACAAAGTACCAAGCTAAGATTGTACTTGAAAATTTGCTCGAAAACGGACGTGACGTAAAGCTTAGGTGGATTCTGAGCGAAAAAATTTCTACGAAAACTGTAGAGGATAAAAAAGATGTCCCAAGCGGGTCAAAAAACACCACCTTTACCGAAGAAAAATGGAATTAACATCTGCTCATTCCATGAAAAAGGCTCCATAATGTTACTGACTGTTGTTGTATCTGACTCAATACCACCTTCCCAGATTTCAATATATTGTTGTTTTTTAAACCATTTTTCACATGACCCGTCTTCAAATAATCTGTGAATCACAGTGCTGCTATCATTCGACAACGACAGTCATAGGATTTGAGCATGGGTGCGGGTGTTACACGGGAATAGATAATCGTGTTACTATAAACAGAAATACGACATTGTCTTGTCTTGTAATCTGTTAATTGAAGAGAAAACTATCAGTGGAGTGATGGAAATACATAGTATTGGCTTCCAAACAACGGAGCTGTTAGCACAATTGCTGGGTATCACGCGCAACTTGGGCTGGCCGATCTTCTCGTAGAAGCTCCCAAATGAAAGTTGACATGGGTAAAACGCAAACCTCTAGTGAGCTAGCTCTTACAATCGGCGATTTTATGAATGAGGAACAAATGAGATAGTGTATGTTAACTATAAGGTGGGGCTTATCATTTATCGCGTTGTAAGATTTCTAGTATATCTTTACTAAGCGGGGTTTTGGGCTTTTATCTAAATAAAAGAAAAAATATTTTATCGGCGATAAAATAGTTAAAACACTTTCATTTAGTGGCAAGCATAATCACCGTGGATCATCTTAGATGGCCTGTCCTCACTGGATGTGCTGACCACACCATAATTTCCATTTTTCGGAGTTTTGCTAGTTTAGCCATTGTGGTTCCTTGGAGACCCAAAGTCAAACTCTCCAAAATCTGCCCTTAGTCGTCACCACTACGGGCCGTCGTCGCGCTTTTGGATTACAGCGAGATTTGCCATCATGAGATTAGTTTGGTACCAGGACGGTGACGGATCCTAGTGCTGATTTACTCTTAACTCAGCTTCCTGATGGAAACGCCGGACTCCTCAGCTTGACAGACCCTGCCAGGATAATGACTCTTTCACTTTACACCGCAGACCTAGCACCCAGGAACACCTCCTAGCCACGATGAGGTGGCAAACCGTTGGCATGCATAATAAGAAATGTAAATATGTAAAGAAAAAACGAATGTAGGAAAACGGAAATAGCAGCATCCGTACTGATTAAATGAAAAACGATTAGTCACTAATTTACTATCGCCCAAGATAGACTTTCTAATTAGCCTTGGTACTGATTGACAATTCGCTGTTCTTATCCAATGAGTAGACACTCTTCAGAGCTTGGAAAGGTCAAGTTGACACTCTACTCAGGCAGTTGAAACCAAACACTCCACTAGGCGTGCATTAGACGTAGAAACCAAGAGGAGAAAATTTTGAAGTAGAAGTCACTATCCTCAAGCAGGAATCAAAAACATCAGCGCGTAAAACTCTTGAAGCGTTTTGAATTAATTCCTTAAATCTAAACGAACCACAAGGACAGTGTCTCGCCATCACGCGGGACCTACCGTTATACCTCAGGCTGATTCAGTGACCTGACCCAGGCACAGCTCTTTCCCGTGTATTACACTACGGCTGTTCTCCACCGATTAAATGGAAGACATACTACGAATAAAACTACAGATGTTTAAGTAAAGCTGTTTATTATGCGAATGCGAATTAATGAGTTAAATCTTATCTGCTATGATTGCGACGGTGTTGGGCTTAGTTCGTATGTCAATTTGACCTTTCCAGACTTTGATGAAGGCGAAGCCTCCGAAACATCAGCTACTGTATCCTTGCAAATTCTGTAATACCAACCCTGTGTCTGCTTTTCAAAGAAAAACAACAAGTTTTGTGTCTCACTAAGGAAGAAAGAAACATAAAAAAAAAAACAAATTTGGGGTCTATCGGTATAAATTGAGTGAAAGTCAAGAAGCTCTTCGTTGTCTTTCTATTAACTCTCCCGAACGTTTTCATACTATCGAGATACAAATAAGGAAGAAACAAGGAACCTGCATAATATCTCTTTATGCAAAAGCAAAAAGCAAAAAACCGAGACCTCACATCAGCATTATCTTTTCGTTTTCAAACAGATGAAATTTGTTTTCGAAGTATTTATTTGTGACACAAATGTGTAAACAGCACTCTGTACACATATGTACAAACATATCTCTTATTTCATTTATGGCAGGGGTCTACAAGATCTAGTGGTTATGGAAAAGATATAACTCATAAAAGTTGATGACTTCCGTGAAAGAAGAATGGGAGAATCGTCACGGTATAAAGCGAAGCGAGATTTCTACAAAAAGAAGGTTCTTTTACAGTTATGAAGGAATTTGCAACGATTGTTCCACTACGAACCCTAATTACCAATTAAAACCAAAGTCGTTCTACACCTTGAAAACCTACGATGATGAAACTCAGAAATTGAACATCCTGTTTTGAATACGTTGCTTTCTTGTTCAGCAATCGCGAGGTTGTTATACAGCATACATTTACATCCATAGAAAAACACACAATGCAATACAACGGAAACTGACGTTTCGACAGAATCGCCTTCTTCAGATCCGCTTTTTTACATGAATTCCAATAAAGAAGTTTAGAACAGCTGATTGTAGTTGCACTAGTCGGATGCCTATAATACGACTATAATCAGCTGTTCTAACCTTCCTCGTTGGAAGACATGTAAAAAAGCAGCTGTAAAAAAGGCGATACTACCGAAACGTCAGCTACCGTTGTATTGCATTGTGTGTTTTTCAATGGAAGTAAACGAATGCTGTATAACAACCTCGCAACTTCTGAACAAGAAAAAAACGCATTCATATTCCAATGCCGAAGTTAATAGAAAGTCGATCCTGGGAACTGTTAGGAGAATTTCTACAAACAAAACTGCACTTTCCATGATCTGTGGTGACATTGCGTTAAGATAAGCCTTAAAATAATATTTAAAGATTTTTTAAATCGGAACCAGCAATAGTGAATTTTATTCATAAGGAATACGTTGCCTGACTTCACTGTGAGAACCAGGACTATTTATGCTAGCTCAGATCCGGATTAGTTCTCCTATGAACGCTGATTGTGGTAATCCTTCTACAGGAGAAGAACAAAAGGAAACAGTTGATGTTATAATAAATCGAATGTTTCGCTTAACCGTTGTCGTTGCTGCCCGAAAGTCTTGCTGGTGGGTGATCCAATAATCGCTTGTTTCCTCCATTTTTTTCTTATTCGTTTTTTTTTCTGCAGAGGTGCTCTTTCGTTGTAGAAAAGACGTAAAATTCAGGAAAGGCAACGTTTAATTAGTGCACATTGCTAATTTTTCAGATATTTAATAGGTTTCTGAAAAGTCACCTTTTCGACAACATCGTTGAGAAATGCTACAGGCTTATCCAGCACTAAAGTGATAAAAAAAGCAGAGGATTTGAGAGTCATCAAGGAAGGTCTCAAACCAGATGCACTTGCACTAATATGCACCGTAGACTTGCACAAAGGGCAGGCAGTTTCAGTCATTCAAACTTGTGAAATATTGCAGAAAGGCGAAAAAGGCGATATGAAGGTTAGAAAAGAAGCAGTGTTGGCTAAAGCTGCATAGGTTGGGAAGAAATCGAGTAATGTCTACCGGACTTCACCAACTACAACAGCAATATAATCAGCTTCTTTTGAGACGGAATCTTCGGCACTGCTAGAAGGGCAGTTGAAAAAGCAGTTCACAGCTCGTAGTTTGATCTTCTCAAAACCCATGTTCGTCTGCTTCCGTATCAATTTGCACAGAACCAGTATCCATCCCAGAGATTCTTTATTGAGAGCTTCGACGTTCAGCTGAGTCGGACACGGCTTGACACCAACCAGTGGATAAGACTCGTAATTGACTATCTCATAAAAAGAAGAGCTACTTTAGGAAAATAAAGGTATCAGTGGTCAGATATATTCATGATACTCGTTGGCGAAAATTGTTCTCCCTTTCTAATCTGTATAGTCATGGAAGAACACTTGATAAAATCTGAACAAATTTGAGAGAGATTCAAAAAAATGGTGATAATTTGCTGTTTTTAAATTTTCTAAGAACATACGGGCAAATTTCATAAAAAATTTTGCTGTACCAAAATCTTCCACTGTTGTAGGATATCAAACAAATAATGGCCAATCTTCATTTTTTGAATCATCCCCATATGTCGAAGACTGACTTTGCTTTAGCCCCAGTATGACTTATCAACATATATTCCTTCATTGATAAGCTAACACGAGGTTGATAAGTTGATAAGTAAGCTTTATTCCGCTAACGTTTCGACGGCTTCGACTTTCTCAGAGCCAATGACCCAAAGCGATGGTTCACAGTCCTCTCTGTTCCCGATGTGGTTTCCTTGCCGTCGTATCGAGGCGGTTCGTCTTCAGTGGAGCTTCATTCGAATGAGACAACCTAACCTGGCGTTAAAAAAAGTTGGTTTTCGAAATATTCTTAGGCTATGTGCTAGTTGATAATGACACCAATATTTGCAAGAAGGATTATAGCGAGAAAAACAAGTTATTATCACCGAACATTCATTACCAACAACAACCGTCTTGTATAAAAGAGCACGGCCGAGTGAGGAACATAGAGCTGGGGTTCGTAAGGTCGCAACTACGTTTCTTCTAGTGTATGGCGACTAATGTCATTCGCTTGATGCGGGGTAGGAATTCGGCCGAAAATAGTCAACTCTTTCTTAGCAATGGGTGAGCTAGCAAAAGAATTGACCCATTATCTGCATTTCAGCTAAACCGTGAGAAACATTTACAGCGTTTTATTAGTTAAGTTATAAGATCCCATAATAGTTTGCTACCACACTTTGATGCAATGTTAAAGTGCTTGTACGTGTAGACGACGCCTGTTTTAAACTTGACAACTGGCAAGGATAGGAAAAAATAGTTAAGGTAACTTGGCCCAGCTCAAACTGGAAACTGTGTGAATACGTTGTTTTTTTTGTTCAGCAATCGCGAGGTTGTTACACAGCATACATTTACTTCCATAGAAAAACACACAATACAACACAACAGTACCCTTCCAGGCTCTGAAGAAGGCGATACTGCCGAAACGTCAGCTACTGTTGTATTCTACTGTGTGTTTTTCTAAGGAAGTAAGTGCATGCTGTGTAACAACTTCGCGATTGCTGAACAAGAGAACAGCGTACAATCATAGTGATGCCGAGGTTAATAGAAAGTCGATCCTGGGAACTGTGTGAATCTCAGTATTGAACGCAGCTTCGTAAATCGAAAATTCTGTAAACTGATATTGTTCACCATTATCCTGCGGAAGCTTCTTCATTCGACAACTGTATTTTCTCTTGCAGAAGGGACAGAAAGCTACAAAGCTCAGTAAGCTCAGTATAGAAACTTTATTAAGTAGACGCTTCCCTACTCAGGGCTGGTATTTCGGCAAAGTGTTTGCATCGAAAAGGTTTATTAGTAAGAAGACTGGGCCATATAATATGTACACGACAGCAAAGCAAATCAAGGTTTCAATACCTGCACAGAGATAAGCATTCACAAAGCCTCGCCATGATACAACTCAAGGCTAGAAAAATCGTATGCCAATAACAGCCTTCTTCCGATCTTGCAAGCATCGCCAAAAGCTAACAAGCGTTATAAAATAAAAAACTATTTAGCCCGAGCTTCCACTTTGTTCGTGACTTTATCTAGCTGCTTCTGAATTGCTGCAATTTCTCTGTTCAGATTTGACACAAGTTGCTCTTCGTTCTCACGAGCACGACTTAGCTGGTGCAACCCGAAAAAACTCGCGGCGAACCCGACCAGCTAAGTCGTGCTCGTGAGAACGATGAGCAACTTATGTCGAATTTGAACAGAGAAATTGCAACACTTCAGAAGCAGCTAAAAACTATTATTAGAAGCTGTAAACGTTGGAAAGAGCTTGAGCAGTGCCTACGAACTTCGCCATTCGCTACTTCAAGATGACAGCGCTCAATCTATGATCGTTTGAAAAGCGACATCCACTTCCACCCGTTACAAGTCGTGGAAAATGCATAAACTCTTCCCAAGCAACGCATAAAGAGGTGCCCTCCAGCGAGATCCAAAATTTCGCAGGTAAGAATTGTAATGCATCTGATCACGAGAAGTTCAGATCAAAATATCTAAAGAATCTATCACCACCACTCAACAACAGCTCGTAAATAGATTCCTGCACATTATCTATGAGAATTGTTTCTAGTTAATGAAAAATCTGCATAACCTTATTCAAGCAGAATCAGTCAGGCAAACGACACTAAGCACTGATAGCAACCCAACCCATCTGAGGTCTGTTGCCTACACTCTCTTCAGTTACCCTTAAGGTTTTTTTTATTTATTTAACTACAGGGCCCGTCTTTCACCAGCTGCTGTGGGGGAAACGACTACTTTTTGACTTCGATTCGTTTTCTCACATCAATCATCTACCAAGGTCTTCCAACTTCCAGATGGGGGTTCTGCTGCTAGTTAAGGATTTTCCTTTCACCACGAATCTCGTTGAATGGTGGTCGAATCGATCCGCCATGGAGTGGAGTCCTCATGTGACTGAGAAAGAGCGTTCCCTGTCGAAATGCAGACATCGATTGTTTCCGGGCAGGTTCGGCACCAATTTCCCGATCCCGAAGGGGATGAGAGGCCTGGCGAGCCCTGAGCGCGATTGAATCAGCCCATTGCTATCCTCTTCATTACCACTGTGCTATCCGTCCCTTATTCGTTTGTGCAACCTAATCCTTAATGTGATTGGCAAAACATTGAATCAAAGGCATAAATACGAAGACAGTATGATTTGCGATAGAATTTATCTCGATGGATCATATTCGTGTAATAGTGTCACTTGTTGAAGGATCAGGAAAGTGAAGAAAGTCCCACTTTGTCAATTTTCATCTGGCTGTCGCTATCGCATTGAGTGTAATGGTCAGCGAATTCTCAAGCATACACCGTGAACGCTGACAACTCTGTGGTTGGTAGCACATGCATGAAAAATTGGTGATTTTCGCTTTCCTCAAGCTACGGGAGCCGACTGAATAAGTCTAGTGAACAAAAGTAGGACTTTTTATAAGCGCTCATATATGGCCTTAAAGCCTTTAACAATGGGATATTAATAGTCATAATGTTAAAGATAGCAGTAATAGTAACAGTTTTCCATGATGATTCTCCTATAATTACTGCTTATTTTTTAATCGAATTAATGATCTATTACACTAGATGACGAGCTTGGTGGTTAGCTGTACATGTGCTTCATTTTATCAAGGCGAACTATTCTACTTAAACCGATCACTGTGCTATAATTTCAAATCCATTCTACAATATACTAAGCCTTTTTCGGATCACTGTTTGACAAAACGCGATTAGACTGGTTCTCACTGGAGCACCAACTAGTACGTCAATATGATCCGGTATGTGATCGAAATGCAAGTGCCTAAAAATATGTACATTTCCGTTGGGTCATCAGAGATTTCAGATCATAAATTTTTAGGTATATAAAGTCAAAAATTCTTTACTAATTACCCAGCAAGACTTTGAAAGGTTTGTCTCTAAAAGAGCTCTTTCATTCTACAAAATCATTGTTTTAATAACAGTTTCCTAAGTGAGCACAACATCCGATTTTCTCAGTTCTGAGACATCGTTAGCATACTGCTTCCGAATGTCAGCAGTATATCACTAGAGGAAGTTACCGTTCCTTGCTGAGCAAAAAGAGTTTGTTACCCTAAGACTAGGTGTTCTCCTGAACGAATGCGATTCTTTCTGTTAATAATAACTGTGTAGCCTGACGATGAGGATTCTTGGCAGAAAAGTCACTTATTTTCGGTTTGCATGGTCTTGGAGGAACATGAACCAGCGTGGGGAGGTAAAGAAGTAAGAAACTATTCAATAACGTGTAATATCAATTTAGCGAAACAGTTTACGACTGCTTTAAATTGGCCTTATGTGGTAATCAAAGTTTCTCTGATTCATTTTCTTAGTTGCTGTTCTTAGTTTAAATAAAGTATAAACTCGATTCGATAGGAAAGTGGGTGAGCTAGTCACTAGTCTCACTTGTTACGGCATGAAATATTTTTCACAAGGTACTCATAAATAACATGGGTTCAGTCACAGTTTTAAATAAAGTATAAACTGGTGCTGATAGATAGCTGATACAATTAAATATTAAAAAAAGCTTAGTAATCTTTTACTTCCATTTCCAGTTTTTTTTCCAAATACTACTGCTATAAAAGTAGCAGTCTTGCACAATGGAACAGCGAGTCGGTCAAGTGAACGTCGTTTCAGACGAAGCCGATATAAGCACAATATTGTTAGTTTACGGCAGGTTTCAATCACGTACAGCCATGCATGCGCTGAGAACATAGGCCAGCGATCTTTCAATGTTGAGCGTTGCGTTGAACTAATTTGGGCTAAAACGTAGGGTGAGGGAAAGTCAAAGCAAAGGTCTACCTTGGGGTAGTGAATAGCACGTGGGCATACCAGAAATGGTAATTGTGGATTCAAGACTCACTTGAGGTTCCGAGTTTTCCTTATAAACATCATTTGTCGTTATATTTTACATAATGCCCTGCCATAGAAAAAGAATAGGCGGAATATAAAAGTTAAGACAGTGTGATCCATTTGCGTTGCGAAACGACCTTCACTCATTAAATGACAAAAAACAATCGTCTTCAATAGTGGTTCATCAAAGATATTATTGTTATTAGACGCCCAAACCATGCAACATACATTCATTTTCTTTACTCTTCTCCATTTTTGGTTAATGGTTTCTTCCCATTCAGCAGAAGTTCTATTAATCCATTCAAATCCCTTATAATTTATCACTAGTCGTACTCCATACTGCTATATTTCTATTGGACTTGTTCTTTATATTCCATAAATACCTGCTCACCACATTTTACATATTTCCTCTGTTTTCTTTAATTTTTCAGGCTTGGAAGACGTTTTTCAGTAACAGCTAGAATAAGTGGATAGTTCAAAAATTGCATTAACATAGATATTTATCATTTGATAACAAGTAGTAACTTCTCATATGCAAACAGTAATCCACTAAAAGCGTTCATGTTATCAGTTACAACATGACCTCAAAAGATGTTGAACTTTTGTGAGTGGAACGACTTCGAGATTCACAATTACAAAACTATTCGTATTGGCTCTACTCGTTCAATAAGATTCTTTGTAGACCTGCAACATCTCTTTGTAGAAAAGCAGCACGTTGTAAAATTTTATAATATTGTGACATATCAAACGTTTTGTGCTGTGTTTTGAAATGCTGGAAGAAACTTATGCACATGATCGCCTATTAATTTGTTGCCACAGCTATTTCACTCTGAATTCACAACTAATCTCTTTCGTTAGCTCGTTTCCCTCTATCATTATATTCGTTACGCTTCCAATAGCTGTTCCTCTTCTCTTGGTCCACTTCTGGTTGACGGCGCCCCACTGGTTGACGATGACTGCGCTCTACAATTACGAATCGCCTTTCAATACATTCATCTTCTATATGAATAACGTTCACGCATTCTTTTATTTTATGCAGTTCTTTGTTATTTTTATGGAAAACTGAATCTATAAATCAAACTTGGTTTCGATTGATTTCATTCTTTGAAACTGCTTAATAAGAATTGTTTAAACTTTAAAGTGGAATAAATTGTTGTTGCACTGTTCATAATCGACATTACTGCTGCAGTGTTCATAATCTTTTTATAATGACTGTCATGTCATAGATTTCTCTTACTACCTTAAAGAAATGACAAGAAATCTCAGACTAAAACAAACATTCGATGAATACTTTCATGCTTTCTCTACTCTTCTTGTCGTGTTAACCAGCCCTTAGTCTCTATTAAGAGATCGACTATAATGTAACTAAAACGTGCTTGGTGAACGTATTCAAAGACACTTTCTTAAGTTACTGGAAAAACTGGTATTGGCATGATTTCACTTCGTGGTAATCACTTTCTTTTGTGGTATTTATGGTCGATTTTATTGTAACGTTCATGTATTCACCCGTCAAATGCTCGCACAAGTCAGTTAAAAAGTTAAGGAGAGTTGAATGTAGGTAGTCACATAGTTTGAAATTTATGCAAGAAAATTGAAAAGATTTCCTGAGTGACGAGTGCGATAGAATGAACTTCATCTACTCGTCTTCATTGGCTCATAAAGCCTGTAAGATTATGCCAATGGGCCCGGTATCGTCTTGTGTGCCATAATACCATAAATTCAAGCAGGTTTCTAACTTATGATGCAAAGAATAAGGATCACAGTGCTTGTCGTTTAGATGATCGGTGTTAATCAGCGACGATTACACTTATCGTACGCGCCCTCAATCACTTCAATGATATTTGACATTGCCGAGTATGAACAACGTATTTCTGTACTCAGTTATCTATATAGGAATTTCTTGCACTTCATCCTGGTTTACTTAGATGTTCAATGTCCTTCGCTCATAGAGAGAGGACTATTACCAATAAACATAGGACCACTCGAAGCATAATTATATATTTCACCTCACCATGTGTTTGTCCGTAAGGGTCACACGGCATTCTTTCAGTGATGTTTTTTTCACTTTTCTCAGCTGTTCGGAGTTGCTTAGAAAATCTCTTAGTCGAAAAAATATTCCGTACTTTAGAGCAGTTTCAACTAACCTTTGAGCACGATGTTGATTCAACGTCATTGCCACCACTTTCCTGTTCACATAATATTTGAGCCAAAAAGTCGTCTTTATGAAAGAATACAATTAGTGTAATATCATATACAGTCGCTTTTTAATGGGCCCTTCTTGACAAATATTGCGATATACTCAGTTTTTTATCGAATCTACTTTTTATCTAAGCAGGAAATTGTTGATTAGTGTTTACTACGAAGTAGGACTTTCCGCTTCATTTCTCTGTATCACTCGTCGCAATCTTTACAATCCCATTGCAGTCGAGCGCGATTTATGGGTTTGTGGCTGCTGTTGTCGGTCACGTGGTGATCTGCTTCAGCAGATTTGATGAGGACTCACATTTGCCTTTGTTGATTTACAATACGTCGACGACCTTGGAACGTGATTCGTTCGTGTCACAGCGAGCTTGTCGCCCTAGAGTGCCGCCCTCTCTCTAGTTGGCCAGCGATATGCCACAGCACTTCCGAGTGCTGTCAGTCCTATAGTAATTCTACCTCTTCTACCACAAATCGTCAAAAGCTCGAAACGTCTTTTCACTGTAAAACTTTTTTATTTACTATTTTCTTACTGCTTGCCAATATTCTACATATAACGCCAGCCACTCCGAAATGACTTAATCTCTCGTTTTCTTTCCATTTGTTCGTTATTCTCTAATTTCCTTTTCACTTTTTTGCTTGAATTCGAAGTTCACTTTCCTTGTTTTCCTGTTTTTCATATCAATATTATTGATATCAAGTCATGTCATTTACATGGAATTAATGCAAATCTAGATATAAGAATCCTAGATATAAGAAGAGTTTTTTTTGGCTCATCGTAGGAATTTTATGGAAAAGTTTAGAGTTCAGGCATGTCCCGACTAGCCTATTTGTGTATAGAAGAGTTTTCAATGGAACAACTGTTCAAGGTCGCGAAAAAGGAGCCATATATTGAGAAAATATTTGAAAATGAGTGATAAGTAAAAGTTCTTGTGACAACTCGCTAATAATACCAATTGACCAGTGTTTGGAGTCTGAGGAATGACTGAGCGGTAAACTTCTCTAAAAAAGTACAAAGAAGTTCTAAGAAGAAGCAGTTACGAAACCTGAATAGACGGCTAAATAAAGCGTTACATAAGGCTCTCGTAGTTCCAAAATATAGGGTACCAACATTTCTAGTCCCAATAATCTGGCTACCACAACATGAGACGCGTAGTTAACCACACGAATTCTTGGACTACCGTACCCAATCCCACAAAAACTGGCTGATTTGAAGCAGATTTATATGTATGATTTCTAAAATCGCATTCTCGAAATCTCTCTTTCTTTCTCTCAAAATAGAAAGCTAGAGCTCTCATCGTTGATCAACTCTTGAAGGATGCACCACGCATTCGCCTTCATAGTTAGAGGTTATTGAATGCATATCTGGGCTTTACAATGACTCGCGGTGGCCTACCTGTGTATCAAGTCAGTGGTGCTCTCCTTCCAGACCAGTCTGGCACCATTTTGCCGACTTGTAGAAGTGGCAAACTTGTTGAACCTGGGGTGCAGTATCGAAGCCAAGTGGACAGTCAAGTATATTGCAAGGCGAATCTAACTACTGCGTCACATGCGCCTTCTCCCTTTCTTATCATATCGAAACTTGTTTTAGCTGTTGTCACGATTTCAATTTTGTCATCCGTTTTCTTAGAGGTACGTGAATTCCTTGGATGCGCAAAACGTTCCTCGTCTCTTATCACATTTTGCCAAACTATTTTTTTTCCGATATCCATTTTACACAACATTAAAAGTTGCTAAACAAGATGTTACAACGACGATTCATGCCATGATATATATTACTATAGTTTATTTTCTCTCTCTCGATTTCGTCCGATCTCAATTCTCAATACCACCTCGTGTCCAAGGTAAGCGAAATCCGATATACAGTAGCTAATTTTTCTAAATAAATAATTATACAACTGTCCAAAGGCTTCTCGTTGTGCAGTCAAACCATGGGAGCAAACCAATCTGCTGGGGCCATAGCCGGGCCAATTACCGGCGCCCGAGTGCAAATTATAGTGAGTACCTGCCTTCTCCAACCACCACTCTCAACGGACGGTAACGATCCGTGGACTTTTCGAATCAATAGTTTTAATTAGCCTGTGTCCGTAAACATAGCGATCTTCGTTCTCATTTTTATTATAGTCCCCACATGCTGACGTGGAATGACTTTGTGAAAGTGACCACAAAATGTGAATAGCTCTGTTGAAGTAGTTCTCACTTTCCAAAAAAATTTTATTCAAAATCTTTCTCAAATGGCAGATATCCCTCATTGCAAAAAGTTGCTCTGTTCTATAAGGAGCAGCACTTCATAGCACGTTACAAATATTTTATGCGAGCAACTCATCGATTTATGAAAATGAAAAAGTTCTAGTTTACGGAATCGTTGAAAAAACCAAAGCTCTTGGTACGCATCCCTAATTAAGTTGGTCTTCCAATACGGCGATATCATTATCTTTTTATGACCAGCATTCGATTTTCCATTCATCGCGGTTCACTGGGCATCAAAAGTTAGAGTAACTTTGGCGATTTTGTTTTGAGGGGATGAAACCACTACTGTGCACTCTGTAGTTGGACATCCATGAATATCCTGTATTCATTGTCTATCGGTAACCCTTTAAGGGTGTAGGGGTGGTGAACAGAGCGCGGTGATGGGAAACTCATTGAAATCATTTATCCAAGTTTCGATCTAGATTGAAAACTGGTATTGGCGACATTTTAAATATCTTTGCAAATGTTAAGATATTGATTTGCTTGTCCAAACTAAATGGAGAAAAACTAACGATTATCATATAGTGAGAGGTTACCAGCACTTTTGTCAATCGATTCGTTTCATGCCATCCGTTGTACAGAAGGTCTTCTGATATGGCTGTAGAATTCGTCTGCCGCTTGAAGATTTTGCATTTTCCATGAATATCGTTAATTGTGGGTCGAGTAAATTCTTTTTCTGGTATTCTGAGACTGTTCTGCTAGGGTCAGCCATGTCCTCACCATAGGAGGACCGCATACTTTATGGCATGAAGACATCTTTTCCGAAAGAAGCATAGTACAATTTGTCGGTCATGGAGGTATAAGAGGCTATTTTAGGTCATGGAGGTATAAGAGGCTTGCGCAAAATCTCGTCTAAGCCCTTACAGACTTTGAAATTTATCTTTTTTACACCCTCTCTGTGCCCGAGAGCTGACATTATTTAAAAACGACGAAATCGCAGTGTATACTTGATGGAGCGATAGAAATTAGAAAATTAGAAAATTAGTAGCATATTCCCAGTACACTTTCTGTGTAGAATCAGACAATTAGAAAAAATTGGTTTTTTAAAAATATCTTAGTGCAAATAGAGCGTGTCTCGATGGGATTTTCGAACTTCCACTCTTGCTTCTGGCTCAAATAGCTTTTTCTCAACGAATGCGCATTTATAGTTACAGTATAGTGTACGTATAGGAGGGCTTTCAGGGCCTTCATTTGAATTACGGCTAAACCTATTTCTTAGAGGAAAAAGGTGGCTTTCACCACTTATCGAACAAAACATCGGAAACTTTCACAAAGAAAACAGGAGAAATAAGAGCAGCCATAAACTTTAGCATTTTATGATGGATGATTAGAGGAAAATTGAAGGTGTTGCACTTGAGCTTTTCTTCTATTTATTCATGTCTACTATTTCAGTAACACCACATTGTGGCTCACAACTTATTACGATAGAAGTGAAATTCAATCCGAATTACTATCCAAACGGGAAATTTACGGACTGGATTGTGGTCGGCGTTTCAGGTATAGGATAATTTTCTCGCAGTGTATAGCTACCACTACACACATTGTTCAAATGCGGATGTCTACGCTAACACCTGATGCACACTGACCATCCCACCCCCCAGTTTAGTAGACGGTCGCAACTTTTTTTTAGTATGTCGTCCTCGAAAAGGTAGACGTTCTTTTTTCCACTAAATTTCCATGCAATTTCTAGTGTGACACCAACAACTTCTTCGTGACTGTAGGCTGTCTTATGTTCCCCAACTGGTCATGAGTTTATGTGGCTTTGAACTTATCTAGTTCAATTATGAATGCGCAGTTTTACATATTCCCATAAGTAAATGATGTCCTAGGAAAGAATTCAATAACAAAAATAAAATAAATATAAAATACACAGTGTTGATCAATCTGTAGGTAAACGTTAAGAATTCGACTCCATTCGTAGCACTGAAGAGAAGATTGGACGCGCAGTTGGCCTGCACAGTGATTTTCCATAGAGTTCCATTCTATCAATCTACTTCTTTTATCTTCCTAGATAGGTCTGCTGCAAATTTGCAGACCACAAGAGCTTGGTTAGCTTGTGGGGAGTGGTCAAACCAACAATCATGTGCATTGAAGGGAATCTGCATTACCATTGCATATGGCATCCCCGAAAAGAAACACCTTTTCTTGTAAAATTAGCTACTTAATCACAACTTCACAGCCTTATTTTTTTCAAGGACGACCAGAATGCCGTTTGCGAGGAAATGGCGAAACTCAATATGTGATCGAAATCGCCGTTTTCAATGATCCTTGCCTTACTCAAATGGTACTTTTAGAATTTCCATTGCAATCAATTTTTTCTCATAAAAAGCACTTTACGTTTCTCACAAATGACAATCTATGAACATTATACTTTCCAGCCAGCACCTGGAGTATTTCAAAATCGTATTCGAATCGGACAAAATCCAGCTGTAATTCTACAGGGTGATCAAACCCTCACCGTGAAATGTGTCTATGGTTTACCTGAAGTCGAAACGCTGCCATTGCCATTCATTAATCCGAATTTTAATATAGAAAGGTCTAAAGATTTAGATTATAATTCATTTTTCTTACCTATAATGGAAAAGTTTAACAGAAGACATGGTAGAATTACTGGTAAGGAAGTATTAAAGGCTTCAGTTTAAAGCTTCTGCCCAGAAGTAAATAAAACGTGTATTTGTAAGTGTGATGAAAAAGAAGAAGAAGAAGAAGAAGAAGAGCAAGAACGAGAAGAGAAGCGCAGAGCTCTCCAAATAACACTAGAATTGGTTTCAACGCAAATGAAAGGTTTTAAAATGCTTTCTGTTTGTAGAAGACTGTTCTTTTTCCACTTTTCGTTAATTTTCCTTCCCCAAATTTAGCGACGTTTCGCCCTCGGCTAACTTACCAATTCGAGCCATAGTACCGACAACACATACACTAACAGGAATTTCACATTCATCCAATGGTACAGGGAAACCTGGTTCTGCAGCGTTCGGGATCACTGATGGAATCCAGGTCATGTAGTTATAATTGTTTGACGTTCAATGTTCGACAATTACATGACCACAGGATATTTATTGATTCGAAAAATAATAATCACCGTGTCTTAGAAAATTTCATTTTCCACATAATCAACCCGTTGTAAGGTTGGATTCTGCAAGGTTTTTGAGCCCGCACTTCAGTAAAACCGTAGCACAGCTGTGAGCCTAGCTATACATGCACACCTCATTTTTTTTTTTTTTTGAAAAGAGATGGATCCTTTCCTCAGTGAAATACCAATACACTGTACATTCTGTGATTGATAAGCCAAAGCATTGCTCATTTTTGAAAGTCTATTGTGTTAAATCGCATTGTTTTTTATGCATCGTGCAATTTCTTCCTCTAAAAAACTTATCATCTTTTCCTTAGTGCTTATTAATTTTCTGCATTTGTCCAAACCATTTAGACGTTATCACAACATCAAACATCTTTTCTTTCTTTCAGGATAAAAAGAATTTAGGAAGACTTGATGTTGTTAATTTTGGTGCTCATCTAGAGGAATTCCTCAGACGACAGAATGTTAACACACGTTCTGAAGGTAACAATTTTAGCTATGTAGCAGAGTTGGTAGCATAGACGTGCCCTACAAAGCACACGTGACCACTGGTTCGGTCCAGCGTTCTAATATCACCTAGTCTTCCTATCTTCCGGGGTCGGACATTTTGTAACAGAATCTTACCTTGGAGGATAATAGAACGGTAGTGATAGATTGGTAGGCGCTTTGCTAGTTTAGCCGTTTAACCATCATAGTTCCCTAGATTTCCGAGGACAACGTGGCCAAAGTCTGCCTCGGGTCATCACCACCACAGAAAGTCGCAGTCCTTGTGGATCAGGCGGAGATTTACCCTCATGCGACTTGTTTGATACCAGGACGGTGATGGACCTTGTTATTAGTTTACTCTTAGCAGGAATCTTATTATTAGTTTACTCTCTCGATTTAAACACTGGACTCTTTCTCATCTTGGGAGATCCCGCCAAGGGGAAGAATCCTCCCGCTGTACATCGGAGCAGTACACCCAGGAACACCTACCAGCTAAGATGACACGGTAACCGTTGAGAGAAATAAGTATTGCATGTATACAGTTTTTAGAAAAATAATGCGTGTTGTAATTTTGCGCCTATGTGCATTCGTCCCATGAGAGTGAGATCGGCTTAGGAACAATTATATTTCGCAAGTGGCATGCCTATAAGTGTATTTATTAAATTCTTCGGATGGAATAAAGGTTCATAAATTTTCTGAAATTGTTGAAAGTTTTTGGTATGGGATTATTCAAGTTTCAAAGCATAATAGTGACTTGAGCAATTTATTAGATGTTCGCCATGGTGGTCCGAATGCAATAATCCCTCAGCCGCCGTCACGTGTCACAGATCGGACCAGAGTTGATTCCACTCAGAACGTCAATGATAATAGTGATAGAGGTTTCGATGGAGAACCTGCTGAAAATGCCGTCAGAATCGAGAGCAACAGTAATACAGACAGGTAGATGCAATTAGGAAACTAGGTTTTTCACGGACTTTCAAGGTTTAAAATAAGAAATCCTCACAGGTTATTTCTGTGCTGAGTTTTTGCCTTAGTATTCTGCAAGAGAAGTGGGACGTGTGGCGCAGTGGTGGGAGGCGCCCTGAAACACATGCGAAGAGTTGATCCCCGCGCCTATGCCCCGGTAAGCCTTCCATCCCTCCGGGGTCGGAAAATTGGTACCAGACTTCTGTGGGAAGACAGCAGCACTGGCTCGATACATCGGTAGGTCACAACGAGTATTGTATAGGACAAACATGCATTCAGTCACCGCTAACGATGTTTGATGAAGCCGAATGCATGGCGCATCCCTCAGAGGCTGATCAATGCCGAAAGCTCTATCCTTTTTTCTATTTATTTTGTATGAAGCACACTGTTCAAAATCACCTACATCGACCATTTGTTAGACATGGCCTAGTATTCAAAAAGGTTGTTTAAGATGAGTAGATTCTTTGAAATTCAAGACTATTATGAATAAAATTCAGCGCTGGGGCAGGATCTCACCAACGTGTTCGAACCAGTCATAATCTCTCAGCATGGCTTCTACCGATATTAATTGGAGCGGTACTACTGGCTTTATGCATTTTTTCCTGTCTTTATGTCTGCTTACGAAGACGTCATGTAGCTAATGAGAACCGGTCGAAGTTACTTGTCGGCGTACCAGCGGGTAATATTTACTTCCACTTATGTACCGTATCACGCGCTCACTCATTACACTACGCTGATCATGAGTCATGAGTGTGTTGTGGTTAACATAGTGCAGCAGTTGGCTAAAACAACCTACCTATATTTCATAATATTTGTGCAGTTTAAAATGCTTGCTTAGGATCTAACAAAGACAGCACTCACCATCTTTGGTGGGAAAGTGGTCAAGCCAGCCATGTGGACCATCTTAATTCCACGCCAGAGTACGTATTTTTGTCTTTTTACGTTTCCTATAAAGATAATTGTTTAATCTAACAAAGTGTATAACTCCGTAAATTTGGTATACGCAGACGACGTAGGAACTCAACTGCTGTTTCGCCAGCTGAATCGCAGGAGACGTCATCGACTGCGCAAGCAACACGCAGTGCTTCATCCATACCATCAGCAAAACCTCGAGGGATTTTCAAGAAAAATTCTGGAAGAAATAGTGATAGGTCTTTACTAAACCTTTCAACAGATTTTTTTCGAGCGATTTCCTTCCAAGTGATGCTACGTGTTATCAGGGAGGATGCATCACAATCGATGAGGGAGCAATATTGTTCTTCAAGAGATTGTAGTGTAAGCACCATTAAAATCATTCACCATAAAAGGAAATTGCAATGGTGAAACAAACACTGCTTAGTCGGACCTATTTAGAATGAATCACACTATGGACGTTCAGTATTTCATGGACGAAAACAATTTGAAGCCACCGCATCAGCTCTTGAGCAAGGAAATAGAGTCGACAAGTTGAGTACTGCGGATCGTGCGAGTTCCAGTGCTAGGAACTTGAGGTATACATGCTTAGAATCCTTGTTATAAAGCTGTGTTTAAATTCATCCACATAACCGATAACTCCATTAGTCACCGAGTAGCTAAATGAACATTGGTAAAGCCTCCGTTTGCCCCTGTCATCACCGAACGCATACATGTGAAGGATCACTAGCCGACTAGTCAAAAATGTACTCAACATGTTTTAAGATGCGAGATAAGGGGTTACGTGTGGTCACCAACTTGCTATGTATAATACTTGTCCTACAACGCATAAAGCCTTTGTTTTGCCTAATTAGTACTTAATATGCTAAAAGCTTATAAATAGGCAAGTGAATAGTACTTAAGTGGTTGAAAGAATAAATTGCTAAATTGAAAGTGTTGAAATTCGAAACTTCATCTGCATATGGATGGTTTAACTAACCCTTAGTTGTTCTGGCTGATTTTAGTCATTTTCAGGTCAAATCTTGAAGAATACGTTCAACGAACGCATTCACGAAAAAATAGTCAACGGAACCAATACGAATCGCGCTTAGAATTCAAAGAAACTGACATCTTCAGTGAGCGAGGCGTTGACGTTGGTACCGATGTGGGTGGTAATCTAAGCCTCGAAATATACAAAAGATAATTTTCCAACTACTAAAAGATTCTTGATATTGATATCCAGCTTTGTCCCGTCTATTCTTTTGTTGGACTTTTTGAAAAAACATTATAGAATCTTAGCAAATTTTAGATAAACAGTGTTTTGTTATATTCTTTGTGCAAGTTTTTTCGTTACAGCAAATACTTCCAAAGAGTTACTTAGAGTGGAGACAGTGCCTAATAGCTGGATCGCCTGTGAATAGAATAGCACCGATAAGTGGCCTCAAGGTTTGTATAAATATAGCTAGTCACTTTTATTCTACATTAAAGTTACGAACATTATAGATGACATCAGAGGATCAAGAATCTGGATGTCTAGAAGATTCAGGAATATCATCCTATAGATCCATAACAGAAATATATCATGCTGCTGAGACAGCGGAACATGATAAGACTGATGGTTCTCACAGAGGTAAGAATGCAATTACGAAGGCTTAGAAACGGAACTTTTTATATACGATTTTGTAAATTTTTTTGTAAACTTTGTAGATCTCATTAAGATTTCAGGTGATCTTCTGGTCGAACGTCGTGATATTTCAACCATAGAGATGCTAGAAAAATGTGTATTAGCCATTCGAGGATTTGGAGCTCGAAAACTGACAGAGCAGGAGATAGGCGGGTCCAATGTAATTTTACGTCCCAACTGTACGTATCTCAGAGAAAATCCTAAAGCCGCTAAGATTCCAGTCCAATCAGAAAAAATGTTGTTATATTGTTTTTGAGTTTCCTGCTAAAATAACAGGACAACGAAGCTAAAAAGAAGTGTTGACGAAAACATGTGTGTTAACAGTTTTAGGTAGATGGCGACAATTGATTATACGGGATCCGATCTTAAGACAACAACTTTTAATGGCGAAAAGTGTAGAGGAACTGAATGAAATCTTTGAACAACCCGAATATCGCAATCTTTATACACGTGAGAAATGGTCTCAGATTTTGCAATGTGTACATAAAGCGCTCATTCAGGTGAGAATTGTTTGACGTCAGTTAGGCAGATGAAATTTACTTCCTTGATACTTGGAATCATGCTGGGGCTCGTCCTCAATGGTTGTGCGGGTCCCAACATAATTTCCGTTCTTCGGAGACTTGCTGGTTAAGCCATTGCGGTTCCCCGAAATCCTGAGGACAGCCTGACCAAAGTCTGCCCCAGGTCGTCACCACGGCAGGCAGTCGCAGCCCTTGTGGATCAAAGAGAGATTTCCCACCACGCGACTTTGATACCAAGGCGGTGGTGGGCCCTGGTATTGGTTTACTCTTAGCTAGGCTTCCTGATGGAAACGCCGGACTCTTCAGCTTGGGGGACCTTGCGAGGGTGATGAATCCCCCTCGTACATTGCAGCCCGACACCCTAGAACACTTCCCCGCCACGACGAAGCGGTAAACGGTTAGGAGGGATGAAATTTAGCCTCCAGAAAAAAAATTGTAAAAATTACACTTACGTAGCAGTGAATAACTGCGTTCAAGATTTCGAAGCGTAAAAACCTTCATCATTATTTATAGAAAACCGACACACCATCGATCGTAAATGCAACACAGAATTCTCAACTAAACGTCTACATTGGTAATTTAGGGTCAAATTGGTGACTGCAATGTGTGTTTACAGTTATGTGCAAGCATGTTTGTTTTCCCCTTGGTACACTGCTGTTTTAAATGAAATAAACTTTTCCATCCAGTTTGACAATCTGCAAATCCATTAGCTGCGCAGAAATACAGCATTATTACAATAAATACAATGGTAACGAGAATGCAAAGCACCATTTATATATATATATATTTGTTTCATAATTAAGTTCCAATAAAACGGCTTCATCTTGCATTACAGCTAGTCGACAAGTTGAACTAAATCTTAAGGCAAACGTTTCGGCGGCTTCGTTTTCTTCAGAGCCTCGAGGGGTGGTAATGCCTTAACTTTTTGTTGTCCATGGATGTTTAGTGCTTCAACTTCGTTCAGACCGCATGCGTGTAAAACTCGGGGAGCTTCTGAGATAAATCCCAAAAATCCGAAAATGGACCGCAAGAAGTATTTTGTATACACGCGTGTCCTAGCACCAGAACTCAGCCTGATTCTTTGACTTAAGCCAAGCACGGTCCTCACCCATGGAAGACCCTGTGAGGCTGGTCTTCATCAAATAACTAAGAGGCTTACAAAGAACAAAACGGTAAATGATTCCCACGACCGGCTTTCTATTAACCTCGGCATTGATCGAATGATTCACTTTTTTTCCTTATGAGCGAAAACGAGGTGTCTATTTCATTTTTTACTTACAAACAAGCCTACGTTTCGAAAGATTTCGAAAAAAAAACTTTTGTCAGAGCATGGAAAGGTCGAGTTGACTGCAATTCCTTCTCCTCCAAGCTTTAAGGAAGGCGAAATCCGCTGAAACGTCAGCTTGTTTATAAATAAACAATAAAATGACAAGCTCGTGTTTCGTCATTAAAAAAACAGTGAAGACGGTTAGTGTTTAAAACAAGCTGCTCCATTATGCGAATGAAAACTTATGCGTTAAGTTTTCTCTGCTGAGGTTATGAAAGCCTTCGGATGAGTACATTGCGAGCCAATCTGACCCTTCTAAGCTGTGAAGAAGGCGAAATCGCCCAAACTTCAGCCATTGTAATTATAAATTCTATAATACCAACCTCGTGTTTACTCGTTAAAGAAAACTGTGAATCCTGATATTCTCGTTACAACACCTAATCATTCTTCATCAGGCAATATCCCGCCTATACTATAGGTTGCTCGCCTTCACAATATGGCGATGTTGACTACGTGGGGGCAACTAATAGTTGCCAAGAAATAAAGTGAACCTACTACTTTTATTGGTGACATAAGTAGGTAAGTGTCAGTCATATCGAAAAACGTCGCTATTATTGGGTGCTTATTTTTTCGATTCGCGACTACCTTTACAGTATCAGTTTCTACGTTGACTATTCCGCTAAGTGTTCAGTCAAAGCATTATAATAGCCAATGTTTTCTTCTTGAAAAGATACAAAGTTATTATTAACAAGATTTACTCAATACTGGACGGCGTTCGAGTGCTTCTAGTAGTTTCGCCTTCTTAGTACCCTGGAAAGACCAAATTAACGAATTTACAACAGTGTTACTTAAATGTTATTTTACATTTGTTTTACTCAAATATTAACTCTTGTTTAACACGCTCATGTAGAAGAATTCGTGTGGAACTCATTTCTTAATTCTGCTTATTTCTCCGCTATAAGTTTTTTAAAAATATTTTATAGTCCCAACTTTTTAACTACAACTATGCTGGGATATTCGCAGAACTTGGACCCCAGGCCAGATTCAAATACGATTATCATTGCCAGGGAGCTCACGTAGTACACACTGCACCACTGAGGCCTTTGGTCTGGTTTTCTCTCAGCTAGTTCTACCTCACGCTGCCATCAGCAATCACCCGTCAACGAGATAAGGATAGCGGTTCAAAGAGACTTAGCTTTCTATTTGCTGCCTCAAATTTTTTTACGACAGGGTGAAATATTAGGTGAAATACAACCATGATGATGCTGAGATGTTTGCGAAACTCCGTATTATAAAATAGTGTGGTCGGTACCCACCACGGACATATACGGTCCTAAGTTATGCAAATATCCTTGAATTGTCATGGTTGTATTTTTTTGTAATTTTGACCTTTTATTTGCCGTCCACCACAATTTTTCAAGGCAGTGCATGATGTGAAATGCCATCACAATGATGCTGAATTATTCGTAAAGTTTGCACCCCAGGTTAGATCGAACCACGATTCTTTTTCTTTTTTTATAATCCTCCATTAACCTATCCAGAGCGGACGCTGCAGCAGAGTTGGACGAGAATTACTCTACAATAAGACTTAATAATCAACAAAAACCAAACCTTTCTTGACCAGTTTTTGTTCTATCTTAATCTTGTCGTAGGTCAGAGAATATAGGTTATAAATGCAAATCTGAGGTTTGAAACATAAGGTTACTTTGTCGCCACGCTAAAAAAAAAGGTGAAGCGTTTAGGAAACAAATACAGAAGTAATCGTAGAGTACAGAGCGGACGTGGGCACAGTACGCAATTGTCAAAGTCTAGCTTGACACTAGGACGTTTGCTTCATCGCTGTGATACTCATCATCCCCCTCTCTAAATGTATTAATAATATGACTTCGGCTACTGGCTGCGTTTGTAGAAGGACAGCTGGCCTTCTACTGCGAGTTTCTCTACAATATGGCTTTTCTACCTATATATTTCTATACTTTTCTCCCAAAAATTACATTTTACTTGATGGATGACAGGAGTTTTTCAATAACTCTCAGAAATCAAAATTTTAAGGCATTGAAAACTTGAAGGATTTATAGAAGACACCTTCACCTGTCGTTCTATGAATGGTTATTAGCATAAGTTAACAGCGTTTACAGTTAAAGAAGACTATGCTTAAGCAAACGATTAGACGGTATTTTACACCGCCTATGTAAGGAAAAAATGTTGTTGGTACGTCAATTTTTCTTCGCTATGATTGACGTATGTGCACCCTTTTTCTGTAATTTAGGTACAAATGCTTTTTCTATTACCAGGGATTCGGGTCTCTAAGTTCCCTGATGTACAAAGCAACCTGCTCAACACTGAATGCGGCCACTGGGTACACACATTTCTGTTTCAATAATGACTACAAAAACTGAAAGGACGAAATTTCTTTGATGAGTGCTACCGTGGAAAATGTGATGTTAATTACATGCCCTAAAAACCTCAACGATTGCATGACTTATTTTCAAGTCGACCGCCATTTAACCTCGGTAGCAAAACAATGAACACGTATTTAAATTGCTGAGCTTACACGAGGTTTATAAATATGTTTATTTCGGCTAACGTTTCTACGTCTTCGTCTTCATCAGAGATGATCCCTGTTGGTGGTTCACAGTTCTGCTTCTCCTCTCTAATGTCAGCAACAACCACCTTGTATCAAAGAGCGTCGTCGGGCGAGCATGCCTCATTCGAGACACTCCACTGAGGAAGATCCGTTTTGATGGGAGACGAAGACGCCAGATCGAGAAGAGGAACATTTGTGTACCATCGAGTACGATCGTCGGCTCTGATAAAAACGTCGAGACGTTGTCTGAAATAAATCTATCTATTTATCAACATCATGTAAGCTAAACAATTTAAATACATGCATCTCTTAATGTTCAACAGAAAAGGGCCAATCCTCCTTTTTGATAACTAATGGTGCCGACACGTCGTACTACCGACTACATAAATTGAACAAGGTGTACTGAGAAATTCTGTTTCATCCACCATATTCACTGAACTTGCAGCCTACAAACAGCTACTTTTTTTGCACTTTTGCATGAAACTGTACGAGAAATGCTTCAGAAACAAAACCAAAGCCGGAACTGCCTCCTGCGACTTCTCGTCCTCGAGGAGTCCAGAATATTGGGGAAACAATAATAAAAACTAGTATTAATACTTCGAAACCGACTTTCCTTGAACCTTGGTGAGCTTAATCATGTATTCTTTCTTTGATGAGCTGACACAAGGTTGATAATATTGTTTATTATCGGCTAACGTTTCCATGTCTTCGTCTTCATCAGAGCCGATGATCCGAGTCGATGGTCCACGCTTGTTATTCGTCTCGATGTGGCGGCTTCGCCTTCGTGTCGAGTCAGGTCTTCTTCAGCGGTCCATCTCCTTAAAAGCGGCACACTCATTCATTGATGCCCTTTTATACACGATGCTGATGGTGGATATAATGATAATGTCCGTTGATAACTACTTGTTTTTCTTCCAGACATATCATCGCGTACATCGTGCAGAAGTCGGTGTTGTTATTAGTTAGCACGAAGACGAAGATGAAGACGAAGACGTCGAAGCGTTAGTCGATAATAAATATTATTATCAACCTCGTGTAAGCTCATCAAAAAATACATACATATTAATAAAAACTAGATTTTAGCTTGCGGAAATACGTAGATTCTAACTAACCTAATTTAAATTAAAAAGTTTTAATTTTGGCTGAGACATGCCAATTTGAAAACGTTGTTGAAGTAGGACATTAATTTTGGAAAAACCTAATATACGTGCTTTGTCGAAACGAACGATTAACAGAAAACAAGCGAAAATCGTCAGTAAAGCTACTTATTGGCACAGTTATACTAATGTCACTTTTAGGATTACATCGTTTTCTTATGGATTCTTTTGTCTAATTTGCAGCACATTGTTGTTATTGTCCAATTCACGATATTATGTGCAGGAATGTCGTGCGCGTAAGATGTGTGTGGCTGAACCAGATTGGAAGAAAGAGTCGAGGTGTGCATGACCCTTAAATTCTGGTCTGATTACAAACTTAAAATCTTGATGGAATAATTGTAGCGATAAAAATAAGTGCAACTGTGTAAACAGCCGTCACAATTTTTTCCTTAATATCCACTATCACAGGATGTCATCCAAAACTACTCATAGAAGGTTCTCAATAGAATTGCAAAAATTCCCACGGAGCAGCCCAACATAAATAAAAAACCTTTGCTCGTTATCGCTTGGCTGAGATGACCATGACTTCTTGTCGTACGAGTACGATTGCTTCTCGCCCTGAACTATATCACCGATATAGTACTCTTCTCTCATCTTTCGTGCGTATGTAGAATGTCCAACATCCTCAAAGGTTTCTGTTGCGTCTTGACCAGCTTGTTCCAGTAACACTTCACAGCCACCAAGATGTTCATCCAAAAATTTCGTCACATCATAGACCTTGCTGCCTATCACAATCCATGTGGACGCATTGTTGTTGTGCTCCATGACCTGCTTTCCCGTGAACTGAACACCCATCTCATTTGCTTGGTAGCTCAAACTTGGGTAACTTAATTGAAGAGATTATATAGTGGTGACATTGATTTATTCAAATTATTATTGCGACCGAAATAAAAGCAGAAAACTATCTCTGTGCTTGCAATCAGGGTCAGCTCTTCAATTTAAATAATTTTTTTTTTAGAAAACATTATCTGCCACCTGTCAGCTGACGCCCCATTGATCGTTGAGTTACTTGAAAGCGCGCCAGTAAGCTCTCCATTTCTCCTCACAGCATGCAAGAGCCTTTTCATAAGGTTCTTGATGAGCACTGACCTTTGGGTCTGTGGCCTTCCAGCAGTAGGTTTGATATTCCGGGAACTCCACTCAATAACAGCTATTGTCCATCGGTTGTCGCTTATACGTACTACTTTTCCAATCCAAATTCTCTTTGACAGTTCTTCATAAAGAGTGGCGTCTTTGATTTCTCTTCCCCCAGCGTAGATCGGAGCTTAGGATTCCTTCCCTCGCCTTGATGATAGGGGATACTTCTGGTACTTACGCCTGCGGTCTCTATAACGCTGAGCGATCTCACATTGTATTTGCCTAGAGACCATCTTTCTGAAGCAATGGATAAGCATGAAGAATTATGTGGTCGAAAAGGGGTAACGGAGTCGGGTGCTCTTTGTTCTGTTCTCTATAAACTCAACGTTCTTGGAAGCCTCCCGAGTCGCTCCCTTCCTCGTGCTCAACAGTGGCGTTAAGTCGATCATCACGTTTATTTTCCGACCAGATAGATACAAATAGACGTAGTTGGAGTATTCGGAGATATTTTTTTCATTGAGCGTAAATGGAGCATGCGAAACCAATCCGTTCCTCATGAATATCTTTCTGGAGAGATTTGATCGAAGACCAATCCTTCCACAAGCGTTGTCAAAGTCCGCTACCATTCATTCTGACTAGATGATAATTAGTATTATAAAAACGATAGCATCAGCAAAGCGAATATAGTGTAAATGCAGACCATCGATTATCACTCCTATTCTGCCTCACTCCAATGTTCGCAGGATGTTCTGAACGGAGCGGACAAACAACTTTGGCGAGATGGTATCGCCTTGCCTAATCCCTCTTTTGAAGACGATGTTACTATCGTTGTGGTATAGTGATATTTCGGCTATAAATTTTTTTCTATAGCTCACAAAGTATTTTTATATACTAAGTAGAGATGCCGTGCTCGTCCAAAGCTTCCATGACTGCTTCTATCTCAACGAGTCGAGATCTTTTCTAAAATCGACAAATGCGAGACAGAGCTGTTTCTTTAGTGAGTGTTGCTATCGTGTGAACGTGGTCAATCGCACTGAATCCTTTTCGAAACCCTGCTTACTTACACACCTATCCTCCCTTCAGTATTTTGTCAATCCTGTTTAAGATGACTTGAGAGAAAAGCTTCTAGAAGACAAACAGTAATAGATTGGGAGATAGCGACCGATATTATGGCGGTCACCGCTACTGGACAAGAATATGGCCAAGACGGTCTTTGACTGGGTAAGAACCTTGCATTCTGAAAGAAAACGTGCTAAAAGCCGGATCAGTCCTTCTACGTATACTGGAAGGTTCTTCACGTGCTCAAATCTTGTCGCGTGCAGAGCTAATGTTGTTCGGTTTTTCAACGAATTACCTTACCTTTCAAATTACCTTGTTGGAGTGCAGAGGGGACATCTGGTGGGATGGCATATCCAACCACCGTTATTTCGTATGAAAGCAAAAAGACGTGGCTATTAAAGAGATCTGAGTAGCAATCATCAATGATTTTTCCTTTTGCTTTTATAGGAGCTTCTACCGTTCAGTATGGGCGTCGAAGTTAAACCACTTTGGTCTTGTAACTAGCGAAATTACGGTCTGTTTTGTGAATGATTTTTCCATCGCTTGTAGCTTCGACCATGATTGCTGCTCTTCCCTCTTTGTAATGTTTTTTTGTAGCCTTCCTGCCTAACTAGTGTAATTCCAAGTTAGTGTATCATCTCGACTGCATCTGGAAATAAAAGTCTCGTGGTGAGTTTCGAAATCTCATTTTTCACAGAGCTTTGGTGAAAATGCTAAATGAGTCAATAACATTCCTCATCGATGTTATCGAAAACTGTGTCCTTCCAACACCCAACAATGAATTGAATAAGTCCCAATTTCTAGTGGCTTTGGGGCTTCGTTTTTTGAATTTAGCAGCCTTTTCTCTTTTCTGCGAGAAATGAGATCTTGCACAAAAAAGGCGGTGGTCTCTGATCCCGTGTAGAATTTTGGAACAACAGCAACATCGGTGAAGCAAATCCTTCCATTTACTATGATGTGGTCTATTTCCTTATGGTAGACTGAGAAAGTCCCACGCCCAACGTTAAAGGTGGAACTTCAGAAATTGCGAATTACCTTGGATGGTCGCGGCCGTCACGATAAATTTAGACAGCCGCTCACCCTGCTCGTTCCATTCTAATCCATGAGTCCCAATGTGGCGTTTTTCAGATGTTCTTCTTAATCCAATCTTAATGTTGATATCTCCAATGTTGACCTTAAAGAATTTATGGTCTTCTCTGTCGAACTTCTCCAAGTCCGTATAGAATGCTTCGGCATCCTCTTCGTCATAGTATGATGCCGGCGCGTAAAGGACGAAGATTCCCAAACCAGCATCTGATTCGGGTTGTTAGTTGTTCGAATGGATCGTTGTTCATGGCCAACTCGTGTTGACCAGAACATCGTTGACACCAACTCCTCTATTGTCGTATGTTCCGAGAAACAGCTCTTCTTCATTGTCATAGGCGGCGTCGAATGGGTGGCGTCCTCTCGTCTCGGTAAGTCCTATGACGTCACATCCTGTCCTTCTTGCCTTTATGATCAAATTCTCTGTCGAAAATTCTAATAGATGTGTGCATGCATTGTAGATACAAATCATCACCTTAGTCCTTTGTCGAAGTAACTTTTGTACACTTCTTGATTTCCAACACGCACAGATTTTAGTTTACGTCTGATAAAAACAGTCGTTCAATTACTGCAATCACTCGATGAAATTCCTATGAAATTCATTGCGTATACACCGACCACCACTTGTACATGTGAGTACTATCAAGAATAATACATAACTTTTCTACGAGCAACGTTTTTATATTAACCATAAAGTTTGAGACTGCTGGGACGCATCTTTCAGCACCACATAGCGCTTTGCGAGGTAGCCGTTCTCAACGCCAAGCTACTGTGGTTCTACAAGACACGATTGTTGCAAAATCACAAAGATCCAAAAATATCTGAAGAAAGCTTCAAACCAGCTTCTAATCTATGATTATACATTCCGGCGCTCACGTACTGCCCACTGCCCCACCGAGCCTATTGATTTATGGCACTTTCAGGGCCAAAAACTGGGTGAGACATAGGGAAAACAAGAGTTTCGGTGGCATAGTGTGGGTAGCACGTGAGCCCTGAAAGTGGTAATCGTGGGCTCGAGGATGGCCTAGATTCCCGAATTTTGCAAATGTCTCAGTATCATTGTGCTTTTGTTTCAAATAACACTGCCATGAAAAAATAACAGACAGTAAATAAGAAGTCAAACATTGTTAGAAAATCGTTTCCTAGAACAAGACTAAGCGAGGGAAAAGTATCCTCCGACAAATTTATAGTGCTAGATGTGTCGCCAAAACCACAGTAGAGCTCACTTTCTAAAGCCGAGTGGTCCTGCCTCTTTGCTGTAAGAGGAAATCATGCAATTTTGTGCTATATACAGGCGATAAAGGACGCGTGCATCGTAATAGTTAGGCACGACCAGCAATATATGTGGGTTCGATCCTGCGCCCTAGACTCAATACGCCTTCCATTCGGCAACATAGTACCAGTCCTGTCTCGGAAAATAGCAACACTGATCCAGTACATCAGAAGACCACCGCTAATCATCGCATAGGCCAAATGTGCACAATCAGCTTTCAGTCACCATTATCAACATTGTCCTAGTTTCCTCTAACAATTGTTGTTAAATTCAGACTCATTCAGCAGCCCTGAGAGAATCATCAACGCTTAGAGCTTGACAATTTTATTTTACACAGACGGTCATGCATACGGTTACGAACTAATTGGCGTCAAAGAATGTTCGGAGATATTTCAATGATCGCTTTCGATTTCTCTAAACCAGCACTTTTTAAACATCGCCTTATCGCTACAGTTATATTGTTTGAGATGGAGACTAGGCTAAATGGGACCTTATTTCTCCACGCTTAACATTTTGAGCGTGGTTTCCCTCTAAGCCTATACCCGAAGAGCTAATCATTGGGACCAATTACCGCACGCGCACAGTTATGACTCTGGCCTCTGATAAAATCATTGGTGTGTCTGCACTCTTCCTATGCACACATTCGTTGCTGTTGGAAGTGTTTCTACCTGGAATATATGTGTCATGAAAATTTTGAAAAGATAATAACAACGTTTGTGCTACTAAGCTGGCTTCAGTAACAATGAATAAATTGTAGAGCGCACAATAAATAGCTGCAATGACTCAGACGGCTGACCTTCATCACTCGAATAAATCTCTTTCATTGGATTCTCGATCAGTGCAAAAAGTGCTGCTACAGCTGGATTTCTTCTGTAGTAATAGGCATAGTGCTTGAGAAATCGGAAGACATCTTCACTAAGTGAATGCTGAAACTCGCTCTTATCACCAGTGAGAGAGTCGAATCTTCCAAAATACACAATGGCAAAGTAAAAAGTTAGGTTGATAGTAATGTTACCGTATTGAACAGCTTTTCCCTTCACGCTCCATTATTCCATGTAAATTCCCAGCTTTGATTATGCTTAGTATCTTTTATTCGGTTTCAGTAAAAAGCTGTGCATGTAATCTGATCAAAAAATTAACGACTGGCAAATAATTCAGCACGCGATTGACCTGAGATCAATACGGGGATATTGGCAAGCATACGAAGAAATCGAATTGGAAAAGGCGAAATTATTGTAAGCCCAGGAAGCATCGTTTTTTCGACTTCACTGTACTGTATGTTTCCATGAGCTTTAAAGAAAAAAAAAACAAGAATATCTATCCAGATAACCACAATGGCGCTGAGATATTTTGCGAAGCCTGAACTCCGGGTCATGTCTTCGTTAACAGGTGATTGCTGATGGCACCGTTAGGGTGAAAAACTTCCTGAGAAAAATATAAACCAAGAACTTTGCTGTCGCCGTATGCAACACATGGCTTATGGGAAGTTTAATCGCGAGTTCGAATCTGGCCTAGGGTACAAGTTTTGAAAATATTTCAAAATCATTGTGGCGGTATCCTACACAGTACCCAACCATGAAAAAGAATCAGGCAGTAAATAACAAGTTATACAACTATACACGCAAGTGAAATGAGACAAGCATATTGCCAAACATACTTAAACCTTCGAAATGGTTGACCAGCCTCTGGATAGAGAAGAAAAGAGTAGAATGGACTCTATTCCTCACTGTTTGTGATAATTGTTGCATGAGTGGTCCGTCCTCACTAGTTGTGTGGGCCCCAGCACAATCTCTATTTTTCGGAGAATTGCTGGTTAAACTATTGTGGTTCACTGGAATCCCGAGGTCAGCCTGGCACAGGTCTTCCCCAGGTCTTCACCACCACGGGCAATCGTAGCCCTTGTGGATCAGAAGGAGGTTTGTCACCATGCGACCACGATACCAGAAAAGTTATAGATCCTGGTATTGGTTTACTCCTAGCTAGACTTTCTGATGGAAACGCCTGACTCCTTCTCAGCTCGGGAGACCCTGCTGGGAGGATGAATCCCTCCCTTTAAATCGCAGTCCGACACCTAGAAACACCTACCAGCCACGATTAGATGGTAAACCGTTAAAATTATTCGCGTTTAAACTTTGAAAAAATGCTTAAAAGTTGTGAGAATTACATTTCTCGAGAATCTAAATGGCATAACTCGAATCCCCCAACGAAAATTCCGTTTTCGATGCAAGTGCAGTGCATCCACCAATTTGTGTTGTTTTCCTTGTCCACAACTAATACTAATCATGGCTCAACATGTGTAATTAAGCAGTATGGCAGTCAAAGCATAAGCCTTTATTGCAGAGCAATATTTATCGTCTCTTGGCGTCATTCGAGCTTTAAAGCCTCAGCTGTTTTCTGCCTACCGTCGCTTACCGCGCGTCGTCCGCCGTCCACGAATCGTTCGAATAGAGCTGGTAATTACTCCTACACATGTACAATCGGTCACTTGTATCACCTGTAGCTCTGCTGAACGTCGAGTGACTCGAGCGGGTGCCAGTAAATCCTCCAATTTTCCCAGTCGCGCGGAACAATAGCCCAGTGGGTTCTACTCGCTCTAGAGACCCGTCGAGCATCATAACTTTCTTCCAGGCTCTTCGCAAAAAACTCGGACCATCGGGTCGGTGGTTTTCCTGCAGTACGCTTGACATCTCTAGGAATCCAGTCACTAACGGCTAAGCTGAGGCTTTTAGTTATAATCACAATTTTAACAGTTTTGTTTATTGCCTACTATTTTTAATTTCAGGTTATAATGCGAGTTCATTGCTTAAACTGGGTTCATTGTCGATTTGCGCTTCCCAGATCAATCTCGCTGACGGATGATTGCTGAAGGCAGAGTTCGATAGAACTAGCTGAGAGACATACGAAACGAAGGACCCGCATGGTGTGGTGGTGAGCGCGTTACTCCCCGGAAATGACAATAGCGCGTTCGTTCCCCGCCATAGACCACTGCGGTCCAGAGTTTTGCAAATATCTCAACATAGTTGTAGTTCTCATCTTCGTTCATAAGGGATAACAGCAGAACATTGTAATCGCACAAGTCCCGACGACACCTTTTCAGACTACTTCTTTTCTGTTCTACTTCCAGTAATTTATTCTCCTTGTACCGATGTAGATCTTCCTGTAAAACTCTTCTGCAGCTGGCATTAATCACTGGCCTTGTTAAACGTATTACAGTAAGATCAAGCTTTATTTTCTTCTTTTATCAAGCGATTTCTTAATATCAATGGAGATGCGATCCGATCTTCTTGCTTGGGAATTGTGGCAAATTCGCCACAGCTTTTCAGTCCTTCGACAAGCAGCTCGTAGTCTTCGATAGGGTCTTCTTTAATCTACCAGTCACGTTTGGATAGAACTTCATTCAGAATGTTCTCATCCTATACAGCTAGACTTTTTCCTCGTGGTCGATAAATAAAATTCTTTTCCAGCTTGCGGCTGAATCGAATCATCGCTCGAAAAAAGCGGTGATCGGAACCAGTGCAAAATGATAAGTCTATCAATGAGCCAAATAGGCACCATCTTCTCTTTGACAGAATATGGTCGATCTCCGCATGAGTCATGCCGTTAGGAGACTCCCATATCCAGCGGTGGGTTTCTTTCTTGCGAAAAAGTGAGTTTCCATAGAAGAGACATAGTGCAGACAGGAGTCCTTCATTGTCTTCGAGACGTATTCATTGTCATTTCTTAGTCCTAATCCAAAATTTCCGATTCTGTAATCGCTCTCGTTGGACTTTCCTATTCTGGCGTTTAAGTTTCCGACAACATATCTACAACATGCTTGATCAATGCAGATAACTTCCTTTAACTGGTAGTAGATCGCATCTAATTCGAACTCATCAGCTTCATTGGTCAATGTGAAGCAATTATCGATTGCGGTCTTCGTATGACACGTCAGTTGGAGACGGAGAACGGCTACGCGAGGTGAGAGGAACACGTATGAGTCGACGAGATGGACAATGGAAGGGTGGACGACAAAGCCTACCGACATTTCTTGATTGGGCCTTTTCTCCACGAATCACAAGGGTCTCGTTGTTTAGTTGGCGTATGTCGGTCTTTCTGATTTTGTTTATTGTGGTGCGATCACATGAAATTTCATGCAATCTGCAGCTACAAGAAGGGCGTGAGGTTCGGGGTCCATGGAGAGTGTTCTGGCCTTATGTGTGCAGAGTAAGAAACAATCTCCATGGCGTGTCTTGCGTGTGTTCATCGGATCCCTTTCCAATAATGTCCTGCGTAAACCGAGATTTTATGGCCTTTCACCTGACGTCTCACCGCCTGACGTCATAGAATGGAGCAGCTAGTGTGTAGGCTACTGAGACTGGCCTATTGGTTGTTGTGCAACTTGGTCCTCCTTGGGGGCCTGACTTAACCTTGCAAGGGCGAATCCAGTTCTTCACCACGATGCGGATCCGAGGGAGGTATGTTTACAGTGACGAATCCTTCGCTCAATATTCTTACTAGTTGATTCGGAGAGATGTTAATTAGAAACGGAAGTAGGAATGGAAAAGTAACAGACCGCTAAAGGACGATGTAGAAGCGGAAATCCGATTTAGCAATACTCCGAAAAAATAGTTGTCGTAGTAGTTGGTAGTTGGTTGGTAAAAAGTAATTGGTAAAAAATAGTTGAAATAGTTGTAAAATGAAATAGCTGAGGCTCGAAAAACCAGTGAAGATAGGCCATCTAGGTATCCGAGTAAATATTGCAATATGTGTTAAAAAGACGCTAATGTATAAGCCACTCATGAACGTTGGTGAGATTGTTATTCATAGGATATGGCCGAAGCAGTGTGCAACCAACGCACACTGAGTGAAGACCACCGACGGATAGATGCATTAATATGTTTATAAAAATGCACAGAAACAAATTAATTCGCATTAGATGTCTGCAGTTTGCACCGACATTGATTCAAAAGGAATAAGGAAGCCAAGTCCAGCTATGCATACACTCACAAAATTCAAATTCGCAATCATCTAAACGTGGATCGTGCTTTATTTATCTCAACGTACTGAAAGCAATAAGATATACCGTAGACAAAGAAGCAAACATTAAGAATGAATTCAGAATGAAGAAAACTAAAATCATTTATGAATTTGTCGTTTTCTCTCTCAGCAATCGCGAGGTTGTTAAATAACATACATTTACTTCCATACAATAACACACATACAACACAGTCGTAGCTGACGTTTCGGCAGAATCGCCTTCTTCAGAGCCACTTTTTTCACCTGTCTTCCACCGAGAAGAACAGCCGCTCAGAGTCGCATATAGCTGACGACTCCGAGGTTAATAAAAAGTCGATCCTGGGTACTAAAACCATTTTAAAAAAAAGGATAAAACTCTCGGCGTTGTTCAATCCCTGAGAGATGCGCCATGCATTCGGCTTCACTAAGCATCGTTTGAAAGTAAAAATGCATATCTGGCTTTTACAATGACGCGCAGTGGCCTACCGAAGTATCGAGCCAGTGCTGCTATCCTCCCAGAGAAGTCTGGTACCAATTTGCCGAGCGCGGACGGACGAAGGGTTTGGTGGGCCATGGGAGCAGGAATCGTTGATTCCACGTGTGTGTTGCAGGGTGCCTCCGACCACTGCGCCACACGCGCCCATCAAAATCATTGCTTTAAGAAATCATAAATACCGAACAAAATTTCCAAAAAACGAAAAAAGGTCATGTCATATTTTGCGAGTGCTAACGATTTTGCATTGTGCTCCAAATTACATTTAAAACTTTGAAAAAACCAACATTATCTTGTAACCATTACTGTAACTATAATAATAGTGACTTCATCGCTTTAGAAATATTCATTAAATCATTGTAACTGATGCTAACAATTTCACTCGTGATTTCTTGAAAATAGTAATCCATGTGATTTTCTTAAACGAAGTTTACAAGACACGAAGTGAGGGCCACAGTTCAACACGTCGGTGGAAGACAGATGAAAAAAAGCGGCTCCGAGGAAGGCGATTCTGCCGAAACGTCAGCTACGATTGTGTTGTATGTGTGTTATTGTATGGAAGTAAACGTATGCTGTTTAACAACCTTGCGATTGCTAAGAGAGAAAACGACGAAATGTAGACTCATTCTTAGAAATTAGATGTACTTCCTATACAAGCTACTACACCGCTTTCACATGTACTTTCTGGTGTAGCATTCAGACGAACTTTTATGCAAACACTTAAGTAAGATTGTGCTAAGTGAGAAATTTTTCAAAACCCCCTTCCAGAATTAACTCTAATTTCTCCTGTTAAAACCCGAAATGTAAAGGAGCAAGAAATAATGTGAGGAATGTATTATCAGTAATACTAGTTAGGTGACTCCACTAGTGCTCTAGCAATCCTCCAGGCACTTCTTGCGCTTGTATTTCTTAGCTTTATGGAAAACGTCGCATAATTGATATTGCATTGCTATTATTATTAGAAACGGTTGCAACCCAGTATCCCAAACGTGAAAAAGTCCGACTTGGCAAATTAGTGCAAAGTCGGGCATTCTATCTCGAACAAGTAATTATTCAGATCTGACAAATGACTGAAAATACCGTATCCCATGAGGCCAATTCACTACAGGAGATGGTCCAGAACAAGAAAAATTGAATTTCTATCATAAAAAAAGTGTCATAAACAGATAAAGGCAAATTTCTCTCACATTAGCTACTAGTTTTTATTCAAATGAGAACACTCAGACCAAATTGGTAACAATTTGAAATTAGAATTCCGTAATATCTGTAATATCAGCCCATCTTTCACACGCACCACACGTGCAAATTAAATCGCGGGAGGGTCCGAATAGGTCTTCTAACGAATTATTGTGTTTCAAATAGTGTTGGTGCTAACGTTTATACACCCACTATCTTTAATTTTACGACTCAGTAGGACACTTTCTTTTCACGTCCCAAAAAACTTCGATAGAAGAAATCGTCGAAGTAACTCAACGATTACATTCATTACAGATTTAGCAAGTGATGGTGTGCATGAATTTTCTAAACATGTTATTTGTCTTATTTTCCAAAAATTTCGTACATACAATATCGATTTCGAAAATTTCAACAGACTAATGATATATGATTTCGACTACAGCCTCAGCTCAACTGGGTTCAATGCCAATTCGTGCGCTCCAGATCTATCCCGCTGACGGGTGACTGCTAATGGCAGTGTTAAGTAGAAAACTAGCTGAGAGGAACGCAGAGTGAAGATCTCCGTGGCGTAGTGTGTAATGCGCAAGTCCCATAAAGGAAAATCGTGGTTCGATCTGGTCCGGGGTCCAAGTTTTGGAGATATCTCAGCATCGTTGTGGTTGACTTATGATGTGTTAACTTTTCTAATTTCGTAACTAATTTCAGCTAGTGAATTAGCGTTTGCAGTAAGCTGGCAGATCATCAGCCTAGAGTAATTTTAAAAAATGAACCTAAATGGTTATGAAATATGTGCTGAAACAGTACTACACTAAAATAAGCAGCATTTGGCACTCCTATATTTTCGGAAGCTAAATAATTCCAATGATTTCGCACATTCTTTTTTTCTATTGCCAACGCTTTCTATACAGAACTAACCTATGGAACACTAACAATTAGGCCTGAAGAAGAGAGTATCCTAAGTATCCTGAGTTTCCTCGAATTTTGGAAAATCCTTGACGCTAACAATTTTCAAAAATCTTTGCTGATTCCATTTCCTTTGTACGGACATTGATCTTTCTTCTGCGAAAAATACCAATAGACATTTAAGCGAAGCCAAGCTCGTTTAATACATTTGTATTCGGAGAAATAAAGTGCCAAAAACCCACATTTCCTTGACAACAGTAATTTGTCTTACCGTTGGAGCAATAGCTCAAAGTGAAAGAGTTGAGTGTTAGGAGGAATGGGCGATAACCAGTGGAAGACACAGAATTCCCTAAGTTGAAAAAATCTTCGGTGGAAATTCCACTAATTACCTTCATTAGAGATAATAATGATGACAAAGGATGAACTATTCTCCAAGAGTGGCTTTAGCCCTATTTAATCGTTGCTCCAATGATGTCTCACATATGACGTTAACGAATGTTGCGGAATGGTACAGACCCGGTAAGACCTTAGAGTTGTGGATCAAATTAGGTGTTCGAATGGGCTGGTTTTGCCGAAGAAAGGTGATTATGGGGATCTTCGCAAGTGTCAACTAACGGCGATTATCCCAACGTACACACTATCAATTTTAGATGAGCATGTTAACAAACAGAAATTCTACGAACATTTTGGTGTGTGGGCCACAATTACTCAAAAACTAAGACTATGGAAGTTTACCGCGTATACCATCTACCACTTGTTGTAAACTATTTCGACTATGAAGATGTGTTCCACAGCATCGAATCGAAAGCAACGCTGTTGTATCAGCATGCATCGACTAAAGTGTAGATCCTACCCAAGAAACACGCCATAAACCCTACCTAACAACTCTAACACAGTGATATCGCGAATGAATTTACGCAAATACTCCTTTATCCATTTATTCCTATTGCCGTAGGAAAAGGGTTCATCAAGGGTCACGCTACCTCATCAAAAACGTCCGTACCTTCACTCCAGTGGATAATGATGCCACTCTACTAGAATACCTATAACATCCTCACTTTCCTGATTACGTCACCATATTAAAACTGACTACCTGTCTGTAACACTGAACACTTGTGAATGTAATAATAAAGTAACAACAGCCATCGAAGAAGAATAAATTTTATCACTTATTAGATTAAAACACAGTAAATACACTCATTGTGTACAAACACGTTGGTCTCTAACAATTAAAAAACACGGCACTCATAACAATAATTACAGCATGAAAATATTACTGTCAACAAAAAAAAATGAAGAAACTTCAAGTAAGGGAAGTGACGAATTCATCAGATTGAAAGAGATATTTGTCGATTTCATCATCATCATCTAGCGTTGAATTTGTTGTTGGTTCTACACCGGATAAATTCACGTCTGGAAAAATGGCTATTCAGTGTCATGTAGATGTAATGCAACGCTCTGCCAAATATTTATGCTGTGAACTGACCAATATCAACGAAATAGAGCTCGTCGTCAATAGGCGGCATCTGGTCAAGTTCAGAGAATTTGAACCTCGACAAGTCGTCCTGTCGGCATGAACCCTGATACATAAGGGATAATAAGAAATGTAAATGGTAATACAAATATACACACGCTACACCATATCTCCAAAAATAAAGAATTCCTTGTTTTCACGTGAACCGTTATCACGCCCGCTGTGCGGATTTCAGCAATTCTTCCATTCAATTCGTTTTGCTCACAGTCGTCGTCCATAATTGTCTTCGAACACTTAGCACGTTGTTTCAGCTGTTGCTTGAGGATTTCGCCTTCTTTATGAATGTCGTAGAATACTGGTCTTGCAGTCTTGGAAATAGACGAGCTTAGAGGTTTCCACGTGGACTGGAGGGTGGGCGTTGGCGAGGAGATCGAACCAACGCCTTGGCTTACTGATCGACAGCATCACTAACCAGTGCGATATTTCCGCGCCTATCCAAAAATTAAGGGCGCGTGTGGCGCAGTGGTTGGAGGCGCCACTGCGGCGCGCACGTGAAAATGCGCCCATGGCTCACCAAGCCTTCCATCCCTCCGGGGTCGGCAAATTGGTACCAGACTTGTCTGGGAGGATAGCAGCACTGGCTCGATACATCGGCCGGCCACCGCGAGTCATTGTAAAGGCCAGATATGCATTCAATCACCTCCAACGATGCTCAATGAAGTCGAATGCATGGCGCATCCCTCAGGGATTGATCAACGCCGAGAGCTTTATCCTTTTTATCCTTTATCCAAAAATTAGTTGAAAGGAGTAAGGAAAGACTCACCTTATCCTCTTTGTTGTCGAAATCCATGTTTAGACTGTAGCCTACTTTACACTGGCAAGTAACGGTCTTTTCGCTACAGTAACTGTTTTCCACAACACACCTAAATATGGATGGTTTTACGGTGCTCGATTCCTATACAGTTTATCTACTGACACATTTACTAAGATATTTTGGATAGCTCGTCTTAAACGACGAGTAGTGCAATATTTAACACAGTTTCCATTATTTATTACGTCGTTGGTGTGGAAAAATTCTTGTTTATCCGGTTTCCTTAAAAACACGGTCAAATGCAATCCTTCCCCGTATCTAATGGTAATCGTCGTTGGCGTTTGCAAATTTGAGTAATGTATGTCACATTAAAACCAGGCTTTCTTCTCCTAAAACGGCGATCATTTGTGGCTTCTGTTACTCTCAGTTGTGCACCCGCATAAAAGAAGGCCGCGTCCTTAAAAGAATGGGAGATTGTGTAAATCTACTGCGAGAATGAATCACCACCCGCCTCCACCGGTAGATTACACAACAGTTCGCCAACGAGCAACACTCCCAGCCACGTCAAGGTAGTAACACATTAAAGAGAAGCAAGCTTGTTTGGTACCTCTATAATCTGCGCCTCTAGAAAAGCCATAACTGACCGTTTTTCTTCGACTAGTGTTTCCAAACAGTAACCGCCGATTGTGCCATTCTCTCTTTCGTCAACTGAATCCATAAATATCACTGTTGTTGGGTCGTAGCACCTAATAAATAAAGTTCTTTAGAGATCCTTGTGAAAAAACAAAATCAGTTGCTTCACTTCATTTCTCGTTTTGCTTGTGAGGACTGTATACACAATAAGACAACAATGTTACCAAGGTTTTAAAAAGAGCCAATAACCTTCCAGCTATGTTTGCGAAACCCTCTGGACAACCAAAAACACATTTCCCATCGTGCACGAGCGGTTTCGTTACTGGACACACACAATAGCCATTATCGCAAGTTGCATTTGGTTCTCTAGCAACGCAGTGCTCATCGGAAAAACAGCCCTTTTGGCCTGCGAATAATACTGAAAGGAATGGTCATAAAACAGAAAACTTTACTTACGCGCGGAAGCGACACTTTAAAGCGTAACTTGCCTTTCAGACATTTTCCATCTATCAGGAAGAATCCTTGTGGACATACTAATTGCTGAAGACCAGTGGGGATTTCAATGGGAGTGATCTGGGTGGAAGAATCGCTTTTAGTTATCGCGGTGTTGGTCGAAGACAAGGAACAGCATTGGAAACGATTGTCCTGAATTAAGAACATAGCCAAGAATGTATTCAAAACATATCGAACCAAGTATCGCTCGAGGACAAATCACTAATCCTTCATAGCTAATAAAAGACTCTTCAATCGCTTACACCCACACGCTTAGTAACAACTTTATCTTCTTTCGAAAAAACCAAGAATACATCACCTACAAACACTCATGCTAAAAAAAAAGATAGCAGTAAGTGTAAGAACTTACTAACAACACATACTCCTCCCAACACAATTCCTTTTAAAAAAACCTGACCTTTTCCGCAAAAAGGCACATGAACCCAATAGGACAGGACTGTTCAGCACATGTCACGACAGTGTGGTCCGCTCGAACGAGAGGCATTGAGCCTATTGGGCACCCGCTAAGGACTGGATGCGCTGTTGATGGCCATTGACGAGAACCACCTGATCCTGTAGAAGAACCTGCACCATAAACATTGCTTATCATGTTGTTTATATCTGAACTTCCAGTAAAAATTCCAGTGGACATCTGACCAAGGATTCGCTCAACAATTTGGGATGCTATAGCTGATGCGGCCGCAGGTGGCATGCCTCTTGATACTTGAATCGTCGAGTAAGAATCCAGATTCTGATATGGCTCAGAAAATCCATGTTTATCCATGTTGCTAATCTGTTTTCCGTTTCTTTGAAGTTGGAGATTTGCTGTCAGTGCAGGAGGCAAAATCTGCAATGTCAAGACCAACAAGCTTACACAATCAGCAAAATTTAAGTCAAACCAACTATGGAAATAGGTTACCTTCTCCAAATTCACCCCTGGAATACGATCAGGGATTCCTATAGAGCCAATAGGCGGCAGAAGTTGCCCGCCGGGAAATGTTTGGGACATCCCAGCATAAGGATGTGAGGCAGAAGCGGACGTAATTTCAGGAGCTGAATATCATTGCTAGATAAGCCGTTATTCGAGAAGAATAACATAACATAAATCAGAAATTAGTCACACAAGGAATGTGCTTCTTTACGAAGCTTACTTATGCGCTTCATAGGCGATGCTGCCATAGAACTATTTGGAATGTTGGGAGAAGATGAGTCAATGGGTGCACAACAGTAGGAATCCTAGAAATTACTATAACCCAATCAAAATAAACAAGCCCCAACTAATTATAAACATGAAGAGTTTACCTGCTTCATAGCCGAATAAATACAAATGTATGGAGCCATGGTTGGACAAGGATTAAGCTGCATGTGACAAGTAGGAGGAAAACCTTCTCGTGAAACGTACGGTATCTGGTTTGGTGGGCAAAAACCTTAATACCCACTATACAAAATAAAAGAAAACCTGAAAAACTGCATTATGCAAGGCTCAAAATAATCAGATATAGGATGCCGCAGTAAATAATAAGCGAAAGTGGCTTCTGAAAGAGATAAGAGAGAAAAGTTGGCCGGTTCATTCTTGGTGAGCGTCCCCCTACTCAATGGGGGGAAAAAGTTGACTCACGACACATAGTTCAACTGGACATCTCGAAATTGACCGAGCTCATACCTTTGAATTGCTCACTGAGATCTCCCTGTGCGCAGCAAATATATTGTCCGGCTTGGTCAGATTCCATGCAGTGGTATCCAATAGGACAGGAATCTCGTAAAGGTGAACAAAACTGTCGCCGATTCAGCGCTTAAAACCAATAAGAAATACAATCCTTTAAATACGTATAACGGTGATAAACTCTCACACCCAGTATTACCTGGATCAATAAATGCCGTTCCTCGCAAACACTGAGGAACTGCTTGCACCATGAAGGACCCCATGGAACAACAAAGATGATACTGTGGATTCATCGAAGGAATGCATGCGAATCCGTTAGGACATCTTAAATTGGCCGTGAAGCAAGAAATGAAGGAAAAACGTCTTGAAGTGAATGAAGTTTGAACCGTACAAATCAACGTATATGCTGCAGTGCTAGCTACTTTTGTCAATTGTAGCTCACTTGGGACATCCTAAAAAAGACTATGTATACTTACTTAGTACTCCCTGCAGGGCATGCTAGCGGTCGACCACCGTACTCAAACGCGGACGAACCTACAGGGCAACGAATTGACTCCGAATCACTGCAGCACACAGCCTGACCAGTTGACGAGAACTCACACCTTAATAACTGACGATATGAAAGCCAAACCATGTGCAGAGCCCCAAGATCGACTTTCTTTAACCTCAGCATTGATCAATATTTCACTGCTTTTCTGGTGAGCAAGCATGAGGTTGCTACTACAGCATTTATTAGCACACAATAGCTTTCGTTTCAGCGCTTTCGCGTTCTTAAGAGCCTGAAAGCCTGGAAAAAAGGTTAAGTTGACACAGTGTCCTCAGCCAATAAATTTTCACCTGCATAATAAGGAGTTTCGTTTAAAAACCTCTATAGAGAAGGCGAAACCTCCGAAACGCCAGCTTTTGTGTACTAATGAATACTGTAATATAAACCTTGCAAGTAAAGTGACGTAAAATAAGCCGTCCCGGTGACGGGAGATTGCTCATGATAACATTAGGAAGAAAATTAGCTGAGAGAAACGCTAAACGAGAGCCTCCGTGACGCAGTGTGTAATTCACGAACACTGGAAAGAGAAACCGTCGTCCGAGCTGGCCCAGGGCCAAGTTTTGAAAATATCTCAGCATCGTTATGGTTAAAAACCATGTGTATGCACATTAAAAAAGCAGTGAATTATATACAGAATTCCACGAAAAGTACGAATGAGTTTAATACAAACTTGTATCCAGCTGGACAGTCATCTCGAATGAACGAGCATCCAAACACGATACCTTCTCTAGCAAAAGGACGGTCACCATTTCTACATTTGGTTTGAGCATGATAACGAGCCATCACCTGAAATTCGTTGCGTAATTTCTATTCGCTCCCAACGATTTACCGCCTCATCGCTCCTGGGTGTAGGGCTGCGAGGTACAGCAAGAGATTCATCTTCACAACACTGCCTCTCAAGCTGAGGAGTGCGGCGTTTCCATCAGCAAGCCAAGCTAAGGGTAAACCAATACCAGAAGCCACCACCGTCCTCGTATCAAACTAGTCACGTGATGGCAAATTTCCCTCTGATCTACAAAAGCGGCGACAGCTTGTGGTGGTAAAGACCTGGGACAGACTTTGAAGAGGCTGACCTCGGGACGCCAGGGAAACAGAAAGGCTAAAGCGGGAAAACTCTTAAAAAAAATGGAAATTATACTAGGGCCTGCACAGCCAGTGAAAACAGGCCACCCAAGTACACGATTAACTGATTGTTATACACCACATAGAAGTTCCTTTCAAAAATACCACTCACATTACTACTTCCACTTCTGAACTCCGAAGACGACCCATGAAGATGACAACAGATTGATACCTTCGGTATATTGGAGGTAATACATCGAGAGTTTTGTGGACAACCACCAAGATCAGCTTGACAGATCTGCACCTGTAAAAAGAGGAATGTTTGAAAAAACCAGGAAACCACCGTAGTAGGTTCTTAAAATCCAAAAAAACCGTAGAACCTGTGTGCCCGACACAAATACTGGTACATATTGCTTAATGGCGCATCTAGGTGGTCCTGTACGACAACATGATCCATGCTTAAATCCAGCATCACGAAAACACAGATAGTTACGAGGACAATCACCTTAAACATTGCATTGCTTCAAAAATATTCAGCAACAAGAACAATTATGGAAAAACCTACCAATGGCGTTAACTGTGCATGTCTGTCCATTTGTAGTCAATTGTGCTGGACATGGTGAAATACTAAACATTATGTAATAAGCAGAATGAATTTGGTTGAATGCCTTGAAACTGTGTAAATCAGGAACTATGGCAATGGAATGAAACATAGCCAATTTAAAACACCCCAATGTTCGAAAAGAATTAAGGAAAAAGGGATAGCAAACCTTCTAATAAATTCAGCCAACGTTTCCTGCTCCTTTCGAACACCCCCGAATTTGGATTTCGAAATGCGACTGACCGACGACCTAGTTGAGCAACACATGTGAAAGCCAGGTACTGAACTGAAAACGGATGACCACGTTACAGCTGACGATTCCCATGTTATTTAAGTCAGTTATTTGAGCTAGTATAAGTTAGTTATTGTAGTCTGTTGTTGACCACCCTCTTGAAAGCGATGCAACGATGTTAGGACTATCTCGTGTCACATAAGTAAGGAAAAAGATCTTGTGCCAACGGTCAAAAATCAAAGATGCCGTTCTGCACGCCATACCGTCGAAGATACGATGGGCCGGACACGTAATGCGTATGAATGATAACCGATGGACAAGAGCTGTTAGTGACTGGATTCCTCGGGATGTCAAACGTACTGCAGAAAGACCACCGACCGATGGTCAGAATTCATCACGAAAAGCCTAAGCCTAGAAGAGAGTTATGATGCTTAACGAGTCCCAAGAGCGAGCTGAACCCAATGAACTACTCTTGCACGCGGCAGGAAAAAATGGAAGATTTATTGACAGTCACTCGACGATCGAGGGGACGACAGGTGATACAGGTGATTTGAATTAAAACAACATCGTTAGATTTGGTATAAATGTAAAACCAAAATGAACCTTGATTCAACGCATGTGTTGCCAGCTGGACATTCGTCGGTTTCGATATTGCAAGCAACTACAGAGGTTGACTCTAAGCAAAACAGGATGTAGAATCGAGAATTCATTCAGATATATAAATCATCTCATAATAAATGATGAAGATACCGAAAAAATCGTAAAAAAAACAGTGATAAAGTGTAGAAATCTGAAAAAACCTGGAATCACATAGGGGATTCGGTTATTCGGACATGATGTAACGGCCTGACAACATATCGGTTGGTTAGTTGTTGAACGAACACAAGAAGCTGAGAATGGACAAGTGCCCATAACATTCAGTGTGCACTCCTGGATCGTAAAATAACATTAGAAAGCGATAGGAAAGCAAAGGAATCTAAAAGAAAAAGCTCTAGAAGGATAAACCTCTCGGCGTTGATCTATCCCTGAGGTATGCGCCATGCAATCAAATTCATCGAGCATCGTTTGGAGGTGATTGAATGCATATCTGGCCTTTACAATGACTTCCGGTGGCCTACCGATATATAGAGCCAGTTCTGCTATCCTCCCAGACAAGTCTGGTATCAATTTCTCGACCCTGGAGGGATGGAAGGCTTGGTGGGCTACCGGCGCGGGACCTATCCCATGTGTGTAATGCAGGGCACCTCCGACCACTGCGCGACATGCGCCCCTTTGAAAGAATCAAACGCACTAGAACACACCTTAACAGTGGTATCACCATCCTCGATAACAGGAGACATTCCACGCGGACAGGATCCAGAGAGTGATGAATTCACACAAGCCGAGGTACATGCTTTCCGTGAAGTGAATCGATTAGCTGTTCCACCGCATCCTTAGCAAAAAAAAAGGTGATAAAAAAGCGAATAAACGGATTGTTTTCAAAACATTCCATAATACGACAGGATCGGCCTGATTCATTGAAAAAGGCTATTTTATTTCGAGGACCTTCTTGTACGAAACGCTTTTGTGCGAAAAATAGATGGAAAAAAGCTTAAGTTTGTAATACATAAAGTTGAATGGTTATGTTTTTATGTCTAAATTTACAGTGGGCCTAATGTGAAAACGGTTTCATATTACCGATCTGAGCACTGCGACGAGAAACCAAATTCGTCTCTTTTCCGTACTTCAAGGAAACCTCCCAACGGCTTACCGCCTCATCGTGACTGGGAGGTGTTCCTGGGTGTACGGCTGAGCTGTACAGTGGGGGATTCATCCCCCTATGAGTCTCTCACGCTGAAAAGGAGTCCAGTGTTTCCATCAAGAAAGTAAACTAAAAGCAAGATTCTGACTAAGAGTAAACTAATAGCAGGATCCATCACCGCCCTGGTATCAAACAAGTCGCATGATCGCAAATCTCTCCCTGAATCACAAGGACTGCGACTTTCTGTGGTCGCGATGACCTGAGGCAGACTTTGGCCACGCTGTCCTCGGAAATCTAGGGAGTTATGACGGTGTTCCCAGGAGACAGGCTGCGATGTACAGTGGGGGATTCATCCACTAGCAGAGTTTCTCAAGCTGAGAAGGAGTGTGACGTTTCCGTCAGGAAGCCCAGCTAGAAGTACCAGGATCCACCGCTGCGCTGGTATCAAACTAGTCGCATGGTGGCCAATTTCTCTTTGATCCACAAGGGCGGCGACTGCCTGTGGTGCTGATGATCTGGGGCAGATTTTGGCTAGACTGGCCTCGAGGCTTCAGGAAAGGGCAATGGCTGAACCAGGAAAATTCCGAAAAAAATTGGAAATTATGCTAGACCCCACACAACCAGTCAAGACGGGCCATTAAAATGTCAGGTAATTAAATACTTCGAGGAAAAACCGCAGTATAAATAACCAATGAACTATCCATTGAACAACGAACCAACCATTGTAGCTAAATTCAATGCACTTTGCTTGTTTCTGATCGTAGTACCACATTGTCCTGAGTGGAACACCTCCGCATACATCACCTTTGCTTAAGGAAGCAGAACAAGCTGTTTCTGAAAAACTGGATTTATCCACCGTTTGCTAACAGAATTGAATACTGTGAGCACAGCTAATTTTTACCTGTGAACGGACAACAGTAGTGTTCTGGATTGCAAGCGTATCCAGATGGACATGGGACAGTATCGGAACAACGTTGTGGTTGCTGATTCGGATCCACGAGGACGGCCGGCCCATCGCAAACTGCAAAAGGCAATTATCGATTTTTTTTCAATTCTATCTGACCAAAAAAGACAAATGAGATCAATTCCAGTTCCCACTACTCAGCTACAATCATCAATTGTGCATTCTATTAGCAACGTGATTATCTGAAAGGTAAAGGTAATAAAGGATAAAGGATAAATAAACCTCTCGGCTTTAGTCAATCCCTTAGGGATGCGCCATGCATCCGACTTTATTGAGCATAACTAAAGAAAGCTGAACGCAAATATGGCCTTTACAATGACTCGCGGTGGCCTTGCGATGTATTGGGCCAATGCTGCTATCCTCCCAGACACGTCTGGTCCCAATTTGCCTATCACGGAGGGATGGAAGGCTTGGTGGGCCAGGGAGACGGGAATCAATCCCATGTATACTGTAAGGCGCCTCTGACAATTGCTCCACACGCACCGAAAAGGTAGAGATAATTTACAATAATTGTACACCCAAGAAGAGATCTCGAGAACGATAGCGAACTGCGAATATCATTTGTGTCTTAAGAATCTTTCTTTGCCCAATATTTCACCGTTGCAATAGATATTTGTAGACATATACTTAAACATTTATATATACAGAAAGGTTATAGACAAGACATGAATACAGGTGGGCGCGTGTGGCGCAGTGGTCGGAGGCACCCTGCAATACACATGGGACATCTCGAACCCCTGTTCCACCAAGCCCTCCATTTCTCCGGGGTCCACAAATTGGTGCCAGAGTTATCCGAGAAGATGGCAGCATTGCCTCGATACATCGGCGGACCACCACGAGTCATTGTAAAGGCCAGAAATGCATTCAATCCCCTTCAACGATGCTTATTGAAGTCGAATGCATAGCACATGCCTAAAGGATTGATTAACGCAGAGAGCTTCATTCTTTTCACAGGTTCATTTTCCACAGCTCACAGCTGTGGCCCGGAGTTCTGTACATGTGTCAGCATCATTGTGGTTTGATTAGATATTGTTCTTGCTACCCTCCCAACGGTTTACCGCTTGATCGTAGCTGGGGAGTGCTTCTGGGTGTCAGACTGCGATGTGCAGCGGAGGGATTCGTCCCCCTGGCAGGGTCTCCCAAGCTGAGAAGGAGTCCGGCGTTTTCATCAGAAAGACTAGCCTAGAGTAAACCAATACCAGGATCCACTACCGTATTGGTATTAAAGTCGCATGGTGGTAAATCTCCCTATTATCCACAACGGCTGCGGCTGCCTGTCCTGATGGCGACCTGGGGCAGACCTTATCCAGGCTGTCCTCGGGATTCCGGGGGAACCACAATGGCTCAACCAACAAATCTCCGAAAAATGGTGATTATGCTGGGGCCCGCACAACTCGTAATGGCGAGGCGTTCAAGGGTCAAGTATCAAGTATTCTTGCTACGATTGTGTCCTTTATCATTCAGTACAACGCACCAACTTAAGATAGCATTCGAAATGTTTTCTTCTTCTATAAGATATTCCTTTCTTCCCTTTTTTTATCTTTTTTATTTTTAATTCCTATTTCTTTTTTTCCTATTTTCCCATTATTTTTTCTAGTCCTATATTCCGAAGAGTATTTCTTCCGACAGTGTCTTACCAGTTTCTATTGCTTTCACGCAATGATCGTGACAGCTTTTCAGACTAGGAAAATTGTTTCCATTACCATTACAGCCGTAGTACTGGAACGCTTGGCATTTTCTAAAATAACGCATCATGAGTACGAGTAACACAACACACTGGGAACTCTGTGAAATAACCAAGCTCCCTATATCAACCGTCGTCCTGTTGAGTAATCGAGTAACTCGAGTGGGCGCCAGTGAACCTTCCATTTCTTCCTGTTGCATGCGAGAGTAGCCGGGTTCTGCACGCTCCAGGATCTAGTTGAGCATTACTTGTTTCTTTCAGGGTTTGCGTGAAGAAATCTGACCATCGGGTAGGTGGTCTTCTTACTATACGTCTGAAATCCCAAGAAATCCATTCGCTAACAGCTTTTGTCCATTGGTCGTCTTTTATACGCATCACGTTTCCGTCAATCTTATCTTTAACAGTTTGGTGTGTGAAACGTCATCTTTAATTTTTGATCGAGGACACATGTATGAGCTTCGATCCTGTCTCTCCCGTGCATGATAAGAGACTCCTGAAAAATCGTCCTTTCCAGTGCGAGCTATTCATTCCGTAGTAAACAATCCGTTGTTAATGAACATCGTTTTTGTGAGACTTAATAGAAGACCAATCGTTCTAAAAGCGTAATCAAGATCGGCTAGCATTGCCTGGCTAATGAATGGTGCTATGAGGACGTTGTCACCAGCAAAGCCAAGATACTGTAATTGGAGGCCATAGATTTTCACTTCGATATTGTCCCATTCCAGTGTTCGCACGACGTTCTCGAGGGTGGCGGAAAATAGTTTTGGCGAGATACTTTCGCCTCGTCGAGCCACTTTCTTTACATCGACATTAGTGTCGTTATCTAGTGGTAATCTAGAAGGGCGCGTGCGGCGCAGTGGCTGCAGGAACCACTGCGGCGCGCACGTGAAATGCGCCCATGGCTCACCAAGCCTTCCATCCCTCCGAGTTCGGCAAATTGGTACCAGACTTGTCTGGGAGAATAGCAGCACTGGCTCGATACATCGGCAGGCCACCGCTAGTCATTGTAAAGGCCAGATATGCATTCAATCATCTCCAGCTATACTTGATGAAGTCGAATGCATGGCGCATCCCTCAGGGATTGATCAACGCCGAGAGCTTTATCCTTTATCCTTTATCTAGTGGTAATATTTTAGCTGCGAAGTTTTAACATATCTCATGAAGAATTCTTATGCTATTGAGTAGGGACGCCCTGCTTGGCCAGGGTTTCAATGACTCCTTCTATCTCAGCGGAGTTAGAAGCTTTCTTCAAATTGATGACAGTGAAACAAAACGGTCTGTTGCACTCTAACGATACTTCAATGAGTCTAGATGTAGTGTGGATGTGGTTCGCCGCAGTAAATCCTTTTTAAAAGTTGCCTGTGGAGTAGAATTCTGTCAATCCTGCTTGGGATGACTCGAGTGGAGGGTTTACAAATGACAGACTCCAAGCAGATTGAGTGATAATTGCCGATATCTTCAATGTCATACTTCTCGAATATGAACGAGATTTTACTAGTCTTCCACTGAATAGGAACCTTGAATTCTGAAAGATAACATGTGAAGAGCCGAGCCAGTGTGTGATAAGGACTGGCGAAATGTTCTTCAGATGTTCAGGTCTTATCCGCCTTGACCTAATGTTGTTCGACTCCTCACCGACGAAATAGCATCCCCAATTTCGAGGAAGAAGCAGTGGAACAACATATATATCGTTCATTATCTTGTATGAGGAAAGCAGGACGTATCTATTAAAGAGATCTGAGTAGTATTCGTGAATGATTTTCTTCATTCCCTTTCTGGACGCTGTAACTGTTCCGTTTAGGCGTAGGAGTGCAATCATCTTGGTCTTGTGATTGGCGAAGCATTCGTAAGTTTTGTCTTGGTCGTCATGATAAATCCAGGCAGCCTCCTACACTGTTCGTTCCATACTAATTCGTTGGTCCCCATGTGACCTACTCACGACATTCTTCCGGATCCAGCCTTGGCGTTAAAATCTTCAATAATGGCAATTAAGAATGTATAGCTTTCTTTGTGAAACTTTCCAAGTCTTTTAGAACGTTTCGACTTCGTCTTCTTCAACTCTTGATATCGGTGCATGGACGACGAAAATTCTTAAAGCTGGTATTGGCACACACCTCATCAGCAGTAAATACTCGACTCAGGTTGTTTGTAAGTGGTTAGAATGAGTCGATGGCCAAACTTGTGTTGATAAGGATACCAACGCCGCTGATTCTACTATGTCTCGTTTCGAGGAACGGTTCTCCTGCGTACGGCATCGAGTGGGCGGCGTCATCTTTTTTTCATCCAATCGAATTATGTCCTATCTTACTTTTCTTCTTGAATGCATAATCAAGTCCTCTATCGAGGACTAACATGCAAGTGAGCGAGTATTGCAGTCCCTCGAGATTTAAGCAGCCAAGAATGGCTCATAGATTTTAACACTTTCTCTGCGTTCACCTTTCCGAGCACTGTCGTATCGGTGCTCTTTCAGGATCAGGGGAATAGGGTAAACTTATGCTGGTATTTACTTCCATACAATAACACACATACAACACAATCGTAGCTGACTTTTCGGCAGAATCGCCTTCTTCAGAGCCTGGAAAGGTACACTAATACGCAACTTACTAGGTCAAACACTTCAACAGCACAAACAGAACGATGAAAATCTGAGCGATAATTACAAGATCTACGGTTACTCGAAAAAACCCACCGCTTTTTTCATCTGTCCTCCACCGAGTAAGAACAGCCGCTCAGAGTCGCATATGGCTGACGACTGCAGCACGCCCCATCAACGATCGATACGAAGGTAAGGGGCGAGATTACGCGTGATCTCGGGGTATTTCTCCCTGCTATTCATTATGGAATTTTTGACATTTACCCAAAAAAACCTCGAGGAGTTTGATCGTTGGTGTTTCAGTATCCCGTGCGAGGAGAGCGACTTTTATATCAAAATCGTCTCCTCTATGCTTTCGTATCCTATGCGTCCCTAGTTCCCACCCTTCACACCCATGACAAAGTGGTGCCGAAAATCAAGCAACAAAAAATCCTGGTTTATTCCTTTTCTTCCCACTCCTCATACACAAAGAGGGCGCTTGTGAGAAACATGCTTCAAACGGCCACCTCTGTGTGCAAAACTAGGAAACTGAAGGAAGAATCACGCGACTTGGCTCGGCAAATAACCATCTCCAATGGATACAAAATTGTAACCCCACGAGATAAGTTTCTAGAGAAGGCGACGCTCTAAAAGGAATGGTTTGGCCAAAACAAAGTCCCGTTTATCTTGCCCTTCATTAGTGATAAAATAAGTGCAGCGATGAAGCGATGCTTAAGAAGCGCAAATCTAGAGGAATCCGTAGCGAAAACTGAAATACCACCGGATACTCTTCGTTGTCAGTTAGTTCACAACCGCCTATATGACTGTCTATGTGAAACACAAAATTGCGTAATTTGCCCTTATGGCAGGGACGGTGACTGCATGAGTTCAGGTGCGATATACCTAATCTCTTGCAAAGCGTGCGGAGACGAATACGTTGGCGAAACGGGTAGACGGCTCTGTGTCCGCATAAAAGGACACCTAGATGGCAGGCGAAAAGCAAAACAAGGCACGCCACTAGGCACGCATAGGATACAAAAGCACAGTGGAAACGATTTTGATATAAAAGTCGCTATCCTCGCAAAGGGATACTAAAACACCAACGCGCAAACTTCTCGAGGTCTTTTTTTGGATAAATTCCGAAAATCCGGGAATGAATAGTAGGTAGGAATGTCCCGAGCTCACGCGTGATCTCGCCCCTTACCTTCGTATCGATCGTTGATTGGGGGTGCTGCAGACGGCAGCCATGTGCAACTCTGAGCGGCTGTTCTTCCTCGGTGGAAGACATGAAAAAAGCGGTGGGTTTTTTTGAGAAGGTTTTTCTTTTTGATTTTTTGAGATTTTGTGTACCCTTCCAGGCTCTGAAGAAAGCGATTCTGCCGAAACGTCAGCTACGATTGTATTGTATGTGTGTTATTGTGTGGAAGTAAACGTGTGCTGTTTAACAACCTCGCGATTGCTAAGAGAGAAAACGACGAATTCATAACTCAATGCCAAGGTTAATAGAAAGTCGATCCTGGGTATTATTCTAGTGTGTTTAACATTTATTACCCATGTATAGTTTGCTAAGCTCTGAAATTGAGCGCTGGGCATACTCACCGGATAGCTTGCCATTCTTTACCGAAGTACATAAGAGCTTATTTGTTGGAGGCGACTTCTAACCGTCTCCCATGTACTTTATTGTCTCTTTATTGCAAACTTTTGGCCTCATTGACTGGCAGGATACAATCCACATAAAAGGTACCCATAGAATGCCAAGCAAGCGCAGTAGAAATAGGAATTCCATCCCCTGAATCCGTGCGCGTCTTAGGAAAGAATGAGGCTTCTTTTGGTCTGCGATTAACCTCTATCCGCCACCTGAGACCCGCCAGCTTATTGGGCAACTAATCGGAATGAGATCCATCTAAGAGGGATATCCTTGACTTTTAAACCAGCAACCTAGCGCACCGTATATCACTGTATTTTACCTTGTTTTTGTATTGAAATAGAATCTCTGAATTGTCATTGAACGACCGTAGCATGGAGTACCAGCGGACACCATCTGATTACAAGTTAACTCTGAAAATTCATCAGAAAATGCGCTTACAGTTATACATCTCAAAAAAAATTCTTTATAGAATATGGCCTTGCACAACATTAGACTCTAAAAACGAGCTTCATGACGGCTCTTCCAAGACTCCACCACTAACCAGGTACTGGACAGCATATTGCAGATGGCCCGAAGACAGGAGTCATACATGAATGAGAATTGGGACAGGTATTTGTAGCTGTGAGAGCGCAGACAGCATTTATAGCTCCAACTCGATATGCCTTAAAGAATTTCGTAAAGATATACATTATGTGAGGGTGATCTATGAACTATTGCAGTTTCGAGGGTTTGTTACCTCCCCATGTTGACACTGTGTGTCTAAACAAAATCCTTCACATTCTTCGAGACTGTTGAAGTTGTTGGCATTCCCTCCACACTGGCTAAAATTATTGTTTAAATACATTTGGCACCTAAACAAATGTTTCTGTTAAGGTGCATAGAAAAATATTCACGTAAACTGAAAAGATCGGCATGATCCTGTTGTCACATCAAAGTAGTAACGACTAACGGAAGAGCGGGTAGAAGCGCAAGCCGCGCCACCATTGCGAGGCAGCGAACAAACGTTTTCTGTAAGAAATGCAAGGCTTTTCCAAGCTTCGCATTGTGTTTTCAAAAACAAAGCGATCAAAGGTTTCGAAAAATGCGTGTCTCTTTTTCAAGCACTTCTGAAGATTGATATTACGTATTACGCTCTAATGTGCCGCAATTACCTCTTGACGGACAACAGTACTGAAAAGAACCGGTCGTAACGCATTGATATCCATCTTGGCATGTGCTGTCCTTACCACAAACTGTTGGTCCACCACCTAGTGGTACGCCGGCTGGGCAAACGCCTGGAAAGCAGTAATATAAATACTGAGAGGAAAATTCAAACAAAAGATATGGAACAAATATTGAACTAATGTTTTCGACAATTCGAAGAAGAAGAACTTTTATGCGCTTTGAATAACTATTTCTACTAATTCCCTTAACAGATAGTGGAATCCAAGTATAATTTGTAAACTACTAGTGAGTTAAAAGAGCGTGCGTTGCCCAATAGTTAGAGGACGGGTTAGCAAATTTCTACCAGACTTGTTTAGGAGGACAGCGACACTGACTCTATAGTTTGGTAGGCCGTCGCTAGTCGTTGTACACGAAAGATTTTCATCCAATCACCTCTAACGTTGAATAGTGAAAACGAATGCATTGCGTATCCCTCAAGTGTCAGCGAGGCTTCATCCTTCATTTTTCTACTACTAAGTTAAAGAAAGAATACTACGTACTGATTGAATGGCAACATCTTCCTTCTCTGCAATAGTAACCAGAAGGACAAGGACGGGATGAAGAGCAGGTTGTAGGACTAGACAGTGGTGACTCGCCCCCTGGGCAGAGGTCTAAATCAAAAGTGCATTTGTATACAATGTAGAAGAAACTAAGCATGATTTTTACACTATATGAAAAAAGTAGAGCACACTTCAACGTTTTTCAACTTCAGCAACTTTCCATAACAAACAAAGATGAGAATTAGTGACGAATATTGGAAGGATCTCAATATCTGGCTCACCCCATTCATCGGAAGAGGATGAACAGCAAATATGCTTTTGTAGTACCTTACTACGAATGCATGAAAATCCATATTGACATGAACTGAAATTAGGGATGTACAAAAATTTGCAAAACCTGAAAAGGTGAGATAGAAATAGGTCGATCTGGAAAGATAAAATGTAAGAAATGAGTTTACGAAACTTGGAAAATTACGAAGGAGCACGTTGAACGTACAATGCCTGGGAAGGCGAGCACTCCACATGCGATCTTGTCTTCGGATGGAGAAACGCAGCTGAGTTGGATGGACAGCCAAGGTCTTTTCCACAACATCTTAAAGTTTTTCCGTCTGTTTAAGATTTAGGATGAAGCTTCCAGATAAGTCGAAGTGTTTGAGGATTTGTTACCACATTCGCGATTTTAAAATTGGGTTTCACACGCTTTCAGGAAAACCTATCAATAAGGTAAACAAGCAAGATAGTTTTCGTGAAACATTTAGTTTCGCAATATAATTTTCATTTATTTGAAAAAAATTTTCAAACGAGTTTTCAACGCTTTGTTACCAATAACCTTTGGTTTGGCTAAGGCCGGTTCGTTGAGCTATCAGTTCAAGTGCATTCGTAAGCAAACACAAAAGATAAATATTGATTCAAGATCCAGTATAGAAAGCTATGGAAGTTCTAACCTGACCGTATTACAAACCTTGTTATTGTTCCACCAACGAGAGTACATCCAAAGCCAGGTGGGCATGACGTTGATGAAGACAACACACACGGGCGCGGTTTACCGGTTGTCTTAAGGAATAGTTCTTCGTGCAATAGATCAACAGGAAAAATCAGAAGTAGTAAAAAGATAAAGTTAATCGGAAAACTACGTTCAGAGAAACATGGAGCTATTAGAATTAATTCTGTAGATGATTTTATACTTTGTTGTACCTGAAAAGGGCAAATAAATCACAAAGAATGATGCGTTCGCCGTTGATCAATCTCCGAGAGATGTTTGGTTTATACATTATGACCTGAAGCCTCCTATCGGTGTTTCAGGTCAGTACTTATATCCTGTCAGACAACTCCGGTCCTAATTGACCAAACCAGCAGGGATGAAGTGCTTGGTGAGTCCAGGATGCAGGACCAAAGTAACGATCGATCTAGTGCATATTGTAGGACACCTACAATCATTGATCTACGCGCTCACATTGTACCTTAAAACTATGAAATTTGCTAACTTAGAACACTCTCTAAAGCATTATGTATTTTGCGACTAGAGATTAGAAATCTGCTAGCCTATAAACCCAAACCTTTGAAATCCCTCAAAAGACTAGTCATATAGAGGAAACTTTATGATCCTTCGAAATGAAAAGAATTGTGTGAGTTACTTGCAAAAACAAAATTGTTGATCACCGTATTTAACGGCAGAAAAGCTCAGTTTACTTTCAATCATGGAATGACTTGTTTAAAAGCTCAGATTATGGAATGGAATAAAGTATGAGGGTTTTTAATAAACCCCTTCAAATTTTGACTTCTAATGAAGTAACCTCAATGTAAGTTACGTGACCCTGGCCGCACATGTCTTTGTCAATCGGTGGCGAGGAGCCTTGACAACAGTAAGACGTACCAGTACGCTCATACATACGGCATACGTAGCCTAAATCTTGCATAAGAAACTCCATGTTGTTGAATAAGCATGAAATAAAATATTTTCTGCGCGAAATTAATAATGAATGAATTAAGAGAATTCGGACTATGAACTAAATACTCAATTTTGGTGCTTTTACACGCTCATAATGCTTGATGTGAATCAGGCAGGCCAAAATTCGTTTAGGAATCTCTACAATTGACTCACCATCAGGACAGCTGCTTATGCCAGGATTGCAGACCATAGGCGCAGAGAGGATTGTCAAGGGTATTCCTGACCCGCAAAGATCATCTGAAAATTTCACTGATTATTTTGCATAACATAAAAGCTGTAGCTCGAGCACTGCTCTTGCTAAGTGAGCGACTTGAAATAAATGTTTCTTTGCCATCAACAAACTTAAGCGACGAAGTTTTCCTCACCATTATCGAAATCTTTTTCGCACGTAGCGCACACAAAAGCATTAATGGTATCCAGCTGTCTTTCTAGTGAATTTGGACCTCAAATTACATATAGATCTTTGCGGGTACTGCCGAATTGTGTGGTAAAATGGGAGTTAATACGATCCTCTCCGCAACAAAGTCACCCAAGCCAAGAAAGAGCTCAGCATTTCCGTCAGCAACTTCGTATAAGAGCAAACTATATTAAAGTAGAGTTCTGCAGGCTATACGTATATGCCGTTTACCCAAAAACATTAAAAATGCGTGGCATCATAGTCAACGTGTCACACTTTGCTTCCAAAGTGTGACCTCAATCAAAAGCTCTAGGGCCGTGAAAGTCCTTGCGAAGGTATTACTTGCGCCCGCTTTCATAGCTCGATCGTTAACAAACCCAAGTTCATATGAGTCATACATGATTCATTAACGGTGAATTTTGAAATGTGTGGTTCATACGTGCCTCGCAGAGCGAATGCCGTTAAATTATCAACAGGAAACACCGTGAAGTTGCGCTTTCGCAAATTTGTTAGTAACACTGCAGAATTTACAGGCGGAGTTCTAAGAAGACAAGGAACTTGGAATATCGAAAAATTGTAGGCTCGATATGCAACCAACCAGGAGCTTGAAATAATGGCTGTGAAAAAGGATCGTCGCTCATTCTATCGTTCATAATAGATTCGCATTTGACTGTTTTCGCATTGAATATTTTTCCTTTGAGACATTTCCTCCTTGAAAATGACCTGAAATTCAGGTAGAAAAAATTAAAGTGAAATGGTGGTACAGGAGGATATAATAATCACTAAGCATTGATTTTTAATAAGTAGGAAAGAACACAATAACGTTTTTTTAAGTAATTCGAAGTGGGAAGCTTTCTCTAATGCTACATAGGCTTGTGAAGTATGATTTAAATTTTTAGGATGCGAGAAAATTGAAATAGGCATTATGAAAAAAATAAGTCTAATAGGGAGCAGTATATCCCTGGTGTTGCAGCTCAAACTGATAAGATTGTATTGCATAATCATAACGGTGATAACCATAACAATAACAGTAACATATGCTCTTTGACGTAAGATTGTTATGAATCATTCATGATTTTTAAGCCCTCAATCTTCCTGCTGTGCTCTTAACAGTCGATTACTGAGAGACCCCTGTAGGAAGAAATAGAATTAGAATAGTCTGACATCAAAACAGTGAAACCCATGCTCTTAACAGCAAGCGAGCATTATTGTGTTTGATGAAATCGGTGTAAAGTTTATTCTTTATCCTCACCCTTCGAGATTGCAATACAAATACGATTCAGGACTATTTGGATCCGGTTTCTTAGCGCTGGACGTAGGATCACACTCCAATTTGGACCATGATACTCCAGCACAATAGAAAAGCTGGAAGAACTAACAACTTTTACAAAAAAAAATAGCGATTAGGTTCACCAAATAGATTTAGGAGAAACCTTTCGCAAAATCGGTTAGAATTCAAAATATGTCATAGTTACTGATTTTATTGTCTATGTATTTTTTTAGCATCTTTATATAATACTTTACCGTAAAACAAGGATATTATTTCGATACAGAAACAAGTGAGAAAAAACCTCAGCGCGTCAATCTTACGTTTGAATGCGGTAAGTATTTTCTTAGCTATATTCGATAGTTACGAATCTACCTGGATTAGAACGAAAACCAACTTCATAGTGATGTTGTGGGAGAGACACTGAAATTCAGCGTTATCATAATTGTAATTACAGCATTATTAATGCAAACTCGACAACATAGAAAAACAAAAAATACGTGAAAGAACTTCGCTTTGTGTTGCGATAGTTCTAGGGATTAGCAGTTTTCTAGGTATGTTTCACACAATCTGGACTCGTCACCTCCATCGCATAGTGATTGTTGAAAAGAGCAGATGAGTTACTTCTATTGCAAAGATCGGCAAATTGAAAACCTTCGACTAAAATCGAGAACAACATGACAACTATCAGTAAGCACTATTATTCTACTCATTAATAGAATATAATTAAATGTCACAAAGTGAAATAAAGCTCTCAAAAGCTTAAAACAACTATACAGGTCGAGTTCGTGGTTCACAGAAAGCAATTTTGGTTAGGTCTATTACGTTGCGATGATAATACCAAAACTATAGGTGTGATAGCTGAGCTGAGAGTTCTTCAATACACGCTGCACGAATTTTTTTGTTGGTACGCTGATGTTTTGCAAATTGCACCAAATTCTGTGTAATAACCAAGAAAAGGGCTTGATAAGCAGAAGATTACTTGTGAGCTCGGTATCGTCAAATAGTCTCCAATTGGATCAAATGGTTCGACTCAGGCTAATTCAAATAATTAGGCGAATGTTTTGTTGTGCTATGATGCTTGGTTGGTTGCTGAAAACTATGTTGCTTGAAATGACCATAACCTCTACGCTAAGAGTCCAGGCGCCTCCGGTTTCTCTACGGTACTCCGCCTCCTCCAAGTAAACATTGCCTGTAGTCTCCTCACTCTGACCACCGCGTAATTTTGATTGCCTCGTCCGTATTTATTAGAACCCAGTGGATTTCTTTATGATATTTACAAAACGCTGAAGAGGAACATACAGTTGGTGTTTTTGAAGATATCCAGAAATTGAACGCTACCCACTTCTGTTTAACTACAGAGGAGGTTAAGGAAGGCGCGTGTGGACTCAAATACGATATTGAAAACAGCATTAACCATATGAAAAGGAGCAAACTTATCGTGTCTAGACCTCTTTCAGATCCTTCTGCAAACAAACAACTGCTTTCACTTTATGATAGGCTCACTTAAACCTCACACTTTGTCTGAGCAAAATCAAAAGTATATACGCTGTTTCTTAACTTCTCTTTTTGATAGATGTCTAGTATTAATAAGCTACTCAAATAACTATGTCCCACAAAATTTGACAGCAAGATTGTTTTCTTTGTTCACTTATCAGTAACATTTTATTTACATTTTTTTTTTCAAAAAATTTTTCCCTATCTTGTCATCACAATTACAAACTAGGTGGCATATAAATCATACAAAAATAGTTACTTACATACTTGGATACATGAACGTCTTGTACTCACTGGATAAGCGGGTCCTAGCACAATCTCTACTCCTTCGGAGTTTTGCTGACCTATCCACCTGATGACAACCAGGCCAAAGTCTGCCCAAGGTCGTTACCACCATCGCCGTCGCCGTCACCGCACTTGTGGATCAGAGAGAGAATTGCTACAATGTGACTGGGACGATACCAAAATGGTGGTCGGTCCTGGTATTGATTTACTCTTAGCTGGGCTTCCTGATGGAAACGCCAGAATTCTTCTCAACTTGGTAGACCTTGCTGAAGGATGAATCCTTCCGGTTTACATCGCAGTCCAGCACCCAGGAACATTTTACAGCCACGACGAGGAAGCAAACCACCTGGATACATACGAAAATAAGCACAATGAAGTCTTAAAAGTGACTGAAAAACTCGTAAATTTCGCAAGTTAGGCCCTTATAGTCCCAAAGAGGACTTTCGGCACCTGTGGATAAATTGTCGGTGACTAGATGAGATGAAAAGGTGCATGATTTGTAGACTTGTGCAAACTAAACTGATCTCTCCAATTAAAAACAAATATGATTTTGAAAATTGTTACTCCAACGCATTCCTCAAATCCACGTTGGAACACCTTTGCCCGGCTATCTCCAAGATTTCAAGGAGAGCTGACCCGACCAGCATTCCACGGCTTTCATAAAGATGACGAAATCCTCAAACACCAACTCAAATAACAGGCGAAATGTTCGAAGATCATTATGGACGATGACTGCGAGGAAAACGAATCGAATTCGAGAAGTGTTGGCATCGGAACTGTATATGTAATGACGGATCATATAAAATGGAAAATAAAATATTATTACTTTTGGACGTGTGTAGCATAGTGGTTAGAGACGCCCTGAAAAATATACGGGACCGATCCGGAGCACCAGCCTTACCGAGTCTCTCAGCCCTCCAGGGTCGGAAGATTGGTACCAGACTGGTCTGGGAGAACACTATACTGACTTCATACATCGGTAAGTCTCCGCGAATCATTTTGTAGGCCATGTGTGCAATCATTCTTCTCCAACGATACTTAGTGAAGCCGAATGCATGGTGCTTCTTCTTGGAATCGACCAATAAAGGATAAAAAGATAAAGTTCTCGGCGTTGATCAATCCTTGAGGGATGCGCCATGCATCCGACTTCATTAAGCATCGTTGGAAGTGATTGCATGCATATCTGGCTTTTACAATGACTCGCGGTGGCCGTCCGATGTATCCAGCCAGTGCTACTATCCTCCAGGACAAGTCTGGTACCAATTTGCCGACCCCGGAGGGATGAAAGGCTTGGTGGGCCATGGGCGCATTTCACGTGCACGCCGCAGTGGCGCCTCCAACCACTGCGCCACACGCGCCCCTTAGGACCGGCCAATACTGAGAGCTTATCCATCTTTTTCTTATCTTATCTCATTTTTGAAGATGTTCTGACACTAAAATCTCCAAAAATGGAAAACGAAATTGGAATTAATTAAATTTAACTGGTTTAACTAATTTAATTAATTCAAAATCTTTGACAGAAGACCCGACGCCACAACTTCAATAGCGTTCTCAGCGACGTCGTCCTGTCCTGCTTGACAAATTCTTTCTTGCCCAATTGCTTTCATGTATGGAACACTAGCTTCAAGAAAAAAACGGGGAAAATGTTTTGTTTCCTCCAAAACATCTGAGTTCCATCAAAATGAAATAAAGCCATTATTTTTAAATTCCAATAGTTTTTTTTTAATTACAAGGTTCATTGTGATCCGGGGGATGCTAATTAAAAGAATCGAAAAAAAGCATTATTTTTCCACCGTTTGAGTGGAAAACAATTCACGCCCAACACGAAGTGCTAACAATTGTGTCGCTTCGACATTTATGGAAGAGAGCTATTTTTGTCAGCACAACAACACCAAGTATCAATTTATAGATCCGCGATTCGAAATTAGAAATCCGGATTTCTGAAGATTTGTCAACGATACAAATTTGTTGATTGTGACGTAGCCTGTCAAAGTCCTCAGAAAACGTTTATTTTTGAACATCCTTCTTTGTTCGTGGGTGTGTTTATATGTGCATGTGTATACATGTGTGTGTCTGTTTGAACTAACCGAATATTCTCTGGGCGATTTCCAGTTTGATTACTCATCGACCGCACACAAATAAAATCACTTTGGGTGTGGGTCACTTCGTTTACACTTCGACTTCAAAATATCCAGTCCACAAAAGTGGACAAAATTTCATGCTGAGTTATTCGTTATACAGTAGAAAACCATTAATGATGAGAATAGTCAACACTACACGTTAAAAACAACGAAGAAGTGAGAAGTGTGGTTCGTGTAGAACTGGCAATCGCTTTTTCATCCATAGGATAAAAAGTTCCGTATGAAATAACAGTGAAGTTTTCGGTAAATATCCCTAAGATCCATTTGTCTTTTCCTATAATCGGATGTGATTAATGCCTTCTGAAAATCAATATATTGTTGTATTGATTGATTATGGCAAGAAGGAATGACATATTAGAACGATTTTTTGGCTGTTCAATATTTATACAGTACTAGAAATGAAAAACACTCCTTCACAACTCCTAATTACAAAGATTTCTAAAGAAACTAGTAGGAGACAGAATTTCCGCTAGAAGTGATTCTCCTTCGCACAATACTTCGATGGCATTGAGTGCTTGTCGAAGCTATTCTTACACTGTACGTAAATAAGCGTTTTGCATAATAGAAGCAAATTTTACTTGCAAAGCATTGTAAGAGAGTGGTAGATTGCTGTTTTCATTACAACATGCTAGGTTGTCGCGGTTACATAAAGATTCACAAACTTTTCCTTTTTATCCTTTATATAAAAAGTTTCGCAAAGGAAACCGTGCTTTTCTGAAACTATGTGAAATGAAGTACGATGCCAATCACTTAAGTCATCACGTAAACCACATTCCAGAGAAGGAATCAGTGGCTTTTTCTATTGCTAGTGTGCTTTTGAAGGGACCTTTTGCTACAAACTCAACCCAAACGACACTATCATGGTCGTTGAAATATCTAAATCCAGACATTGGCAAATTGCATCGAACTGTTCCATATAATATTCCAAGAATATGGTAGAAAAAATTATGGCGAATAAATATATTGTAGATCAACGTTGTATTTTAACAAATCTATGAAATTTTGGAAAAAAATAAGCAGAATGTTATAAAACTTCAAAAATCTCCGTGACGCAATAAATTTTTGTGGTTTAATGCTCGGGTATAACTCCCATTATCTATCACTATTCTTGTCTGGGGTTCTGATTACAACCTCAGTGGAGTCAGCATCAATCAACGAGACTTATTGAGAAGGGCTCGCTCTTACTCTTCTTTCCGATGGAAAACCAGTTTTTTAGTCATGTGAATAATTTGTGGTTGTCCTGGAACATTGTGCTGCACTATACGAATCCACATGAGTATTTGAACTGCGTGATACTGATACCGCGGAGGATCCTGAAAAGCACAAGAGCGATTGCTTCATGTTACACTCAATATACCATGAAGGAGTTAGTTGGGAAGTTGCAAGAGAATAAATACCTCGATCACCGCTGCGGGCTCTACGTCGGAGCGCATAGTCTCGTTTAGCTTCTCTCGCTGCAATGTTGAATGGTTTACCAATACCAAGGTGTCGCAGCCCTTGAAAGTCAAAAAAAAATATCGGTAATAAGATTTCAATTTCTCCATCTCATCGTCTTCCTACTAAATTATAGAGTGGGGCACGTTTTTGGAAATGGCTTAGCTATAACTGATCATAGACTATGAAACCTGGCATGTGTCCGCTGTATCCAGCTGCCGGAATATCGTCCACATTCGTTTCCTTTTCCTTCAAAAAAGTATCATGACATTTGCATGCTAATTTTTTCATAGCATGATTACCATGTCAAACAAAAAATCTATGGCATAAATTTATTAAGAAACGGAAACATAGCTCCTCCTAACGAGCGTTTAAGTCTCTTTAAGTGTTTCTTTAACGGAACATCAATGACTAAAAATTATCCTGCTATTCAGTATGATTAACATAGAACTTTTCGACTCTGTGATTATAAGGCGTGCGCACGGATGAAAAGTGCCCTGAAGCTCAAGATGTGTTCGTCGTTAAAACCAGCGCCTCAAGCTAACCAAATCTCTTGTCCTTCCAGTGAGTCTCCCCCCCCCCCCCCCTTTCCCAAGCAAAAAAAGTCAGATAGCATGTCTATTACCACTGAAGAGTTGCACGAGAAGAGAAGAAGATTGAAGCTTGATCCCACTGCAACACACGTAACACGGCTAATAATAAATTTCAATTGCAGAAGAGCTTTCCAGTGAGATACACATCGGTACAGATAGAAGAAATTGCTAAAAGCAGCGGAAGAAGGAACCAATCTGATGAAACGATATGGAGATTTGTGCCAGTATAATGCTTCGCTGTTAAATCTGATAGACAAAGATAGGATCACTAAAACTGTTTGCTGTGACTTGGAAATGATAGCTGAAAAATTCTACATCAACTTTTTCCGTTCCACAATTCACGTCCCGGACCCTACAATCCCTGCTGGGAAAAAGCCACCTGGAATTCCTTCGTCAGAGATTCGAGTTGCCATCAAAAGTTTGAAAAGGGGCATAGCTCAAGAACCCGATAATATCACCATAAACTTTATTAGAGCTAAAAGACATAATTTACATGTAATTCTCGCAACCCGTGAGACATTTTGCTTTTAAAAGGAAAAAGTTCCACAACATTGAAGAGCGTCTCGCATGGTCATCCGACCAAGAAAAGGTGACTGAAGAGGTCTGCGTAACTATTGTCCGACATTTCACTAAAGTCTACGAGCTATTCACAGCGAATAACCTGTAAAGCATATCGAAGAGCCTTGGATGGTAAACAATCAGGTGAGCAGCATTACTCCGACAGGTACTCTGTTGCATGGATTACGTCCAAACCATGTCCACATTCATAAAGACCTTAGAAAATTCACTGACCCCACTTCTAACTTTTACGCATTGTCAAAAAGCCTTTGCCAGTGTCGAAACGAATACAGTCCTATCAGCGCGTGTCGATCAAGAAGTGAGCCCGTCCTACATGAAACTCTATCTGACTGTTATCGGAATTGCCCCACGAAAATACATCTTTTCCACCGTCACCATACCCATAGCAAAAACGATTCGACAAGGCGACACAATATCACCAAAGCTGTTTACTAACGCACTGCAGCGGATAATGGTGTCGCTAGATTAGGCCGAGAAGGGCATTTGTTTTAATGAAAAATCCCTATCTAAATCTTCTTTTCGCCGACCACATTGTTATCTTTCCAAGAATTACCAGAGAAGCAAAGACGACGATAAATAAGCTCAACGAAAAGGGAATGAGGTCGGATTATTGAGGAATCGGACGATCCAGTTTATGAAAAACCCTTCGGGCTGAGGTAAACAGATCAACCCGGATGATTTTTTGATTACGGAGACCACCTTGCAGGTGTGCTTTTGGCGTCCGATAAACATCACCGTGAACAACACGAAGAAAAAATTAGACAGAGGAAGGAGAGAAGCCTGGACCGCATTCGGGCTTCTCAAAGAAGCCACTGAGCAGCTTAAGGACCTGAAAATCAGCGCTCACTTTTTAGATTCAACATTCTTTCATGCTCTTTGTTGTACAGCAGAAGCGTCAGCTTCAACAACATCAAGAATAACAATCTGCACTATCAGCGGACGTGTTCTTAACTAAAGCTAAACAGCTGAACTTGTAGCTGCGGTTGTTTTACAGATCACGCTTGAGACTCGCACTTGCCACTATACTCGAACCAAACCATTACCGCAGAAGACGATTGCGAGACAAGAAAAGAATGGAGAATGTGCCGTGGCCCGCGCAAGCCTTGAAGACGAGTCTCCCAAGCATTCAAGTGAGTAAGTAAGGTAGAGGAAAATAAGAATAGTAGTCATAATTTGATAAGGAAGATAATATTACAAATGCTGGTTTAAATGTTAGTGAAACTCCTTGGTTGAAAATGATCGCAAAAAAAAATGGATAACTTGTTCACTTCACTTGTTCACTCACATATCTAACAATGAATTTTTCAGTAATGCGAAAGAAGACCACAAATTCAATTCTTAACGACAAGTGGTTACAGAATCAATAAGCACCAAGTTATTGGCTGACCTTCCACAGTGTTGAGCTCTTTGGTGTTTCTTGGCGTTTAGAGCAATCACCTCCAAACATCACATTACCGGTATTCGCCCATTCAAGTCGTTCCTTAAACTTTTGTTTAGTGCTAATCACCGAATTCTCCAAGCCTAACGATTCAACCTTGTTTTTTGGCACCTCTCCCTTATTCCACCACCCGCTCTGAAATCTCTGAAAATGGTCCCGCTCAACCGCGGGTCCTGAATTATTCTTTTGCAGTTTCTGGTGACCACTTCTCGGTAGACTTCTCGCTCTTTGTTCTACAGATGGAAGTCTTGTCCTTGACTGAGGGTTACGTTCAACGTGAAAGCCGTTCCTCAGATGCTCACTTCCAGGACTGCTTAGTGCCTTGGAAAAATTTCCATAAAGCAGAGAATGAGCACTATTATTGCAATCTTATACCTGCATTGACAGCGCTTCGCCAAACGTTGTGTTTATAATTTGATTGTTCTTAATTATTCGCACTGGAAACCCTTCACTGTTGTAAATAATCGACATCTCTGAGCTTCCTGGGCGAAACAGCGACAACCGAGAATCTACAGTCATGAAACTATGAAAAACATAAATATTTCGAAAAAATCATCAGACATATTTACCTCACTTGTAATTTGTTTTTTTATACACATATTACCTAGTGTTTTACCGTCTCGTTATGACCAACAGATTTTGAGGTAGTGCGACTCACAGGTTTCTCTAGGTCCAACAAAATGTGAAATATTCCGGCATTCCCAATCAGAAACTCAGCTTAAACCAGTGTTAACAATCACTGCCATTATCTCCACAAGATATTCACGGTGGGCAACCGATGATGAGTTAGGAAAGCTTTAGAGCGACTTTTGAGGCCAAATGAAAAGAAACTCTTACCCGGCCAGAAAACTAAATATCGATTTGAAATTGTGCTACGACTTGTACTATTATAGGTAATAGGTGATAATGTGCCAAGTGCTCAAGTGCCAAGTAAACAAGATAGCAAAGCGTCTATGTCACATCAGAACGTAACGTGATATCCATGCCTTCAAGGAGTGGAAGTGTGTCATTCCCAGTTGGAAGCGAACTGCTCAACGGAGAATACTGAAGGCCGCTTAAGTCATTCCATGGTGAACGAGATCAAAGACGACGTCCTGTTGTTTCAATATGCTTTCCATTGCTAATTCTTATCTGCTTCAATTTTTTCAAACTACCATTTATACACTTTTTTCGACTAGTACATAGTGAATCAGTGTGAGAATGACACCTGTGAATTTCCTTAATTTCATTGATATGTGTCAATTTACTCGTCTTCCATCCAGGGATTTGCTTCGCCAGTAAACATTATTTGATCAACATAATAGCCAACCATTTCGTGCTATGTTTGACGAGGTTGGCGTGATTAGCACCAGAAGCAGACTACACTTAGCTAAGTGCTGTTGCGAACCAGAAACCCTGTGAGCACAACTGGTCATCCATTGCAATGCACCCCTTACCACGAAGTGTTATAAATAAGGCAGAAAATAACAAAATTTTCCTACATCACCTACAATGCTGTTCGTATCCCATAGAGGTTATGGAGTCCATTTTCTGTCTCCTGGGCTCTCGAAGTGTGGACGCTTAGGAACTAATTCCTAAATCCCTTTCGTGTACATCTTCGCTATTCTTTTCCAGACCTTTGGCCTAATGTACTTCAAGGGCAGACCTTAAGTAAAATATTAACCAATGCCCAGGATCGACTTTCTATTAACCTCGGCATTGGAATATGAACGCGTCGTTTTCTTGTTCATCAATCACAAGGTCGTGAGACAGCATGCGTTTACGCCCATAGAAAAACACACAATACAATACAACAGTAGCTGACGTTTCGGCAGTATCGCCTTCTTCAGAGCCTGGAAGGGTACACTGATATACGATTTATTAGGCCAAACGCTTCAATAACACTTACAAAAGACGAAAAACTCCATGGCACTTACATGATCAACAGCTTCTTGAAAAACTCACCGCTTTTTACGTGACTTCCAATGAGGAGGCTTAAAACAGCTGATTATACAGCTGTAGACCTACATTTGACAGTAGCTTCATAGCCCACCATATATTTAAACGCTTGATCCTCATTAATATTTTAACCTTTTTTCCGCCGAAAAATTAAAGTATTCTAATTTAAAATACGTCCAGGCTCTGAGGAAGGCGACATCGTTGAAACGTCAGCCATCGAACCAAAACACCAACAACAACAACAACGACAACGAAGACCCATGCCAACCCTGCATCAGCTAAAGAAGGCCGGTTTATAAGATCATAAACAAATATATCAGCTGATTATAGTCACACATGGTTGATGACTGCGTCACCCCACACCAGAAATTGATCCAAAGATACGGGAACAGGTCGCGTGTAACCTCTGGGCATTCCACCCTGCCATTCATTGTGGAGTTTTTGGCATTTTTCCATGAAGCCTCAAGAAATTTGAGCGTTGGTGTTTTAATCTCGCTTGCGAGGATATCGACTTTTACATCAAAATCGTTTCCGCTGTGCGCTGAATCTTACGTGTCCCTACTGGCGTGCCTTGTCCATAAAGGTCTGCCCGTTTCCAGTTTTTCGCCTTTTTGTAAGTGTTATTGAAGTGTTTGGCGTAATAAATTGTATATCAGTATAACCTTCCAGGCTCTGAAGAAGGCGATATTGCCGAAACGTCAGCTACTGTTGTGTTGTATTGTATTGTGTGTTTTTCTATGGAAGTAAATGTATGCTGTATAACAACCTCGCGACTTCTGAACAAGAAGTCGACGCATTAACCAATGCATTAATGCATAACTGTGATGACGTGTGCACTCATGGAAGAAAAAAGTCAGTTTGGTGCATCAGAGATAGCGATTGGATCCATTGAATCCTCTTACCTTCAAGAACATTACATTATTGATTAGTTCACGTGCATGTGGAATGAGATCCCACCCCTGTTCATCTTCAAATATTTCACAGCACAAAGCTCTGTGGATCCTCGAAATTTTCGACAGGATAGACTTGTCCTAAAGGTCCCGTTAAATATGCTATTCTTTCGTTGTTGTATTCATCACGTCCAGACCGGAAGTTACCATTTACGCAAAAGACCCTATACACTGCACGCCTCAGTGAGCAGCTGGGGCAATTATGCTCTTCAGTAAGCAACTTTTAGCTGAATGTAGTGACATAAGTTCTGCACTTATCATTTCCGAATGCTGATGTTCAGATGAGGTGGAAGCATAGAGATATCTTTATGGAAGATTTCTCTAATAAGAAACGACATCAGTATATGCCGCACCTTAAGAAGTGCAACGATTCCTAGAATTTCGAAAACCCAAGATCCAATATTGTTACAAATAGTATTCTCTGTAACTAGAAGTGCTTATATAATTTTACATGTGTGCAACAATTTGCCTTGATTTATCTTAAAATTTCAACATAAATGTAGAAAAGGGATTTGTTTTAAAGAAAAAACTCGCTAAGAAGCATTCTCATACCCTCGCAGTTGGAGATTTCTGCACCATGGGTATTTCTTCCAAGGAAACTCTGATTGGTATGCTTAGGTGAAAATTTAACGCCCTGAAAAAAATATAGTTGACAACAAACTGCCCAAGCGAAGATCATAGTAATAAAATGTTTCGGAATAAATGTATTATAACTTGAATCATACATAGTGGGTGTTATCAAATGCACTGCCTTTCTCATCAGTTCTCCACTGGTCCCTAGGAGGGTCAGTTTCAGAATCAAGACCATGATTCTCCTGCGCTTTCAGTACTACTTGTACATTTGATGATGCATCACCAGCATTTGATGTGGACTGAAAAAACCTTGCTAGGAAATATAAAGCCAACTTAATATAAAAATAATTAAATGAGCTTAACCGCTTTTTAACTTTTCATTTGCCGAGGAAGGCAAGGTACTTTCTTACTTGTTTGCTTTTTGTCTCTTCTTTGAAAGCAGTTTGATCTAAGAAGGCATTTGTTTTCTTCCTAATAAGAAAGTAATGCTAACGGAGACATACCAGAAGTTCCGAGACAGACGGTGAAGAAACAGTTTGAGATATAGTTCGATTTCGAATAGGAGGGATGTAACGACTTCCCACCTGCCATTTCGCTCCAGGAATGTGCCCAGTAAATCCTGATTACCAGTGGTCAGTTACAACCAATATCATGGGAATTCCACTTTATATTTTCGTATTTTTATACTTTATTTGCATTATCAAAATAAAAATTCTTTATACTACAGTTATATTGCAAAAAATCTCTTTTATGTAGCAACTTACCTGAAATTGGCGTGCTGGAATAGCTGGCGGACATTTAAAAGATTGTTCAGGGGTTCTACTTGCGTTGGCAGCGGCGATCAATCTCAGCTTTAACCGGAAAGGTGCGATTCGCTCGCCGTCGCTGAGCAACATCGCCTCTTGGATGGGGTTCGCCCACCTAATTTCAGGACCAAGAACACTGGTTTCGATATTATGAGAAACATGAATAGTTGGAAATACATTATTTGTTTAGATAAACCAATACTTATTTACTCCAACATTATTATTAGTTTCTATTGCTGGGGAGAAATTGTTAGTTGCTAGAACACCTCATCTCATACCGACCTCTCTGTTCTTAATAGGCTTATGAAAAACGGTTTGAACAATGTTTTGCTACATTAAAACTGCAGCTTCACTCTGAATCTTAAATATTTTGAAAAGCTCACATCTTTCAGGTAGATGGCTTGGAGAAACGGAAATAATGCTCCATAAAGGATAATGTTTTTTTAATTCTCAAAACAGTTATGGTGTATGCATAGAAGTAAGGAAGAATGATGTTTTGGCATGTCTACACAGACACACAGACACACAGACACACAGACACACACACACACACACACACACACACACACACACACACACACACACACACACACACACACACACACACACACACACACACACACACACACACACACACACACACACACACACAAGGATCGATCCTTTCGCAATTGGCTCAGCACCAACCTTTCCATCCCTCTGGAGTCGGCAAATCGGTACCAGACTTGGGAGTATAGCAGCACTAGCTCAATACATCGGTGGGCCACCGCGAGTCATTGTAAAGACCAGATGTGCATTCAATCATCTCCAACGATGCTTAATGACGTCGAACCAAGACCTTTTTATGTGACGTTTACCACATGTTTCAGTTGCAGTGGAATACGAAAACAGATACTTGTTATGGATTAATAAGATGATTTTGTTTCACTTTCTAATTATTTCGGAAGTCACAATCCATAAATTTTATTGGAAAACACATGTCGAGGAGCTACCATACAAAGGTTGATCAGAAGAATTCATTTTCTCCACACTACTTTAGCATTGCACGTGTGGCAGAATTGCTTTCGTTCGTAATTCGAAAGTCGAGTATTAGAGAAATGAAACCACGATATTGGCTCCTGCCTACTGCCAGAACCTACAGCGGTGCAAGGTGGAGATATTATTCCGGCAAATCGTTCCATCCAAAAAATTATTTCACAGATTTGTTAAGCAACAAAACTTTGGTAGTTTTTTTTTTACTGAGGAAGCTATGATTGGCTTTAATTGCATTCAGAAATGCTGCGAGTAAGCCTGTGTCAAGAATTGCTGCCGTCGCGGAGGACTCCTCCTCGCAAAGATGTAAACCTGTTTACTACCTACATGGGCGGGCATTTGCGTATGGAGTTTACTTCATAATCACTTAACACTTAACTCGCTATAATTTCTTCTCACAGCTCATGAAAATCTTTAAGCGATAATTTGAAGCAAGCATTACGACACGAAGACACCATCGCATGCTCCAGGTCGATTCAAGATCGATTGCTTGTGTAGGCAAATTTCTCCAACAATTTTATTTTGAGCGTTAGCATTTCAACATTTTTTAATTTAGGTAAAAAAAATCTGAAAAGCTGCTTGAAATCCACCAAATTATAGCCTAGAGAGAACTTTTCTCGTGCCTATTTGCCACGGAATGCTCACGACCGTACATGCAATTACACGCAATCTTCGAAAAAAAGCGACAGCATTTCAGTAGTTCTCTCTGACACATGGTAAAGGCTTACAGGAGTAAATACTCTTTTTGCCGATCCCGGAAGGATGGGAGGCTTGGTGGGCCATGGGCGCTGGGAACAATTCCACGTGTGCGTCGCAGTGGCCCTTCCAACCACTGCTCCACACTCGCCCTATCGATATATATACATAAATGTTCTTACGAACAATGGTCAAGGTGACACGAGATTGCTATAAGTTGTTGTTGTCGCTGTTGTTCGTTAACTGACGTTTCAGCGACTTCGCCTTCTTTAGAGCCTGGACGTACTATGTACAACAACGGCCTTATAATTCGGTGAAAAATTTGTAGCATTAATTAAGATCTAACATATAAATAAATGCCAAGATAGAAAACAAGCTGAGGCAGAGGCGAAACGACGGATCCGCCTGGTGCTGTGATGAACTCGGTATCCCCGAAAAGGGTGAAACCGTGTTCGATCCCCACCGCAAACATCTGTGGTTAGGAGTTTTGCGGTTATCTCAGTATTATTGTGTTTATATCACACATACTCCCTAGTCTTTGTAAACTGCAGTAGGAATTAAATAATAAGTTAACATTGTAATCCCAATTTATTCAAAAATTACTCATCGTGTCGTTGCAGGTGGGACCACCCGTGTGTTTTTGACGTGGGATGGAGACTGAGACCCACCCAGGTCAAGAAGTCAATTTAAATGGCGTCCCAGGTCACGTTTGATAGTGAGGCTTTGTCTTTCCAGTACATTTTCGGACTTTTGAAATTTATCCAAGAGGCCTCCAGAGTCTCACGCTTTGATGTCGTTGGTTCCAGCGCTAGGATCTTGACAGCCATTTCAAAAACATCAGCATTGTGCTTTTGCAGCCTGTGGAAGAGTACGTTGGCGAATTTTAGCTTTCTCATCCAGATGTTCTTTTATGCGGGCACAAAGTGGTCTACCCATTTCCCCAATCTATTCTTCACCGCATGCTTTACGTGAGATCAAGTATGTTGTATTATAGTACTAAACCATACTACTACCGTACAATACACTTGATCTCATGAAATCCCGTCTTCCCATTAAGACAGATTACAAAATTTTCTGAGCTACACAAGCGATCACAGAGTCGGTTTCGAACTATTATACGGCGTAGGGTATTGGGCGAGAGGTCGTTAACAGCAACATAACTTCCAAGACCACGTTTTCTTAGGCGCTTCTTATTAGCGAAACTTATTTCGTTTGATGTAAATGGCAGCTCTAAATGGATCTCACTCATCTTTGAAGCATTATTTTGGAGAATGACCTTACCTTCCATTCTAACCTAAGTGGCTTATGATTCGTAGGCATTGGAAATGGCTAATTTTTGTGGCGTGTTTAGTAATTCTTTCCTTTTCTCTTCTCCTGTGCACACATTTTTAGCTGTACGGTACATGTTTTTGATAAGTGCTTTTTTCATGTGCGAAGGATGAGAGGAAAGATAATGAACTAATATATTTTTACTACTTGGCTTACGATATCACTTTATTATATAGCCACTTTCTGAAAAGATAATTTGGATGTCTAGGAATAAGGACCACTTCCGCTTCGTTTCCTCGCGTAAATTTTTTATCTTCTGAATGTTGCTTAACAATTCAAATCAGTTGCCTATCTGTTCTTTTTTGGAACGAACGACAAAGTAGTCATCTACATATCGACAGTAGAGTAGCGGTCGGCGATCACGAACTGGAGCTTTCACTGGGCGCATGGAAGCAATGGCAAGGTTCGGTGTTAATCGCTCCATGTCTATGGTGAACCCTCCTACTTGGGAAAAATATTTCCTATACCACCTAAAGATGGAACAACGAATACACTGCTTTAAAAGAGTCTTTAGTTGTTGAATCGACAAGCCGTGCATGTTTTTTCGTGTTCTACGAGCAGGGCGATAATGGCTTGCATTGCGGAGTCATTCAACACGTTGGTATAAAGTGAGGTAACGTCGAATGACTCCACAACATGCGTACTGTTTGGTTGCACCTACCGTAGGTAATCTAGAAATATTTTAATGTTAGCTAAATGGGTTGGAATGAATTTTAGCAACTGGGTTAGAATAAGGTTTAGGAACCACGTTATTCTATCCGTTGGCTCACCTATACAACTGATGATAGGTTTGTCTTTAAATGATGATGGGTCCGTGGGCGTCATATCATCAGTTGAAATAATCTTATATTTTTTAATAAGCAAGTAAAGGACAGGAAAAATTGGGTGTTCCTTTTTCAGTTGAAAGATAACTGAAGGCCCTAAACCCACTGCCATTGCCATGTTAACCCATTCTTGATTTAATTTTCGGTGCGGTATAAATATATCTCCGCATCATTGTAGTTATATTTCATATTATACCCTGCAGTAAATAAAAAGTGATTACATTGTCATCTCTTAGTCGATATGTTTTTTGGTTGTGGCAACTATTCATTTTAATACCCCATCCAATAAAATAACAGAAGTGAAGTGACGTAATACTTTAATATGGCTTCCGCTTTTATAACAAAAAACGTTCATCACCAACGTTGTCACATGGAAAAATAGATAAGTAATAGAAAACATTTAACATGGCAGTGAAGCCCATGTGTTGAGTTAGTGCTATTATCCTCTCACAGAGGTCTTGTACCAATTTGCCGACGGAAAAACAGAAAGACAGAGAGGGAGAAGACAAAGAGAGAGAAAGAGAGAGGATGAATTCCAGATGTATTTTTGAAGAAATGGTTTGCACCACTTGTATTTCAACGATCGTTCGGTAACTCGTGCGACTGCCACAAAGTCTCCATTTCTACCTTCTCATGCGAGAGCATCCGATTGAGTTCCGCTAGGAAATCGATGTGTGTCATATATTTCCTTTGGGACTTCCATGAAGAACTCTGAAAATCGGGTTGGTGGTCTCACTGCTGTCCACTAGAAACCCGTTGTAGCCTGTGGCCAATGGCTGTTGCCCAGCTACTACAGTTAAGATCCACTATTTGTTCGGCCCACCTTATCTTCCACAGTTTGGCGTATAGAACGCCGTCTTTGAATTTTGATTGCTGACGATAGTCAGAACTTGGGTTATACTCTCATTTACGTGACACGAGATAATCCTAGAATCAGTGCACAATTCGACCACTAAGGAAACACGAGAGTGGTAAAAAATTACTCGACTAACGTTTCGCGCTCTTCTTTTTTTTTCAGAGCCTAATTGATTAATTCAAGCGAAAAAATATTATTAGCTTCGCGCTTGGTTAATAATCGAAGAAGGTATTGATTGATTTCGTAAATCAATGAAAGTCGGTTTGAGAGCTAACTCGTAATGTTGTTTTTGCAACCACGCGTTCTTCAACATTGAGTGGTCCTTTATTTGCTTACGTAAAGACCAGGTTTCTGACGCGTACGCTAAGGCAGGTGTAATCGTCGAGTCGAAAAGGTGGACACGGAGTCGAGTGTTCTTTGTTCTTTTCATTACATCCTCTATGTGCCTCACCAAGCAGCTAGTTTTCTCCTTTCCAACTCTTGAGCTAAGTGATTGTGATGTTGATTTTCCGCCTTACGTGGACGTAACTGGATCATTCGGAGCTATTCATTCCGTTGAGCATGAATTAGTCATGCGAAACCAATCTGCTTCATGAACATCGTTTTCGTGAGATTAAGTCAAAGACCAATTTTTCTAAATGCGTTGTAAAAACCGGCCTGAATTCATTCCGCCTGGCAAATGCTTGGTTTTTGAAGAACAATGCCATCAGCAAAGCGAAGATGTTGTGAGTGCCGACCACTAATTTTCATTCCAATGTTGTTTCATTCCAGTTTTCTCATGATGTTCTCGTGGAAGCGCTAGAAAATTTTTGTCAAACCGTGTCGCGTTGGCGGACCCCGCTTTTTATGTCGACGTTAATGGCGTTATTGAGTGGTAATGTTTTATTACCAAATTTTTATTTAACTTACGAAGGTTGTTTGTACACTGTATAGCAATTTCCTGGGTATTCAGAGCTGATCAATGAGTCATAGAGCACAGAGACCTCAGAGCCATAGCACCGCTGCAATTTCGAACGGATCGAATGCCTTTTTTAAATTGATGAATGTGGCTTATCGCATTAAATGTTTTCGAAACACTGTTTGGTCACATGGCTCTCTTTCGTTTAGTGTTCTGCCAGTATTATTGATAATGACCTAAGGAAAGGATTTATAGACGACAGACAACAGGCAGACCGGGTGATCCCACCACACATCTGATTAAAACGAAATCGCCGAAACGTCGGCTATTGAGCCACAGAAAAACAACGACTACGACAATTTATACCAACCTCACATCAGCTTTCCAAAGGCAGTTCGTAAGAATATTTACATATACTTGCATATGTATATGTATACATATATATATATATATGTATATATATATCGGCCATTTATGCCGAGATCTATAGAAAGTCAATCTTTTGAGAGTGGGTGATAGTTTGCAACGTCGTGGCTACTTTCTCTTAGACAATTACACAGCCGGCACCGCCATCTTCCTTAATTTTACATCGTGGCTGATGGACGAGGCCACTGAGAAGATCGTACTAGTAGTCGTTGTTGATTTTCCTCGTTGATGTTCTGGATTTCGTAACTGCTATATCCTTGCGTCAGGGGTGCGGTCATTTTAGCCTTCCAGTTGGCAACGTTTCTTTGAGCATTACGATTCCCGAGTTCTATGGCTTCAGATGCCGCTACCATTCTTCCCTCCTCTCTCTCTCTCCCTCTCTCTCTCTCTCTTTGATTTTATCTTATCGCCTTTCCGCCGTGCTTCGCAAGTTCTGGCGTGGTGAACGTGGAGGTGAACGGCTCAAGCAATTCCTTGCTGCTCCAACACCAGATTTCCCTGCTGAGAAAGATCTCTGCTGGCATATTTCGAACTCTCTGCTTTTTTAACACTAAGGTGATGATGTTCGAGTTTCCGATATGCTGGACAACGGTAACTTTCCAAAAGCCTACAGATGTTCTGCAAATATTCCCATTTGTGGTGGTCTTAGGATTTCGTTCTTTGAATTTTGTGGCTATCTTTTCCGACAAAGGGCGCGTGTGGCGCAGTGGTCGGAGGTGTCCTGCAGCATGCACACATGAGATCGATCCATTGCCCATGGCTCGCCAAGCCTTCCATCCTTCCGAGATCGGCAAGTTTGTACCAGACGTGTCTGGCATGATAGCAGCACTGCCTCGATACATCGGTAGGTCACTTCGAGTCATTGCAAAGGCCAGATATGCATTCAGTCATCTCCAAACGATCCTTAATGAAGTCTAATACATGGCGCATCCCTCAGGGTTTGATCATCGCCGAAAGATTTAGTTTTTTTTAATCCTCTTCCGATAAAAAATGAATCTCGCGCGAAAAAGGCGATGGTCCGCTCCCGTCTTAAATTTTGGAAAAGCGGTCACATCAGGTAGATAAAACTTTTAATTAACAATGATATGGTCTATTCCGTTATCATGTCCTCCACAGAGATACTTTCACGTCCAATGTTGAGCGCGGAGCATTTAAATTGCTAGTTACTATGAATGATCTTAGCCCTCATCATAAACTAAGGCAGCTCACCTCTTTCGCTCCATTTCAATTTGTCGGCTCTTCAATGTGACGCTCTTCGGAGATTTGCCTGAGTCAAGTCCTAACGAGGAAATCACCAATGATGACCTTAACATAGTTACTGTTTTTTAAAGCTTTTTCAATTGCATATAGAACGTCCCCATCACGTCTTGGACATGGCACGATGTGGGGTCCACGACGATCGAGGCCCACGTTGGTCGTAATTTCTTCAACCGTAAGCATCCTATTCGGGTTGTTATTAGTTGAAAGGAGTCGACGTTCGTGACCAAACTTCTATCGGTAAAAACGCCGGCGCCACCGACTCTTACATTATCGCGTTTTCCGAAAAACAGTTTTTCTCCAGTGTTATGGAAGGCGTTGAATGAGTGGCGTTTTCTCATGTTATCCAGTCCGACGTCGTTCTACCATATTCTTCTTCCCTGCATAATCACTCCTCTTTACAAGACTCACATGCAAATGATCATGCATTATAGATAGAGAACGTCTGCTTAGCCTTTCGTGATTCAGGCAGCCTACAATAGCCCCGAGATGTTACCAACCTCTCCGTGCTCGTCCAACACATCGGTGCCATAACTCTTTCGAAGTGAGAAAATGAGGCCCTTTTATCTCATTGTGTTTAGCCTTTGATTCCCATGTATAGCTCGCTGAGCTCTGAAGATGGAGGCAGGTTATGCTCAAAGATAGGTTGTCAGTTTATCCTAAATTAGTGGGAGGAACTTAATTGCAGATATCTCCAAACCGCCTCCCATATAATCCACTTGACAACAGGCTTTTTACTGAGTCGAATCGTAGAATAAAACCCGAAAAAACGAGAGCACACCTATGCATGCATGCATGAATACTTTCTCATAAACACAGAAAGTATGAGGTAAATCGGCACTGCAGGAACATGGAGTTCTTCTCCTGATTTCACCTGCATCTCAGGGAAGCGCCGATTTCAGTCATCGATTAACCCTCTATCCGCCACCCAAGGACGCTCCACGAGGCCTACCGTTTAAGAGATCACTCTGTGATGGAGATCCGTGAAAGCTTGAGACCTCTAGGACACATGATATAACAATAATGGGCGCATACAGTTCGATGGTTGAAGGCGCCATGCAATAAACAGAGGGAACTTGTTCGATCACGTGGCTAGAGCTTTTGTAGCTCTCCATCCATCCGGAGTAGCAAATTTGTCTGGGAGGGTAGAAACACTTCATTGATGCATCAGTAGGCGCCCCAGAGTTCTTGCGTAGGCCAAATGTGCACTCAAGCAGGCCTACGATGCATGATAATGTCGCATTGCTAAAGGATTGATAATGTCGAACGCTTTATCCTCTAACAGTTATAAGAAAAGCCACATAGCTGGAGCCAAAACAACTAAGAAAAGCATTCAGTTAGATAATAGTGATTTGTTTTATTGAAATTCAATTATAACAAAGTTAACGATGCTTTTTTGGAGTAGCTTTAAAAAATATTGAATGCGAAAAGCATATCTTTAGCAACTTTCTGGATATTGTTCTCTACTTTTTCTTCTTTTTATCATAGGGTTATTACACCATGCCCTATTGTTACTCAACAAAAGAGAAGTTGATCTGACTAGTACTCATCGTACAATCCGTTTATCGACAAGCTTTCACGAAGTTGTTAGAAATTTTTATTATCGATGACACTAATCGGTAATTGTCTTCCCAAGTTGTGGATGATTACCTCTTTCTCTCTGTTACTACTCTTATTGAACTTTTTAAATTGCACCGTTTTTGTAGAACGTACACTTCCATTAGAGGAAGATCGTAGAAAAGCACCCAGCACCCAGACGAAGACTGTATAAAACATTCTTAACGTAGTACACTGAATGACATTCTATTCAACTGGTGTGAATTCAGCGAAACATGCATCCGCGTTCTCTATTGGATCGACCCCTTCTTCACCTTTTGGCGGACTAAGCAAACACTAACATAAGTGAAAGGATAAAATCTCGAGTCTTTTTACTGCAACATGTTTTTTTTTGAAAACTAAAATTCTCATGAATGACTCTGTTGACTCAGTCCTACTAACTAATTATGAATTTGCTAAGAGAAATATTTATTTAGATGTACCAAGAGCAGATCAGATGCTCACTGCTTAATCTTCAATAATCTCCTTGATGACAAAAAAAATAAAAGATAAAGCTCTCGGCGTTGATCAGTCTCTTAGGGATGCGTCATGCTTCACTAAGCATCGTTTCGACTTGATTGAATGCATATCTGGCCTTTACAGTGACTAGTGGAGGCCTACCGATGCATCGATCCAGTGCTACTATTCTCCCAGACAAGTCTGCTGCCAGCTGCCAATACCAATTTGCCGACTCCGGAGAAATAGCGGGCTTGATGAGTCAGACGCGCGGTGGTCGATCCCGTGTAAATTTGCAGGGCACATCCGAGCACTGCACTGCACGCGCTTTTCCTTAATGATAGCATAATACATTCCACATCATAGTGAAAATAAGAAGTAGGAGAGATCATAGATTTACTAAGGAGAAAGGGCTTACGGGGTCATTATTTCGTGTAGACATAAAATGTACCCAAAAAATGGGAACTGTCTTGTTCTGGTCAGATCGTTATGCCAAATGAGAAAATCTCTCCCTAAGCGACCTCTCTCCATTTTTCTTCTTGGTCACATATTGTCGACTATTTTCACCACCTGATTACCCGCCTATGTTTCTTTTAGACGCAAAATCGTTATTAAAAGATCAGGTGTCTGTCACTCTTAACTGAGAACTCCTGTTCAAAGTGACGTGAACCGCTTTCACTTCAAAAATGATGAATTTCATCAATGCCTGGACGGTACGAAGAATCCTCAATGATATTAAACTTTCCTAAAGGGCCAAGTACATCCTTGTTTTCAAAACGCTTGCATGCGTCCCTTAACTCTTGCGTTGCAGGCAAAACTCCATCAGGATTACTTTCATTCTTGTTGCGATGTTCTTCTAGACATCCCTTTAACTGATAATGTAATACATTTGAACTAGTGTGGACGAGAAATCAGACGGCAGCAGCATTTCGTAGTAAATACTTCTATCTAGGGTTGATAAACAACCATTCGTTTAAAACCTTTAAGGTGTATCACCTCCCTTCCGCTTGAGATCGCAGTCCGATGTGTGCAGTGATTTCATTAAAACCACAAAGATAGCCAACTGAAGAGATTGTTCCCGACCCGTAGATGCAAAACTTGAGCACTGTCTAAATAGAAAATGCAAATGTTTTCGTAGCATATTTATTTGTTCTTCGGAAACTAAGATTTCCCTCTCTTCTGGTCATTCAAGTGGACATCGTGGAAGCCACAACCCGGAATAAAGGTACTAGGCTCTTTTTCGCTAGCTGTACAACCATCCAAGGATTTCCGAGATAAACTTGCAAGGAAAAAACCACGGGTTCTGAACTGCACTTTTGACGTCAATTCAGATAAAATTTCATGGGAGCAACATAAATCACAAATTAAAGTAATTCAACCAATCCTTCAAACAATCAATTCCCATTCGATTAAAACACCACATTCAATACCATCATATAAGCAGTTTTCAATCTTGAAGTAATAATGGGGTGTAAGGGAAAGATTGACAGGATGTCATACTAGGGAGTTTTCAAAGGGAAGCCACCTCAGGGTGTCGAAATACCCGCTGAGACGCGCCTTGACCATGCACTACCCTGGGAATTTCATTGAAGCAACTAAACAAACACATCATTGTCAACTATACTCTGATTGATTTTCCTTTTCTAGTTTTATCCTTTTTCTCTTTTCTTCTGTCTTTATTTTCTTCCTTTGAAAGTAATGTAATCAACTAACTTGCAAGTATATGAAAGGCTAGTAGTCTTTAACGAACCTCTGGAGAGCCCAACAGACACTTCTTCATTGTTGACAATCTGCATCACAGAACCGCACTAATCAGTTATGATCTCCTACTAAGAGTAACAAAAATAATCGGCTTCATTCGAAAAATATGTTCTGCCCATATCCTCCAGCTAAACAGACTCTATGAGGCACTTTTAGTGCGAACAAGAGGCTTTCCTAGTATTTGTTCAAATCACTCTATGCTTACTAAGGTATATGAAAGGCTAGTAGTGCTCGACGCAGACGATTTTCTTGCAGTTCGAAAACACATTGTGACCAAGCAGTTTCGAAAAAACATATTGCTTGATATTTTAAGGATGGAATATTCCAACTGTTCTACTGTGTAAAACTACAGATTAAACATCAGAAAAGAAATTTCCACGATCAGATCGAACATGTTGGGATAAGTTCTTTACTCAGGCACTGATTGTACATTATTCTGTCACATAGTTTAAAAAAAAGTAGCTCGAATTGTGAGCATTCGTAATGTGGCACCAAGACGTCGAATTCCTTTAGTGACGTGTCCGCTATGTTGTCAATTTAGTTGCTATCACTTCACTAGTTTTAATTCGTCATCAGTAGGGTTAATCGCCATGAAATTCTGCTTTTTTATCCCTCTACATATCAGTATCTGTCTTGTCGTCATTATGTCCTCCTATTCGTCTATTTTTAGAAGCAAATACAAGGCTTCAAATGTAATGTCCACGACTTTTTTTTCTAATACTTGCAAGGAAAGCAGCGATTTTTTTTAGATCGCCCATTAATTTAGAAACTACGTCTATTATTTTCATGACTTAGTATGACATTAACTGACGTGGAGTATTTCTATTAGCTTCATTTAGTCTATTTGTCCTTAAGGTACTTTAGACTGAAGAATGCCGTTTTAGATACCAACTAATCAGTACACTCAAGAATTGCTTTCTAGCGCTTACTCTGTGTGGACTGTATGTTTAAATTAAGGAAGGGAACTACTACGCATAAATTTCACGGTCGCTCTTTTTCTGATCAAACCATTGTCGCTTTTCGCTCATGAATGCATGCAGGTTATTGACATTAGAGAACGATTTCCACACTGCCGACCCGAATTTCAGCGATGATAAGTAAACAGACTGTCAACGATTACTCACTTTCGAAAACCATGTACTAGTCTCGCTCATTTTGAACATAGCACCCAGGCCGATAGTCTGTAGGTGTGTAAGTCTTTCCTCACCCATATAGGACCCTTTGCAATTGTTCTTCAATAATAACTGGTGGTCTTAAAGACAAGGAAACTGCTTTGTATTGAATAGATATTACTGTTGAGAAATTCCTGTTTGCTCAACAAGAAAACAATGTGTTAATGATCAATGCCAAGGTTAAGAGAAAGTCGGTCCTACGAATTGCTAGCTATATTATTAAGGGCTGACCAAAGTGTTTCCATATTCCTCTTCTATAAAATGACCTTCTGATTTCATTCGCCACTATGTCTTCACCAAAAGAATTCACTGTTTTCCTAATTAGCAGATGCTTAGTTATCATTACACATTATTCGCTCACATTAGCTGACGTTTTGGCTGTTTCGCTTTCTTCAGGACCCATGATCAAATTTATAAGCGATCCACTAAGACAAACACTTTCATAACCTCAGCAGATAAAACTTAGAACATAAATTCTCATTCACATAGTGAACAGCCTCTTTTACGCCTTCACCGTTCCGCTTTCAATAAGCATTCCAGCAATTGTCGGAGACCGGCCGCACGAAATCTCATATGGTTAAGGAATGTGCCCGGCTCATGTCAAGGAATTAGCCTGAAGCATGCTGCTAAATCACGCGTGATCACAAGGCACTCTTCTTTATGGTTCGTTGTCGGATTTTTGGAATTCGTCCAAAATGCTTTAAGAGTTTTGCAGGCAGATATTTTGGGTTCCAGTGAGAGGAAAGTGATTTTTACTTTAAAATCTTCTCCGTTATGCGTTCGTGTTCTACGCGTGCCTTGTGGAAAGTTCAGCTCGAATTCAAAAATATCCCAACTAGGTGCTCTCTTATACGGATGCAGAGTGGTCTATCCGTTTTCCAAAATCTTCGTCTCCACATGCCGTGAAGGAGATTAGCTACACCTTATCCGAACTCATACTATTAGGGACTCTACCGTTGAGGCAAATTATGCAATTTCGCCATCCGCATTGCGACATCTTGGAGTGTTCGGTGATATTTTAATTATTGGTACCGATTTCTTTAAACCGGCATTTCTCAAGCAACTATGTTTTGAACCGACATATTTTAAATCTGTTATAAAGTAAAGTTATAGCTAGAGTATAATACATTGAAAATTAAAGTCCTCCATAAAATAACGTGGTGGTCTATGTGGACGTCGATAGAAATCCGTTAGGTAGAAGCTTCGAAGAGTAAGCAATCTCTAAAACCAATGTATGTGCTTTTCCACTGAATGTTGTTGTCTCCTGATCGACGTTATTGCATCAATTTCATGTATAACTACAATGATGCCAAGATAATTGCAAAAGTCCGGTCAGCAGGTTCCTGCTGTGGAGATCGAACACGCTATTACCCTTTTCGAGGGATAGGGGGTTCACCACTACACCATATGGGTTCCTCGATCTCATATATCGTTGGGAATTTCTTGTAGTAGTTTCATGTATAGTTGGAAATTCCATTGTGAAGCAATACCTGATTCATGACGATTTGCATTGCGTGAGTCAACTGGGGGACAGCATTGCGACATGCGTTCTCAGATGGCAATCGACATACCTTCGTGATGTTTCCGAGGGTTCTACTCCTACTATGAATTACTGCTAGGTTGTACTGATTATGGTCGTGATGGTGGTGATGCCGATGTGACCTGGTCACGCCGCCAGCTGCTAATTAGACACCAGAGCCTCGCGACTCGAATATAAATTTACTTAATACCTGCTTCATTACCAGTAACTCACACCTATAATGAACCTTAGTAACTGATGATAATTAGAAATCAGTTATTTACTTTTACGTACTCGCACACCTAGACATAATGATGGTGTTCACCAGTATTGTAAATACTCTTACACTCCTGTACACTCTCTTAAACAACTACCGTACACTTCACATACGTAGCTTGTTGTCTAATATTACAGGTATAATGATATATCTTACAAGTACCTTGTTGAGAGAAGAATGTAGCTCATTGCTAGTCTGTGTTCCTCTCATAATTTTATGCACCCACTTCCTACTCAAACGCTATACATCATTCGAAAATTTCTTTTTCTTTTCCTTTTTTCCTTTAAACAAACACCAAAGCTTGCAGGAAATGCTTCGAAAGACCATGAATGAACCTCGGACAGTGTTAACCATAGGAAGCCGTACGAAGCGTGAGTTACCGTATCTTCTTTTCTTTGATCGTGAAATATATTGCTCTGGCCGTAGTTCTATTGACCACGAGATATTGCACCCACTATTGGCTGCTTCAAGCGTGTTAACGTTCCCCGATTTCTATTTTGGTTTGCTTGTATGTTTAGTAATCTGAGTTTAATTTACTTTCGCAGTTCTCTGATATTGAGATATTTGTCTAATTCTATTGACAACCTCTTAGTGTGTGCACACTTAGCACTTCCTTTTCTACTACGTCGTGCAAATTCAACTTTTAAAGTTCCCAAACTGACTACACTATGTTTTACCCTTGGAAATTCTTGATACAACCATTACGTTTATGAATTTTTGGTTATATGCTTCTAATTGCTGCTCATTCATTCATACCAGTTCGTCTTTCTGGCCTTCTTTCCACGTTTTTTCCTCTAATTACTACCTTCATGGATTGTTGAGCTCACAAATTCCTACTGATTCCTAGCTTAAGACTGCTTTGTGTTCCTCAAATTACTGTTTTATGTGGTGTAGCGAAACCGTCGCAGCTAAAGAATCTATTCTATCCTTAGGCCGATACCTCTTCATCGATTGGCTATGGCGTAAAATGGCTTTTTTGAAGAGGAAAAAAGTCAAATTCAGTGTGGATTTGCAGGTGGGTGTATTCACTAAGGGATTCTTTTGCACTTTATTTTAATATTTTCTTTTTTTGGTTCTCACGCTGTCTCTACTGTAGGGCCAGTGACATTATAGCGCACGAAGCGTAGTGGTGGAAGGTACGCTGCAATACACATGGGATCGATTTCAGCGCCACAGGCTCACTAAGCCTTCCATCTCTCCGGGCTCGCCTAATTGGTACCAGACTTGTCTGAGAGGGTAGCAGAACTGGCTCGACAGATCGGTAGGCCAATGCGGGTCATTGTAAAGGCCACATATGCTTTCAATCACCTCCAACGAGCTTAGTGAAGTTGAATGCATGGCACATCCCTAAAGGGCAGATTAACGCCGAGAGCTTTATCCTTCTATCTATCCTTTATAGAGCCAGTTTTTTTTTCTTTTGTGTACTTTGTCACCAGAGTTTTAGCAAAGGTACTAAAATTCTATGGGTTAAGTCAGCTTTTAGTCGATTTTCCATCATTTTAGGTGTGCAATCTAAGCGATGTTCCCCTTGTGAATGCAGTTTTATTTGCGAAGATACGTCTATTAGAAGGTGGTACATTTGACGACTGCACAGAACGTGTTGAGGTTGGATCGATCGATTTTCTGTGCGTTTAAATTTCATTGTCCAATTTTGTGCCCCATTTAGGTTGTAAGAAATAGTTGCTCTTGGTCTCATCGATCGAATTTTTGTTGTCGAATAACGTCCGATCCTTCTTCCGGCATACTGGAACGATGTCTATGCAGAATTTCTATAAGAAAGGTTAGTGGAATTGTAATCTATTAATCGCTATCTGTTCGTTAAGTTGATAAGGACATTTTCAATTTGAAAATGAAAATTTGAAGAAAACAGAATTTTCCCATTAAATTTTTAGGAGCAGAAAGGCGGTAAGTCTTTTCTGAAACTGGGATTTGTCGACATTAATCTTTCTGAATTTGCTGGCAGTGGAGTGGAGGGTTTGTTTTCTTCATGTTAGTAGTATTATTGGAAGTAGTCCATTAGTGTAGTCTATTATTTTATTATTTGATGTCGTTCCACCTGAAATGGCTCTTCGATTTCATTAGAGATACGCGGTATCAAGTCCTTGGGGTACATTTTGGGTCAACCAATTCGATTAGAGCCAAAGTTATTAAATATGACGTCGCTTTTGTTTACTGAACTGTGTTCTGACAGGGAGAGTGGGAAGGAAGAAGGGAGATGGGAGTTGGGATCACAAGAATGTTGTATTACGGCCCTCAGTGAAACACCTAATAGTTTCGTTTTAAACATGGTTAAATATTTAGTCATTTAGGATTGTTTCATTGGGACTGTTAAGGGCTTTAAGTAGAGCTCTGCTTCCAAAAGTAGAACTTCCTAATGATTTTATAGATTAAAATATTGCTCATACCTTTATAGGCATGACTAGGTTTTATCTACTAGATGGATACGGTGGTCTACATCAGCGTCAGGATAATTCAAAAGTTCAGATTAAGATTACAATGACTCATCAAAGTGCTGACCCATTTTTCAGAGTGTGAGTTCTTTTTTTTTCCCGTCATTACCAATATTACTTTCAGTTCCTGTAAAAAAAAATTCATTCCTTTTGTGGATGAACTCGGGTGATGTTTTTCCTAGTAAATATCGATTTTTCACAAATCTGTGTATGATTTGTGAGAATTGAATATAATTTGCGAGAGATTACGCATTACCGTTTTTTACAGACCCTTCACTGGTGGTGCGGACACAATAGAAGATAGCTCATTGAATCCGTATCTTAAAGCTTCAGATGTTGATGACAATGAGGATGAAGAAGCTACTGGCTCGTTTGTTAAGCTACGTGGAAATACTAGCACTGAGCTTACAGGTCCATTGTTTTCGAGCATTTTCGTTTTTTAATTTTGCAAATTATTTCTTTCATTTTCACTAGAGCTTATCATTTTCTTTATACGTTAACAGCAACAGTTACTAGGATACTTGGATGGCCCGTCTTCACTGGTTGTGCGGGCCCCAGCATAATTCCCATTTTTTCTGAATTTTGCTGGTTTAGCGTGGTTTCCTGGAGTCACGAGGTCAGCCTGGCCAAAGTCTGCCTTAAGTCGTCACCACCACAGACAGTCGCCGCTCTTGTGGATCAGAGGGAGACCTGCCACCGTGCGACTAGTTTGATATAATTAGGGTGGTGGATCCTGGTATTGGTTTAACCTAGTCAGGCTTCCTGATGGAAGCGCTGGACTCCTCAGCTTTGGAGACCCTGCTGGGGGGAAGGATTCTCGCTGTACATCGCAGCCAGACACCCAGGAAAACCCAGCCACGATGAGACGGTAAACCCTTTAGGAGGTTAACAGCAAGAATAACGATAAATATTAGTTTGTGGTGCTTGCTAAATGAGTGGCCCATATCCACTTGGAATTGTGCAAGTTCCAGTGCATTTTTCATTTGCCTGCTGCTTTGATGCTTATGCAATGTTTCTTCTCGGTTATCTTGAGAAAGCCATGCCAGAATGTTGCCGAGTCGTCATCACAAGCTGTCGTTGATCTTTGTGAATTGGAAGGAAGTTTATAACATTGCGACTTGGTTCCTTCCAGTAGTACCGCATTTTCTGTCACTATATCAGATTTACTAGGGTATCAAGATGAATGCGACGGATTTTCTTGCGTAATCATGCAGGTGTGGTGAACGCTTTGCATTACTGTTCGACACATAATCCCACATCCTCCATGATGAGGCAGTAAACTATTTCGGGTTACAACCAAAATAGTGCTGACATTTTTGCAAAACCTCGCACAGCAGAAGTCTTCGGTGGGTAACCAGCGCGCTATTACCCTTTCCGAGGGTTAACGCATTCACCACCACATCATGCGGGTCCTTCGTTTTGCCCGTCTCTCAGCTAGTTTTGTATCACCAGTGCATTCAGCGTTCACTCGTGAACGGGATTGATCCTGGGAGCCCACATCTGCAATGAACCCAGTTAATCTGAGGCTGTAGTCGGAATCACAGTGTTAGCTTTTTCAATTTTTTTTTCGCCTATTACAATTTTTGAAGGCAAGGTTTTGTTTGTGAAACAACCGCAATGATGCCGAGATTTTTGTAAAGCTCTGGACCGCTGGTGTCTGCAGTAGGGAACGATGCGGTATTTCGGGTTATTCCAGATCATCCCTTTGACGAATGATTGCTGAGAGTGAGAGGTAGACAAAGCAAGGGCCTCAGTTGGCGTAGTGGATATCACGTGAGCCCCAGGAAAGGGTAATCGCGGGTTCGATGCCCACCTAAGGTTCCGAGTGTTTCTCATATCTCAGCATCTTTGTGTTTGTATGTAGGTTAGTTTACAATATCTATTGTAAATCAATATTTTTGACCGACGTTGCACAATAGGTCTTTTGTTCAATGGTTACGTTTTTGTACCTACGTTAATTGCAGAAATTAGCTCCATGGCTGGCTCATGTTCTGTGGCAGATGAGTGTGCCTCAATGTCCTCAGATAATCGGAGAAATGCACCAACATCACTGCGGAGGCTCAGCCAAGACAGATCGAGTGCACCACGAATCCAAAGTACCAGGTCTGTTCTCATTTCCGATGATTTTATATGTACTTGATTTCGTCAGTCGCAGTTCTGGAAGCCTAACAACACGGATGATGTGATGTGTGGAAACGCCTTACGTGATAGTTTTAAGGAAGTGAATTTCTGGGAAATTCACAAAGAGGTGTATTTCTCTAGCAGCAAGAAACTTTCAGCTTAAATCTGAGATCGTGGAGCTTTACGGGGAACGACAAAGGTCATCTATTTATACTCCATCTCATGTGATTATGTTCTCAAAAATTCCTCATTTCCAAAATGTGGTTTGCTATGTTATTGGTTTCGGATTGCAACAAATTGATCAGTCCTCACCTGAAACAACATGTCGAAATGTAAGAGTAATGAAAAACCGGCATGATCATGTAACTCATGAAAGGAGAGTCACTCAGTGTAGGTAACTGTCGCACACTTTCCAACAAACTGTTTCGTCACTCATCCGCAGCAGAACTCGCGGAGCTTGAAACACTGTGCCGTAATACGAGCCGAGATTTCAAAACAATGTGGCAGGCCATGCATGTGCAGTTACGAAGGTTCCTGGCGTTTTACAAGAATACAGAGTGCCATTTCTATCGAGCTGGAAGTTTTTGATCTTGTTAAGAAAGAAACGCTCAGGGAATCATGAGGAGCTTCGGATATCTCTATGCAATAGGATGAAATTCCATGGACTACGAAGTATACCAAATTTCACCATTCTACTAGGACACATTCATTGTGGTGAAGTGATGAATTTGAATGTGCGATGCCGTTTCTCAAACTGAAATTCATTATGGTGAGTGACTTGGTTCCAAAGCTAAGAGAGATGAAAACGATCTAGAAGGTTTACATACCAGCGTAGAACAAGTGGAGAGGCAGAACAGCTAACTTCTTAAATAAAGCGAACGTACTATCAGGATTGTCAAATAAGCGCTTTGTGATGCTAGAAATTTTATGTCACATAAGTAGAAGGCGGTATCTGTAGTTCAATTCACTGCCAGTATTCCTAAAAACTCAAGTAAAGTCAAGTAAGGCGGAGACCCTATGTATCTTGGCGAAACCTAAGCAAAGACCATTGTGATAGATGTCCACTGATGCACTCATTACTAAGATCACGGATGCAATGATTTCGTTTCTTCGTAAGGACCATGAGCAAAATAATACATTGCTATTCATCGCTACCAAAAGAGCATAACCGTTTAAACAGCATTGGCGCGGGAATCACATAACTTAAAGTATTACTTGGATTCTATCGAATCGCTCTGTGACTCTTTTGAATAGAAACATTTTATGGCGTTAAGAATGTATCTGATATTTCAATGACCGACTTTCCTGTTGTCTCGGCATGACTAATCGACATCTGTTTCTTCATTGGTAAGCTAACACGAGTTTGAAAGAAGACGTATTTTGGTAACGTCCCCGTGCCTTGGCCTTCTTTAAAGCCGGATCGACCCGAGTCGATTATCCACAGTTGTTTCTTCTTCCGATGTGGATCTTCGTGACTGCATCGAGTCGAATTCAGTGGTGCACCGTCGAAATGAAATAATCTCAATCGGCATTGCTGTTTTATAAAGAATGGTTGTTGATAGTGATTGTTCGTTGAGAATTGTTTGTTGTTCTCCGGACAGTCCATCCTACTGTGGTGGGTATCATTATCAACTAGTACATAACGTAACAATATTTCAGTGCGACGAAACATTATCCGATTAAAGTTTTTTTTTTTAATCAGCCTCATGTTGTCTTATCAATGAACATATCATGCTTAGCAGTTTCGTTACTTTTTTAGCGGTTACATGCTCTGGTTGTCTAAATGCTATTAGGAATCATGACCTAATTGCTTGCCTAGTTTCCGGCGAGGAATTATACTGGCTGGTCCACAACGTTTTTGAAGGTTATAATAAAATCGCACTTGTGTAGGACGCGTTTATCGCTATGGTTAGAGGTGCTCTGTAGTATAAGAAATTCGTGATTGTTTCGGCTCCGCACCTGTGATCACGAAACCTTCCATCCCTTCATCTTGATTTGATACCTCAGTAGGCTAGCACAATTCATTATATATGCCAAATATCCATTCAATCACCAATGGTGATGCTTGATGAAGTCGAATGCATGGCGCATCTCTCAGGGCTTGACCAATACCAAACGCTTTATCCTTTCTCACTGTTCAAAAAATTGCAAACAATAATGTAAAGGACAGAATTTGCTTAAAATCTGAGCGGTCGTGCTTCAATTTCATGACGAGATTGTTGTTTTAATTAAGATCTTTATTTAGGATAGACGCAGGTGGTGTTATAGATCGAATGCTGGCAGAGACACGATGGCCAACTAAGGGCGATACCAATACTTCGGAAGAAGGGCTGGCTCTTTATGTGGATCAAGATGGTGCCGCTAGCATAGACCCTCAAGGTGCCGGTTTTCAAAAAGTTACGCTTGCCGATACCACTTTATAGTACTCGAGTTTAAATTTGTCGTACTAATGCTTCCTCTAGTTTGAATCCTGATAATTTTTATAGCGTTTAGGTGATTGTTGCACTGAAGTTTAGTTGAAATTGGTACGTTCTATTTTCTACTTGTATTTTTTGAGCTCACTTTACGTAATCGACCCGGTGACATTTTAATATTGTTTTTTCAACAGATTTCCATTTAACTACTGCGATATTTCTCATAGGTTCATTTTAAATATCACTTGACTTTTGTGCAGTTGAAATGCGCTTTTTCATATACTCGTGTTTTCTCACATACTATTTACTTTTGCATATTTTCCGGGTGAATTCTGTGTGTTCAGAAGCTATTTTTTGTGATCCGAAGCGGTGGATATGTAGCTCTATATTACGCATACGCCAGAGTATACTTGGGTAAAGGATGCGCTATAAATCAAAATTCTTAGGAAATAAATATACTAATGGTTAGTCTGTGAAGGCAGAGACCTTGACTACTGCCATGGCTTATTTTCTCGTATGAGCACTGCATGATGGCTATATTTAGCTTACAGTGCAAAGTGGACGATTTGCTCGAAGCTTGTCTTTAAGTCTTTGAGTCTTTATTGTTACACTGCGTAGTATCGACACAGCAGTTTGAACCTCTTATGGAGAAATACAAAGACATTAAAGCTGAGGAATTATTTTTTTGACGATATGACAGGATTGCGAATTTAATATGACGCGATCAACCATAACAACTGTGAAGATGCATCTGAAAATTAGTGGCTAATATTGACTAATTTTAATAGTTTTCCGGTATTTTACATTGGTTAGTGACAAATGAAGAGAGTCATTTATGTACAATATAGTGGATATAAGGAGTATCTTAGACCTAGACTACTATCCAGTAAGATTTTTCTTTTTGCGAATAACAATAAGGTGGCATTATGACAGCGACAGGTGAAATGAAGATCAGTGAAGTACACAACCTCAAGGTCATTACATCTGAGTATCCACACATCTCGAGGAATAATGGTGCTCATAATCAGTGCTATATCACCAAACCACTAAGTAGTTCTTTGTATACCTATGTTACGTACGTACTGGCTAAGTAACACCGATAAACTGCTGGATAATGAATATGTCAAGTTTGCTTAATACATTACAGATGAAAGCACATGAGTGTAAGATGTTATAAAGTTACGGAAGCAGAAGGTTTAAGAAGCATAGGAAGTCAACATTATTTTGAAGGACGTAAAGAGCATTATTTCTCATTGTTCATCAATGTGCTAACGATGACTGAAACAAAAAAAGCTGAAGTCTCATAATGTACCAGCAACAACCTCTTCTGGTATCTCATTTATATCCATACGAAAGAAGCCTGAATAAATGTCAAAAATGCTTCAAAAGAATAACTCGTGTAAAAATTTTTCTCGTAAGCTACTCGAATGATGAAAATGCAGTAAAGGACAATGAATCTATTAATGAGAAAGAGATATTTTAATAATTCTATCTTAAAGCTCTCTCGGCGTTGATCAATCCCTCAGCGATGCGCCACGCATTCGATTTCATTAAGCAACGCTGGAGGTGATTGAATGCATATCTGGCATTTACAATGACTCGCTGTGGTCTACTGATGTTTTAAGCCAGTGCTGCTATGCTCCAAGACAGACGTGGTACCGATTTGCCGACCCTGGAGGGATGGAAGGCTTGGTGAGCCTTGGGCGCCTAATCGATTCCACGTGTTTTGCAGGGCGCCTCCGACCACTGCGCTACACGCGGCCAACTTTTGAAATAGTCAAATTCGCATTTATGCGGATCGAACTCACGCATATTGCAGGGCGGCTGTCACCACTGCGCTACACGCGTCCTATGATTCCACCTTAGAACTAGCGTTTAAGAAACTCTAGATAGTTGGATGAGATTGGATAGTTGGATGATGATAGTAAGATTAAATGGTCAAGAGGAAATTGAGAACAGTCAGAATTTCTCAAAATAAAGCAAGTGATCACTCACCGTTCTCTCCCCAATCTCGGCCCCATGTATTAGCATATTGCCAGTATTTAATGCCACCATCCTCACCCCATCCGATTAACTTTGCACAGTGTCCGTAAAGTTGTAATGAACGACCCACATCGGTTCTATATATGCCTATAAATAGCCCACTCGTGTTATGGTAAAACTAAAAAAAGAAGCTCACCATTTTGTAAGAAAAACAATTTTAATACAAATACCTAAAGTAACAGTTATCAATTCCTTAAATGTTTGTAATTTTTCCATGAAATTCACCTGATTCGTAGTGTTGAAAGTCTTCATACAATGTGAAGCAAGCAAGTACTGGCCCATACCTTATTATTTCTCGCTGCAGTAGTTCGGTAAACATCCCTAAACAAAATTATTGGAGAGAAGTATAAAAATACTGTAATGAGAAGTAATTAAAAATTCTGTAGCGTTCCATTTCACAAAATATTAACAATCCAAGACAAATATTACAGTAGACCAAGCTTTGCATATGAGTACGGGAGTCATGACGACGGCCAATGTTGTAATTGCTTACCCTTACTAAGCTTGTGCAGAGTCGTCCTTACCACCGGCATGTATTCTGAGCTGCCATTTATTGCTCTTAACCAATAAGCGTGTTTTGCTGTAAGAATATTATACAGCCCTACACTATTATGGCACGCTGAACACTAAAGAAAAATATAACCTTGAATAAGATCCTGTTCGTATGTTTTGTGATACAGACCCTGACATTGCCGTTCACAACGAGGTGTACGTTCCTTGCGGTAAAGTGCAGAACCACATGGTGTACCACAACTCGGCTCGAATGCATATGGCCGACATCCTTCATGAGTGCCAAATGAACCGCCTAGAACGACCATTATCGTTATCAAAAAACAATGAGGTTTCATTTACTATGTGAAATTGTACCACCGTATTTTGATTCAACTATTTCCACTGTTGTGCATTTCCGTTTTGCAAAAAGTCTGCCAAGAACACGGAAAGAGGTCAAGAATTACCTGAGACAATTCCGTGTTCTTTCCAGTAAGTAAACGCTGATAAAGCCCAGTGTGTTCCCTGACATCTGAAATTAAACTCAACGACTAGTTTAACCATTTTTAGCCTTTTAATAATTGTCTGGTAAATTTCAGCTCTCAACTCTTGTTTTCCTGCCTTCATCAAAGTGACTTCAAACGGCAGAGAGCTAAATGGACACTTCATCAAAAGGGATTGATAAGAATTTTATTTAATGTAAAAGAAAACTTACTGTGCTTAGAACGTACTGCAGATATACAATGAAGAAAATATATAAATATCAATATTAAAAAAAAGTGCTGTAGCTCATTTCTTTACTGTAGTTCAGCAAGTGTTTTATTAGTTATCTTGCAATTTTTGAAATAATCATAGCCTCACCCTCCACAAGACATGCAGCATGATGTCAAATCAAGAGCACTTATCTGCGGTTGAAGTGTTCCGTTCGAATGTATACACACTCGATCCGACATCACCGATGTTGCTGCTACTGACTGTAACAAAGCAGGATTAACCAGCACACCATATGCTGCACCCTACTCACGTTGAATGGTACTTCTATAACTTTTCTCATATGCTTTGACCATAGAAGTCATTCATCAAGGGCATACTTTGGCGAGGCTGACCTCCGGACTCCAGGGTGTTCCTGGCTGTCGGCTTGCGGTGTATAGTATTCATCCTCCCGGCAAGGTCTCCCAAGTTGAGAACGAGCCCAGCGTTTCTATCAGGAAGCTGGGCTAAGACCAAACCAGTACCAGGAACCGTCACCGTCCCGATAGCAAACTAATCTCATGGTGGCAAATCTCCACAAGGGCGGCGACTTCATGTGGCGGTGACGAGCTGGAGCATATTTTGGTCAAGCTGAGCGGACTCCAGAGACAATGGCGAAACCGACAAAACTCAGAAAAATGGAGAATATGCTGGGGGCCGCACAAACAGTGATGACGAGCCGTTCAAGTATTGACGTAAGCACAAAAACCACTTTTAATCTAACAAATAAGGATAGCTGGTTGTGACCTTTCTCCCGTCAATTTCAAATGCATCAAATGTGTGCTTAGATCATTAATGTCTAATACTACTATCATTCCACTACTACATGCTCTCGCTATGTACTCTTTCTACTGTTTTTACAAGATTGCAAAATTCTAGTCACTTCTCTAAACTTACGGCTGCCTTCTTAAAATGTCAGGTAATCAGCTCGCGAAAATTAATAAATAAGGCCCACCCAACACGATCCACATCCGGCCTGATTAAATATCTGATGTACTGCCCAACACGTAGGCCATGCCGCGCGAGCGTCAAACACCTTCGGAACATCAATTTTCATCCTTTGAAAAAATTACATTAGTTCTCTTAAATCGTTGATTATATTACAAGTATAACCAACTTCCATAGTGTTTCAATGTGTTTAACTGTATCCTGGAGGAGATGACGGTCTTCAAGAGTAAAGAATTTCCTAAGGATTATAGATGTGTCGGTATCAACACCCGTTCCTATATCCTCTTCAGCCCTTGAAGCAAACCTGTTATATCGTGCCTAAAATTATCGTTTTGTGATTGGAATAGCAATAAAAACGCTAATAGGAGATATAGTCATAGCCATAATGGTAAATATTTTATCACCAGTAGGGTGACAAATATATTTTACTCGAGCAATAAGTCGAACAGGTATGTGCGTCCAATTTCCCCTTTTATTACTGCATTAATTTAATAGCAATTTGTTGAGATATGCCTTATTAGTCAGTAGAAATTGTGACCTTTGTATACACCGCATTTAGTGAATGTTCTTTTCCTCTAGAAATGCTTTCGAACGTGCCATTGGAAGTGCTAAGATACACAGAGTTACAGTAAGCAAAGCTCATTCAAGCGCCAGTGCGAATCGAATCAACGGTGAGTGTAATATTAAAAAAAGATGTCATTGGTAAACATGAATACATCTACTCGCATACTCGAACGACTTGTTTTGACGAAGAATTGGATGAGGCTCATCACACAACTTTCATTTAAGTAGTAGTATATCACAGCCGCTGGGCAACATTTCTACACCGATGTCATGATGTAACCATGATAAGTTAATTCAGAGATCTTCACTACTGCTAGCCACAAACCATCAGAGATCGACAAAGTGTTCGATGATATATTAAAGGTTTTTCTTGGAACGACAATCATTTCAGCTATTGATATTTTCCCATTTGGGTTCAGAATGGAAGCGTAGATTTATTCTCAGCTTGGGAAACCTTGTCGATGGAATGAACTTTACGCAACAAAACTTAGTTTGACACTAGGAAGCGTTATGTCGCCATGATCAGGACGTAAACCATTACTGGAATAAACTACTTGAACATCAGTGTTTTCGGACACCTTTTCACTTAAAAACTGAAACAGAAATATAGACCTATGAGTAAAATATATACACACTTCAAAACTGCCTTACCCTCCATGTAGTACCGATCTTGCTATTTACATCTTCAATTATAGACAAATGATATGATTCATCATCCTTAGAATGTCGAGTTGCTACATCACTAGCACGAATTGTGCTCCTGAATTCGCAGAACATACGGAAACAGCTTTGTGAGCAATGTGCAGAAGTAAACCAACGACTATCAAAAAAAAAAACGTATGAGCTATTGCTTTTTAGCCGTTTTAATTGCTATGTTGAACTCACCTCCATGTTTCAACCGCAACACATACCAGTATTAAAATCAGTAGTAAAGCGCCTAAGAAAAGAGCCTAAACTTTAATAATAACAAGTATCGCGAAGCTCATGATAAATTTTGTAATAATTTATATTACCTGATAGAAGGCAAGCGGTGTTCGTTGATATTTTTTAGCTAGTTTAGCCTTTTTTGAACCAGCCTGTGCAGTAACCACCTGAATCCTCGGCTCACCGAGGTGTGCCGATGTGGCGGCATTGCCTTACAATACCAACAGTAAAATCGAGAAGAGACATTTAAACATTAATTTGTGCCGAAAATACTTTGAAAAGCCGTTTTTTATCCACGTTTCGTTAAATTTTGTTAAATAGTAATCGAAGTGAATTGATAACAGCTTGACCTACACGATGGCGCAAGGGCGATCTGATCTATGGCCCTCTGGGACATTTTCATCTCACATCTGTGTCACTGCAATATCATTTAGAAGTTCCTTGAAAAACAATTTAGAAGGTAACCAGAATAACAAAAAATTTAAAAATTTGAAGTCAGTAGAAGTTACCGAAAAAGGTGGACAGTCCTACTAAGATGCGATGTCCCTTGATCGAGATTAGATTTACAGAAGGATATAAACTACATAATCAGAAACAAATTTTCTACAAAGGTGGTGAAAAACCTTTTGGTGTCAAGTTAACTTATGAATCAAAACCTGACATCAGACAGCGACCAAATGATGTTCAACAAACGAAAGGTAGGTGTAAAGTATGCAGAATTTATAGTGCATGGAAAAATTGTTGCCGATAGTTCAATCACGGAATAAATCCCCCAATTAAGAATGTTCGAGTGGCACAGTTATCCCATAATCTTGCAGTGGTGACACACCGGAAAAAATGGTAAAATTCGTTTGAAACGTGATGTTTGAGAACGTTTCAAAAATGTGCTCGAGAAAAGGTGGGAAAAGCATATACGATACGGTCCACTAGTTTATCATATCGTGCTAAATGAGGACGATGCGCTCACCAGGTGACGGAAAAGTCGTCGACCGAAAGCTACCTTATGCTTCCCAAAGGCACAAGTGAATCCGAAAATGGGCTCCCTGCTTTTGCTGCGTCGATTTGGTACATACATGTGTTTAGAGTGACGTGCTAATGCATGCAGTACACTCATTTATGCGGTTTGTGTTTTACCAGTCAACCCGGCCAAAAGCCTCTAATCAATTGACTGGAAGGCATATTCGAGGGGGTTAGGAGTCGCCTCCAATAACGAGACCGCTGTTCTACTTTGGGCGAGACATGAGGGCTACCCGCGAGTTACCCAGTCTCCACATTCAGATCTCAGCAAGGTAAACATGAGTACCAAATGCTATACATAGCAAAATAAGTCGATCTTATTTCCCTCACTCCAAAAGAGCTCCAGAAATGGCAACCTTAAGTAGAACTAGTAAGTAGAGGCTGCTAAATCCTCAAAAACATTCTAGACTGCCTAAATCTCGAAGGACTATGCCGACGATTTCTACCTACAATGTGGACTCACTTCTATGACTCCTCGACACGGGACATGGTCATACAGACAAGAACGACAAGGAACGTCATCAAACCGGCTGAGAAGAGATGAGGCCATCCATTCAATGTCGTCTATAAAACCGGCGAACATATGTTCCTCGTAACATGTGACAATGAAGGAGTCGGCTATACCGGCTTTCTGATCAACACGAGTTTGGGCATGAAAATCGATTCATTGGAACATCTAACAACCCGAATCAGACGTTTATGGTTTAAGAGATGTAGATCAATACCGTCTTGTTCTAGGTGGACTAGGAGAAGTTCCAGAGAGAAGGCTGCATATTCTTTAAGGTCATCGTTGAAGGTTTCACAGCTAATGTTGGACCCGGAGGAACATCTAAAGAACGTCACATTTGGATCTATAAATCAGTGTGAAACGTGCAGGGTAAACGAATGTATGAGTTTACCATGACGACTAAGACCTTTCATTGTTAAATCGCAATTCTAGAAGCTTCACTCTTAACGATGAACGTGACTATCTCTTAGTAACGAGTACCATAACGAAATATTGTGGTAAATCCAAGGTTTTCCTAATCGATATCGCCGTTATACCAAAACTTTAGGAGGAATCAGACCATCGCCTCTTTCGTGCAAGATTTTATTTCTCTTAGAAAGGAGAGAAGCCGCTTAGTTCAAAACAAAGTCCCAAAACCACCATAAACTAAGGTTTCTTCAATTCATTAGTTGACTATGGAGAAGATGCCGCTCTTGATAGCATCAGCGAGCAGTATGACCGGCTCATTCAAGTCTTTTACGCTAGCGTTATAAAAGCTGAGAGTTTGAAAGTCACAGAAAGAAGTCTGTCCTCGGAAACACTAGAGCTGATACACCAACATGGAGTCGCACGGGGCAGATGGGCCGCCCACTACCGTCCGAACATCCAAGACCATGCACAGAGGAGATGAAGGAAGATCTTAAAGAGAGGAGAAATGTAATCATGGTCGAAGCTACAGAGGTTGGGAAAAGTATTGGCAAAACCGATCGAAACTACACCAGTTACAAAAGCAAGGTGATTACTCTCCAATGCCCAAACGAAACGATTACAGATTTCAGAAAATTGATGGAGAAATTCATTCACGACTACTACTTGGATCTCTTTAATAGACACCTCATATCCTGCGCTCACATTAAATAAAAGAAGATGGATATATCGTCTCACCGGTTCTCCGTTCCAGAATTGATATGCTATTTCGTCGATGAAAACCAGAACAACACCTGCTCCTGACAGAATAAGACCTGAACACCTAAAGAAGATTCCAGCAGTCCTCATCAAGACACTGACTCAGCTCCTCACACGTTACCTACCTGGATGCAAGGTTCCTACTCAATACAAGACCAGCAAAAATGAGTTACTGTTCGATAAAGGTGACCTCTACTATACGGTTACAAACTCTTTCCTTCACTCATCATTAACATTGGACGAAGAACAACTACATGATGAACAAGGATTTCGAAAAGGATTCACTAAGGCGAACTACATCCACCTAATAAAAAGACTCACTGAAGTACCAGTAAAAAAAAATCTCAATTCAATCGATTTAAAGGAAGTTTTACTGAGCAGAAATAGGAACAGCCATGGAAGCCCTGAGCAACCAGGGCGTCGCGTTCCTATTCAGTATGTAAAGATCCTTCGTCAGTTGTATAAAAATTTCACAATCAAAATATCACCATTCTACAACGACATTAACATTGACGTCAAAACAGGGATTAGGCCAGGCGATACTATCTCCTCAAAATTATTTACCGCCACCCTCCAGAACTTTATGCGAACACTGGAATGGGACAACATGAGAGTGAAAATCAATGGTTGGAAATTACACCATCTTCGCTTTTTTGATCACATTGTTGTTATAACACCAAACATTAGCCATGCGGAACGAATAGCAGTCCACTTTGATAACGCCGGTGAAAAGATTAACCGGCGACTAAACCCCATAAAAGCGATGTAAAGAGCAACGAATTGGTTTCGTATCGCCCTTCACGCTCAATGGAAAAAGTATCTTCGAATGCTCCAGCTACGCCTACCTAGGTAGGAAAACCAATATGACGAATGATTTAGCTCCAGAGTTGATCAGAAAGAAGCAAGCGGCTTGCGAAGAATCAAAGAAGATCGAGGATATAGTGAATCAAACAAAAAACACGCGACCAAATACCCACCTTTTCCATTCCACGACTTGTCTTGCTTTAATGTACGCATCAGAAACCTGATCGCTACGCAAGCAGAATGAAAGGTCACTCAGCGTTATTGAACGAGTAGTCGAAAGGTCGAAACAAGTACTATCTCCTACCACGCAAATAAGAGAAGGGATCGGAATTTCCGACCTACGTCAACGATCAGAAAATCAGAAAGATGCCCTTCAATGCGTCAGATTGTCGGAGATGAGGTGGCCCGTCTTTGGGCTGTCAAACGTTCTGCAACAAGACCACCAACACGATGATCAGAGTTCTTCACGAAACCCCTAGAAGAAAACTACGAAACCAAGCAAAACCCCATAAGCTACCCTTGCACGCGACAGGGAGATATGGATAATTTACTGGCGCCCACTCGAGTCGCCCGACGATCAATGGAACGACATGTGATACGGGTGATGCACAGCTTCAATTAATGACACATATGATGCTTGATAAAGTTGAAGGCACCGTGGCGCATGCAAAACTCTATTGTGACAAGTAGCCACACTGTTAAACAACACATTGTACTAAATGCAAACCGGAAAGGTCTTATCAGCATTGTTTTCTCCTTCTTAATTATATAGCAGCTAAACATTCTCCAAGGTAAATAATAACTGCCACGAAGAAGAAGGGATAAAGTAATGATAACATGAGAAGCAAAAAAAACCATAAAAAAGAGGATGATTAACAACTTTTAATCTAATGTCCGATGATCTAAAACTGCTTCTAATACATGAACCTCAATGTCAAGCACACATACGCAGCACGTCATCCAATGGTTAAAAAAGGAACAAAAAGTGCAAAAAATTTCACCATGGAAAACAGATCTGCTGATTTGGTGGATCTTGAAATTTGTTACTTCTGTGGTTATTATTCTGTTAGAATACCACCTACTTGGATACTTGGATGACCCATCTTCGTTGGCTGTGGGGGCCCCAGCATAATTTCATTCTACGGAGATTCGCTGGTTAAGCCATTGCGGTTCACTGGAGTCCTGAAGACAGCCTGGCCAAAATCTGCCCCAGGTCGTCACCACCACAGGGAGTCGCAGCCCTTGTGGATCAGAGGGAGATTTGCCACCATGCGACTAGTTTGATACCAAGGGCGTGATGGATCCTGGTATTGGTTTATTCTTTGCTGGTCTTCCTGATGGAAATTCGGGCTCCTTGGGCGACTCTGCCGGGCGGATGAATTCCACCACTATACATCGCAGTGCGACACCCAGGGATGCGTCCCTGCCACGATGAGGCAGTAAACTGTTGGCAGCTTTATTAGTATAACAATAAACAATGCTTAAAAATAGACTTGAGAACTATGTCGATTTAATAATATCGAAAGAAGACTGCACATTATAAAAACGTTTTGGAAATAAACCGAAAAAGAAAACGTGATTTACGAAGAATTTGCAGCGACTTTTCTTCAAAATCAATCTGCGAAAGTACAACGAGATGTTAAATTATGAAATTTACAAAACGAGGAATATGCATGAAAAAAGGAAAGTATAGACGAAGAGATGAACAACTTCTCCTCTTCTGAAATTCCATTCTATTTATAAAAGGATCAAAGAAGAATCGATTTCGGGAAAAATGAAAGTAGAAAAGGCATTATTTATATGGAGTAGGATGATTGCTAATGCTCATATATTAAGAGCAATGAAAGAAGCAGAACAACTAGACCGAATTTTGTCATGTGTTTAATTTGCTGAGCGTACACGAGATGGATAACGAAATGTTATTCGGTTGACGTTTCGACGTCTCCGCCTTCATCAGGGACGATAGTCCTTGTCGATGGTCCACAGCTTCTGGTCTTCTCGATGTGGTGTCTTCGTCGTCGAATCGAATACGTAATGTATACAATATCTTGTATGAAAGAGCATGGCCGAGTGAGTACGCCTCAGTCGAGAGATGCTCCACTGAGGGAGATACGAGTCGATACGAAGAATAAGACACTACATCGAGAAGACGAGCAACTGTAGACCATCGATCTGGATCATCGACTCTGATGAAGGCGAAAACATCGAAACGTCAGCGTAATAAAAGTTTATCACCCTCGTATAAACTCAGAAATTTAGGCACACACTGATTAGCCATGTCGAAGTTAAAGGAATGTCGGTTTTGAAACAGAGTTTTATAAAAATTTCTCAACTTCTCAACCAAAGAAAAGTATTCGTTACCAGCGAAAATCTAATATTTCCAATTTTATTATAATACGGTTAATTTCTAGTACAAGGAATTACTACCTCGTAGGTTTTAGTGAAACGGATCTCCCTCATATGAGGGATCTCGAGCCGGTTAGTCGCTAGACTACGTGGCGCGTTCCCAGGTGACGAATAGGGGGTTAACCAAAAGCAACCATTGCTTCCCTGAGACGCAGGTGGATCCAGAGGTTGGACTCCCTGTTTCCGCTGCGCTGATTTGGCAGATGGAAGCTGCCTGGATCACGAAGAGCTGTGGTGACGATCTGTACCTACAATGCACGTGCACTTGCATCCGAGTCTTCGATAGAAGACTTGCTCATGCAGGCAAAAAGGATAAGGTACAACGGCATCGGCCTGGCCGAGACGAGACGATGCCACCCATTCAACGCCGTCTATGACACCGGAGAACAACTGCTCCTCGGAACATGCGACAGTAGAGGATTCGGTGGTGTCGGCGCTCCTGTCAACACGAGTTTGTCCATGAACATCGATTCATTCGAGCAGCTCACAACCTGAATCGGACGTTTACGATTAAAAGATGTGGATCAATGCTGGCTTTGACAATCTTCGTCGTTTACGCGCCAATATCAAACTAAGACGAAGAAGAAGTCGAAGCGCTCTACATGGACTTGGAGAGGTTCTACAGAGAAGACCATACGTTCTTAAAGGTCATCATTGGAGATTTCAATGCCAAGATCGGACCAAGAAGATCGTCTGAGGAACGTCACATTGGGACCCACGGATTAGAATGGAACGAACAGGGTGAGCGGCCATCTGATTTTATCATGGCGACCAAGACCATCCATGGTAACTCGCAATTCCGGTAGCCCCTCCCTCAACGCTGGACATGGGAGTCTCAGAATGGAGAGTACCATAACGAGATATACCACATCATAGTCAGTAGAAGGTTTTGTCTAACCGATGTCGCTTTTGTACCAAAATTCTACAAGGAACAAACCACCGTCTCCTTCGTGCTAGATTCTATTTCGAGTCTAGGGACGAGGAATACGATCTGCTCATTCAACATCTTCACGTTAGCGCTACGAAAGCTGAGAGTTCGAAAGTCACCGAGAGACGTCTGTCTCCAAAAACTCTCGAGCTGATACGCCAGCGTGGAATCGCACGAGCTGCAGGCAACCGCGAACTAATGTCCGAACATGCGAAACAATGCAAACAGGAGGTAAAAGAAGACTTTAACCAGAGAAGAACAGCAATGATGGTCGAAGCTGCAGAGGCAGGGAAGAGCATTTACAAAGCCCACCGAAGCTTCTCCAAATACAAGACCAACATGATTGCACTCCGACGCCCAGACGGAACAGTTACAGCGTTCAGAAAGGCAATGGAGAAAATTTCGTCGGTGAAAAATCGAACAGCACCAGGTCCAGAAAGGATAAAAGCAGAATATCTGAAAACCTTCTGCCAGTCCTCGTAAACACACTGGCTCGGCTCTCCTTACGCTATCTGACTGAATGCAAGGTCCCTACTCAGTAGAAGACAAGCAAGACCTTGTTGTTGTTCTAGAAGGGTGACCTACACGATATCGACAAATATCGCCCAATCTGCTTGCTGTCTGTCATCTACAAACTTTTCACTCGAGCCATCTTAAACAGGACTGAACACTGGACGAAGGACAACCATGTGAGCAAGCGGGGTTTCGAAAAGGATTTAGCACGATGGACAACATTCACGCGATAACAAGGCTCATTGAGGTATCGCAAGGGTACAAAAGACCGCTCTGTCTCTTTCATCGACTTACAGAAGGCCTTTGATTCAATTGAGATAGAAGCAGCCATGGAAGCCATTGGTAGTCAAGGAGTCCCTACTCAGCACGAAAAGATTCTTCGTGAGCTGTACAAAAATTTCACAACCACGATTTCACCATTCTTCAACGATATTAACGTTGACGTCAAGAGAGGAGTTAGGCAGGACGATACCATCTTTCGAAAATTATTCACCGCCACCCACGAGAACGTCATGCGAGCATTGGAATGGGATAATATGGGAGTGAAAATCGATGGTCGGCAGTTACATCATCTTCGCTTTGCTGATGACATCGTCGTTATAACACCAAACATTAGCCAAGCGAAGCGTGTGCTTGATAACTTTGATAAATCGTGCGGAAAGACTGGTCTTCGAGTAAATCTAAAAAAAAACGATGATCATGAAGAACGGATTGGTTTCGTTTACCACATTCACGCTCAACAGAACGAATATCTCCGAATGCTCAAGTTATGTGTGTCTAGTTCGGGAAATCAATATGATGAACAATTTAGCTCCACAGCAGAACAGAAGGAAACGAGCGGCTTGGGGTGCTTTCAAGAGCATCGAGGATGTAGTGAAGAGAACAAGGGACACCCGACTCCGTGCCCACATTTTCGACCCAACGGTTCTTCCTGCCCTAACGTGTGCGGTTAAAAATCTGGTCGCTGCTTAAGCAGGATGAAAGATCACTCAGCGTTCTCGAACGCGCAGTCGAAAGGACGATGGTAGTAGTATCCCGTTTCACACAAGTAAGGGATGGGATCCGAAGCTCCAATCTACGTCAACGATCGAAAATCAAAGATGCCGTTCTATACGCCAAACAGTCGAAGATAAGGTGGGCCGGACACGTAATGCGTATGAATGATAACCGATGGACAAGAGCTGTTAGTGACAGGATTCCTCAGGATGTCAAACGTACTGCAGGAAGACCACCGACCCGATGGTCAGAGTTCTTCACGAAAAGCCTAGAAGAAAGATATGATGCTCGACAAGTCCCTAAAGCGAGGAGAACCCACTGGGCTACTCTTGCACGCGACAAAAATGGAAGATTAACTGGCGCTCGCTCAAGTCACTCGACGATCAACGGGACTATAGGTGATACAGGTGATGTACTGGTAAGAGCGACAGCATAGTTAAGGGGAACTGACTTAAGATGGAATTAACAACTTGTTGTGAAGTGGGGCTGAGATTCCTGGCCACTTGGTCCTGACACATTTTCATTACTGCGCTACTTAATAATTCATAAGTTTTCTGGATTTGAAGGTCGTTTTGGTATGGCTGCTAGCGCAAAAAGTGATGGATCTACTCCAGAAGTGTTTCTCAATATGTTATACGACCGATTAACAAGTTTCGTATCACAATACGCTGCTGCGGTCTTTAGAAAATTTACTAGAATTTTAGAGAAGACGAGTAAAGAAATTAGACGTCGTAGAGATTCCGTTCCAATTCTGCACATCTGTTTTTCGTTTTGAAGTTTTTGAAAATTAGGAAATCGGCGTTACAAACTAGAGAACTGACTCCATAAGTGTAGGAACTATCGCCTAACACATAGATCACCCAGACAGGACCTATTCAAAGCTGACTCATTACGTGATCAAGGTGAAAATAGAGCGATATTTTTATTACCTAGTAACTAATAAAAAATCTATAATAAATTTATGTTAGACAACTCATGAGTAAACTGGTTACTCAAAATAACGTTCTCTTCAAATGATATTTGAAACGCCTTTATTTAAGAAGGTAGTTAGACAAATCTAGCCAAAGAAAGCATGGCATAAGCATGGCCGTTCTATAAGCCGAACAGTCGAAGATAAGGTGGGCCGGACACGTAATGCGTATGAATGATAACCGATTGACAAGAGCTATTAGTGACTGGATTCCTCGAGATGTCAAACGTACTGCAGGAATACCGCCGACCCGATGGTCAGAGTTTTTTACGAAGAGCCTGGAAGAAGGATATGATGCTCGACGAGTGCCTAGAGCAAGCAGAACCCACTGGGCTACTCTTGCACGCGACAGCAAAAAATGGAGGATTTACTGGCGCCCGCTCGAGTCACTCCACAATCAACGGGACTACAGGTGATACAGGTGAGAGGTGATCATCTAACAAGAACATTATTCTGATTTCACTAAAGTAACAGAATTATAAATTGTGCATATCCATTTTCTATGAACGCTTCTTTCCTCCCAATGGTTTACCGCCTCATCGTGGCTGGGAGGTGCTCCTAGGTGTCGGAGTGCGGTGTACAGCGAAAGGATTCATCTCCCTGGCAGGGTTTCTTATGCTGAAAAAGAACCAGTTTCCATCAGGAAGCCTAAGGGTAAGCCAATATCAGGATCCACCACCGTCCTGGTATCAAAGTTGTGTGGCGGCAAACCTCCCTCTGATCCATAAGGGGTACAACTGCCTATGGTGATGAAGACATGGCGCAGACTTTGGCCAGGCTTACCTCGAAAATCCAGGGAAGCACAATAGCTTAACCAGCAGATCTTCGAAAAATGGAGAGTATGCTGAGAACCGCACAACCAGTGAGGATGCGCCATTCAAGTATCAATTAATAATGTATAAATGCTTTTATCACATATCATCAGTTACTTCAATGATGCTGAGGTATTTGCAAAAACCCCAACGGCAGATTTCTACGGTGGGTAACGAACGCGCTATTGTCCTTTCCGGGGAATAACGCGTTCTCCACCACCCCATGCGAGTTCATCGTTTCGCCTGCCTCTTAGCTAGTTCTATCGATCTTTTTGCCATCAGCAATCACCCATTAGCGGGATTGATCTGGGGAGCCCAAATCGGCAACGAACCCAGTTAAGCTGAGGCTGTAGTTATAATCACAATTTTAACTTATTATTTACTGGCAAAAAGGTCGATAGAACTAGCTGAGAGACAGGCGAAACGAAGGACCCGCATGGTGTGGTGGTGAGCGCGTTACTCCCCGGAAAGGACAATTCCGCATTCGTTCTCCAACGTAGACACTTGCGGTCCCGAGTTTTGCAAATATCTCAGCATCACTGAAGTTATATTTCGCATTATATACCCTGCCATCAAAAAGAAAAGGCAGTAAATAATAAGCTAAAATTATCATCAATTAGTTCGTCTCTTGATGCCCTTCATTATACTCTGCGCCAAGCAATCTTGATTGTTCCAAACCTTAAGAATACTGCACTTGAGTTGCGTGGAAAATGAGGTACTAGATACAAGCGACATATTAATAATACTAAGCGATAAGCGATACGTACACCTCAGAAACCAACCGATGACATTTTGCAGATGCTTTCACGATGCGCAGCTGTTGACAATAACCTTCTAACTTCAATGAAGATTTTTTTTGAAGCCAATAACTGAAGCATTTAGCTAGGGATCCCCATTTCTGAATGCATCTATCCTTGAAATATTTTAGTCAGCCTTGAGTAACTCGACAGTTGAATTCAAATTCACAATACGAATGCTAGGCACATTTATGCTCACATGTAGTCGATATTACTAACCGACTGAATTTCAGTGACAATCCATATGTCTACAGAAAAAAATTGGACATATTTACTACGTTAAAGTCTAGGGCATTACAATCCATTAGTCACTGATGTAATAATAGCCAACGTGAATTTGATCTAATAATGTGCACGTTCTTGATATACAGTAGATTGAAAGATGCTTTAACTTTTATGGACACATGCTTCTACGCACCTACTTCAATTAGCAGATCTGGATCGGGTTGAAAGAAAGTTGAAGTGTGCAGTAACAAACACTGAGCATTTGACACATCATATTTCTCATTTTGCAGTCACTGATTCAACCTTGATTCTTTGGGTGATAAAGTTCTTTTTAAGCCGATTCAGATTGCCCGTAGATACATCTAGACATGAGGGAATATTGATATTCTGGATTTCTTAGTCCTCGAAATGCACTGCTAAATTCATTGCCTATATGAGCATACATGAGACATCCAATGATGGTGCACACTGCAAATGAAATCGATTGCTGTCAAGAAATTTGTCTTTTATTCTTTATGTTTCTACTATAAAACCATCTGCGTTAAATCGCTTACTACGAGATTTCTACAGGAGCAGCCAAACTAAAGTCAAATTATGGTTCTGAGTCTCGTACCAGATTTAAAGGTTGCTATCTTATACGGGTGAAAACACAAAGCATTCGGGTCTCTAGTCTCCTAATAGTACCCAGGATCGACTTTCTATTAACCTTGCCATTGAATTATGAATTCGTCGCTTTCTTTCTCAGCAATCGCGAGTTTGTCAAACAGTATACATTTATTATTATTAATTATTGTTATTATATTGTTATTGTTATTTATTGTTATTATCAACCTCGTGTAAGCTCATCAAACAAAGAATAAGTATACATTTACTTCCATGCAAATAACACACATACAATACAATCGTAGCTGACGTTTCGGCAGAATCGTCTTCTTCAGAGCCTGGAAGGCCACACTAATACGCAACTTACTAGGTCAAACACTTCGACAGCACAAACAGAAAGATGAAAATCTGGACGATAATTACAAGATCTACGGCTTCTCAAAAAAACCCACCGCTTTTTTCATTTGTCCTCCACCGAGGAAGAACAGCCGCTCAGAGTCGCATACTGCTGACGACTGCAGCAGCACCCCCCTCCTCAACGGTGGCGATAATTGAAATACCACGGAATACTCTTCGTCGCCAGTTAGTTCGTAACCGCTTGTATGACCGTCTGTGTGAAACACAAAATTGCGTAACCTGCCCTTATGGCAGGGACGGTGACTGCATGAGTTCAGGTGCGGTATACCTAATCTCTTGTGGTATTTGCGGAGACGAATATATTGGCGAAACGGGCAGACCTTTATGTGCCCGCATAAAAGAACACCTAGATGGCAAACGAAAAGCAAGACAAGGCACGCCACTAGGATGCATAGGATACAAAGGCATAACGGAGGCGATTTTGATATAAAAGTCGTTATCCTCGCACGGGAAACTAAAATACGAACGCGCAAACTCCTCGAGGCTTTTTGGGTAAACGCCAAAATCCTACAATAGCAAGGCGGAATGTCTCGAGATCACGTTTGATCTCGCCCCTTACCTTCGCATCGATCGTTGACGGGGGTGCTGCAGTCGTCAGCCATACGCGACTCTGAGCGGCTGTTATTTCCTCGGTGGAGGACAGATGAAAAAAGCGGTGGGTTTTTTCGAGAAGTCGTAGATCTTGTAATTATCGCTCAGATTTTCATCTTTCTGTTTGAGCTGTTGAAGTGTTTGACCTAGTAAGTTGCGTATTAGTGTACCCTTCCAGACTCTGAAGAAAGCGATTCTGCCGAAACGTCAGCTACGATTGTATTGTATGTGTGTTATTGCATGGAAGTAAATGCATGCTGTTTGACAACCTCGCGACTGCTGAGAGAGAAAACGACGAATTCTCTAGTCTTTGCTTAAAGTATTTGGCTACTCCTTCCAACGGCTTACCACCTCATCGTGGCTGGGAAGTGTTCCTCGGCCGGGTTTGCGAACCTGAGAAGGAGCCCGAGGTTTCCATTTGGAACACCAGCTAATAGTAAACCTGTACCAGGAATCACCGCTGTCCTAATATCAAAACAGCCGCATAGTAACAAATCTCCCTCTGATCCACAGAGGCGCCGACTGTCTGGGGTGGAGATGACCTTAGGAAGGTTTCAGCTACGCTGATCTCGAAACTCGAGAGAATCAGTTTGGCAAAACCAGCAAATCTCTTATTTCAGTACGTTGGGCGCTGTCGTCTACGAAGGCAGTGGATTAACCGTTGACAGGCGATCAAAGCTCAGGTTGCACAGGACGTCATTGGAAACGCATAAAACGAGCACGTCAATGACACGCTATGGTGACTGCTTCTTCCTGTGCACTTATAACGTTGGGGCAGCCTTTTCTGACGCCAAACTTTACACTGTTCTTGAGGCCGGCAGTCCCATCAAATTCCATATGGTCGGTGGGGGTTGGAGGAAAAGAACAGTGCAGTGTGCTCCAATAGAATGCAGGCATACTCTTGGAAGGATGGAAGGACTCAGTCCAAAAGAAGGATGGACGTCTTCGTGACTATCGTCAACCATCTGCATTTACAGGCGAATGCGTTTTCAGGAAATCGGTATGAGCCTCGCAGACGACATCGTGTTCGAAGCAGACCACCACCACGGACGACGATTGCTCGAGAAAGAAATGAATGGAAATTTTGCTGGGATCCCCATAACCGGTGAAGGCGGACCACCCAAGTTTCCAAACAAAAAGCTCGCTTCTCTTCATGTCATTCCAGTGTCGTTTCCTTATGCTCCGATCGAACAATATGACTGGTGCACCCATGTATTCTTATGTGTCATCCACGCCTCATCCTTTTGATTGCTTCATCCTTCATTTCATTGCTCCTATTCATCAGACATCATCGGTGGATACAATGATAATCAACGCCCAATTTATGTATATCGTCCACCTTTCATAAGATGCTTATTTGGAATTATCCATCATCTAGATTAATAAAGGATAAAAGGATAAAGCTGTCGGCGTTGATCAATCCCTGAGGGATGCGCCATGCATTCGACTTCATTAAGTATCGTTGGAGGTGATTGAATGCATATCTGGCCTTTACAATGACTCGCGGTGGCCTGCCGATGTATCGAGCCAGTGCTGCTATCCTCCCAGACAAGTCTGGTACCAATTTGCCGACCCCGGAGGGATGGAAGGTTTGGTGAGCCATGGGCGCATTTCACGTGCGCGCCGCAGTGGCGCCTCCAACCACTGCGCCACACGCGCCCTATCTAGATTAATATGCAGTAAAATTCTATTTCGTCTCAAGAATAAAGAAAGCAAGAAATTGACCACTTCAGTAGCAAAACAAGTCAGAAACGAATATTTACACGCATGCTCTAAGCGCGCAGGTAGCGCAGCAGTTAGAGCGATACACACTGCATCGGCCGCTGGTTCGATCCTAACCCCTGGGCTCAACAAGCTTCCTCCTCGAGCTCAGAAAATTGGTGTCAGACTTTTCTTGGAGAATAAAGACATTGATATGAACCATCAGTGAGCCAGCGCGAGTAGCTGTATAGGCCAGATATCCATCTAATCACCTTTACTACGCTGAAGTCGAAGGCATTTCAGAGATTTATCAAAATCGAACGCTTCTATCTTTTTTTTTAAACTCCTAGAGTTATCATGAAAAATGCGCTAGATCTTGACACACATAGAGCAGGAAAACACAACGGTGATGATTTTGAAGTGACTGTTTGGAGCCTAGCGCAGGAAACAAAAAAGTTTGACTCTTAAAAAAAAAGAAAAAAAAGACTCTCGAAAAGTGTTAGATAAATTTCAAAAGTCCAAAAATAAACCAGAAAGACGAATGCTTCCCTATCACAGGTGACCTAGCACCTTTTTTCTTCTTGACCTGGATGGGACTCAGTCGTCGTCTTAACGTGAACAAAACTTGGATGGTCCCACACGCAATAATACGGTGAAATTCCGAACAAATGGCATTCATTTATACGTTTGATCTTCAGTAGTACTATAGATATGGATATTAGGCCGAATTATAAGGCTATCGTTACATATAGTACACCCAGGCTCTGAAAAAGCGAAGTAGCCGAAAGGCCATTAAACCACAGCAACAACAACAACACCTTATACCAACCTCTCACCAGCTCAACAAGAGGAGGCCGTAAGAATACATATTTTTAAATTTAGCTTCATTTAGAAAAACGTGAAAATGCACATCTCCTTGAACTTAACAATTAAGGAATGCATTTGACGCGACGGTTCTCGATGAAACATTTTCATTTTATAAATAGTGGTATTGCTAAGCACATGACTGAATTCGACACAGACAGATGATGAAACTTTATCATCTTCGAAGAGAAGATATTTAGTGTCTTAATGCTTTTCCCTTGAAAAAACCAATGCATTTATGTTCCACTCATTTACAAAATCACTGAGATAAAATCTATTGGCAGCAAACTCCATTTAGTTATTGTCGATGGGTGGAAGAAAGTAGTGCACTCCTTATTAACGTTGGGATTGGATATAAATGTCATAACAACACAGCTTTTCTTGTCGCTGTACCCCAATAATAGATCTCTCGGACTGGTGCCAGCATCGCATAAAGCTCTGAAAAGCCATAATACAATGGATTTGATGGCGTGACAGTGACGCTTCACATACAGACCGTCACTAGGATGATAGGAATTGATCGGGGGGCAGTGAAGATATGGAGAGATTCTATCAAAGAAATAATCAAATGTAAGCTGTTAAGTTCTTTGGCAAACCATGAAGTTGATTAGAGAGAAAACTGACAGATAATAGTAAAATATTACGCTTAATAACATTAAAAGTTAAACTAAATTAGATAACCGAAAATCAGCTATGGATCTCTATCACAGTGAATCACATGCCATCAAATCACTTGCCATTTAGATGCGGTACAACGTGGCGCTTGCCCTAGTGGCGGATAGAGCCTTCATCGCGAACCAGACCTTGTGCTTTTCGGAGATGTAGGTGTATCGAGGAGATAGACTAACTGTTTCTGCTGCGCCGATTTGACGCATACGTTCTGTATTTACGAGGACTTATTAATACACGCATGCGTGGTTGTGTTCTCATTTATGCGGATTGTATTCTACGAGTTAATGCGGCCAACGGCTGCAATCAGTTGACTGGGAACTATAGGGGAAATAGTTGAAATAGAAATAGGGAATTAATAGGAGTCTCCTCCAACTACTAATCTCCCCCGTTTACTTTGGCAAAGTTTGGCAAGCTACCCGTGAGTATATCCAGCACAAATGTTTAGAGCTCAGCAGGCTACACGTCTCTATCAAACATTAAAACAATAAAATGAGTGGGCCTCATTCCCCTGACCTGGAAAGAGTTCGTAATACGACATCGTTGAGTAGGACTAGTACCGAGAGACCCCAAAGCAATTCTATTCTGCCTATATCTCGAAAGACTAAAGGGACGATTTGTACCTACAATACACGGCCACATGCATCTCTTAGATAGAAGATCCGACCATACAGATGAGAAAGACAAGGTACGGCGCCATAAGACTGACTCAGACGAGACGACGCCATCCATTCGACACCATCTGTGAGACCGCACAAGAACTGTTCCTCGTAACATACGACTATGGAGGAGCCCGCGGCGTCCGCGTTCTGTCCAACACGAGTATAGCCGCCATGAATATCGATTCTTTCAAACAACTAACAACCTGGATCGGATGTTTACGATTTAAAACATGTAGAACAATATCGGCTTTGACAATCTTCGTTGTCTATGCACCTACATCAAACTTTGATGGAAAAAACTCGAAGTGTTCTGTATAAACTTGGAAAAGATCTACCGAAATGACCATAGATTCTTTAAAGGCATCACTGGAGATTCAAACTCTAAAACTAGACCCAAAAGAACGTCAAACAGAGACCAACGGACCAGCATGGAACGATCACGATGAGCGGATGTACGAGTTTATCATGATGAACAAGACATTTCATGGTAATTCGCAATTCCAGAAGACCCACCCTCAACGCTGCATGTGGGAGTTTCCCAAAGGAGAGTACCCTAATGAAACAGACCACATCATAGTTAATAGAAGGACTGGCCTAACCGATGTCACTGTTGTCTCAAAATTCTACAAGGGATCAGACCACCGTCTCCTTCATGCTAGATTCTATTTCTCGAAGAAAAGAAAAAAAGCCGCTAAATAAAAAAAACCGAAGTCCCAGAACAACCACAAACTGGGACTCATTCAAGTCTATGACATCGACGAGGAATACGATCGGTTCATTCAACATCTTCACGTTAGCGCTATGAAAGCTTAGAGTTCGAAAGTCACCAAGAGACGTCTGTCTCCAAAAACAACCGAGTTGGTACGCCAGCATGGAATCGCACGAGCTACAGGCGACCTCCAATTCACTTCTCTATGCAGAAAGACGATGAAAAAAAACCTTCAACAGACGAGAGCACAGGCTATCGTAACGAAGCTTTAGAGCTTTGGAGAAACATTGGCAAATCCCATGGTCGCTCAGACGGAACGGTTCCAGCGTTCAGAAAGGCAATGAAGAAAATGACTGTGAAGAAAATGGCTGACGACTACTACTCAGATCTTTTCAATAGCCACGTCCTTCTGATCCGATACGAAACAAAAGAGAATGAATATGTGATCCACTGGTTATCCTTTCCGAAATCCGGCATCATATCTCTTCGGTGAAGAAACGAATAACATCTGGGACAGAAAGATATAAGACCTGAACAGCTGAAGAACCTTCCGACAGTCCTTATCGCACACTGGCTCGACTCTTCACACGTTATCTCTCAGAATCGAAGGTTCCTACTTAACGAAAGACCAGCAAGAAAAAGCTATTTTTCAAGAAGGGTGACCTCCACAATGTCAGCAATACCACTCAATCTAATTGCTGTCTCTCGTCTATAAAGTTTTCACCACGGTCATCCTAAACAGGACTAGAGGGAGGACAATCACGAGAGAAAACAGGGTTAAGCAAAGGATTCAGCATTATTCAAGACTACGCTCACCAGATAAAAAGACTCATTGGTGTGCACTACAAGAGACCGATCTGTCTCAATAGATCTGTTTCATTTATTTAAAGAAAATTTTACTTCGCAGAAATAGAAACAGTTGCAAAAGCTCTGGATAGCTAGGCCGTTCTCACTCAGTATATAAAGATTCTATACAATCTGTATAAAAATTTCACAGCCAAAATATCATCATTCTACAACGACATTAACAACGACGTCAAAAAAGGGGTTAGGCAAGGCGATGCCTTCTCGCCAAAACTATTAACTGTAACCGCTGAAAACATCATTCTAACAATGAAATAGGACAACACGGTAGTGAAAGCCGATAGTGCATAATTACACCATTCTCGCTTTGTCGAAGAAATCGTTCTTATATCATTAAGTGTTAGCCAAACATTACGAATGCTTGCTGACTTTAACAACGCGTGTGGAAAGAATGGTGCTCGATTAAATCTCATAAAAGCGTTGTTCAAGAGGAAACGGATTGACGTCGTATTCCCCATTCATGCTCAATGAAACGAATATCCCCGAATGCTCCAGTTATGTCTATCTAAGTCGGGAAATCGATATGATGAATGACTTACCTTTTGCGCTGAGCAGAAGGAAACGAGCGGCTTGGGGTGCTTCCAAGATCATCGAGGATATAGTGAAGCGAACAAAAAACACCATACTCCGTGACCAGCTTTTCGACTCCACGATTCTTCCTGTCTTAACATATGCGTTAAAAATCTGGTCGGTACGTAAACAAAAAGAAATGACCACTCTGCATTATAGAATGCGCACTCGAACGAATGGTGCTAGGACTATGCCGCATCCTACAAATAAGTGAGGGGTTCAAAGCTCAGACCTAACTCAAATACCAAAAACCAACGACGCCCTTATAAATGAAAAATTGTCCAAGACAGTGCGGGCCGAACACGCAATGCGTACGAACGACAATCAATGGACCAGAGCCATTAATGACAGGATTTCTCGAGGTGTCAAACGCACTACAGGAAAACCACCGACATGATGGCCACAGTTCTTCACGAAAAGCCTAGAAAAACGACATGATGCTCGAGGAGTCCATAGAGCGAGCAATACCCAATGGGCTACTTCCGCGCGCGACTGAAAGCAATGGAAAGATATACTAGCACCTGTCTGGGTCATTCGACGATCAAAGGATGAAAAGTTATACAAGTGTACAATAAATGATAATGGGATAAAAGAGAAGACGTTCGTTGTTCATCAATTTCTACGGGAACCATGATGTATTCGTCGTCATTAAACATCGTGGCGCTCAAGTCGATTTTTTATCCTCCCAGACAAGTCTGCTAGCAATTTTTCGACCTTGGAGGGATGGAGGGCTTGGTTTCTCCAAGGCGCAATAATAAAAGACCGACCACTTACGAATTTTGAACCACCTCCAACGACTGCGCCACAAGGGCCAATTTTAAATGATACAGTATTAAAGCGACAGCACTTCGACAACATCAAGTTCAAGTACTAAAGAAGTCAGAAGGATCATGATGGGATGCAAGTATTAAAACACTGTGAATAGCACAGCAGTAGGGATACCTTCGATAAGTCAAAGCCCCGCTTTGATATCTGCTATGGACAAACCAAGTCTCCCGTCTGTTCAAGATCAGGAAATTTATACCACTCATTGGAACAGCTCTTTTCAAAGCCTGGTGACTGCCTGCGGTGAAGAAATGAGAACGCACTAGCACGGCTATCCCAGAATTCTACGGAGAATCGACACGATCAGCACTCAACAGCATCCCTAAAATAGGTAAAAAAAATCCTCACTGAAAAGTTGAACTTGCACGAAAAGCCAGAAAGGTTCATGGATATTGAATGGAAAGAAAACAGTGAAATGAAAAAGTGATGGAATTTGCACATGTGTTGTCAGGTCAGGGTTTAAAAAAAGGCACACCAGTTTTTCCTAAACACAGCACTCTTACTTTACAAGATAATCGAATTTTTTTCATTTTGCACGACCCATCCCCATATTCACTGTGCAGATTCTAGCACGCACTTCTACCACTCGTTTTGTTTCCTTGGAACTATCATCCATGAAGGTCTTCAAACTACAGTGTTCGAGTTCGACTGCTGCTTCAGGACTGTCGTCTTCTTTACGAATGTCGTGAACTGCTAGTTAAATCGGCTCTCCCTGGAATCCTGGCATAATCGAGAAACACCGTTCGCACTTGGACTGCACGACGTTAACTGTTCTTCGATAAGACTGGTACCATGTTCTCGACCCCGCAGGGATCAGAGGAGTGGCGAGCTCGGTGCTTGTTCGAATTAGCATGGTGCTCGCGATGAAAAACATCATTTCTACTGCGCTAATTTCATCACATAAAATCACATAACTATAATAAACATGGAAATTTCTATTTATTATTTATTCGCTTGCTTAAGTCCTCAAAAAACACACACAAGGTGGTGATCATTTGCACCACACGTGGAACTAATAAAGTCGTTAGCCACTCAGTAACACGAATGGACGCCAACAAAATCCTAACACCATCCTCGAGTTGCTTTGAAGGCTTTTCTACGAGAGATAATGAAATATAGTTTGACTGGCCCTCCAAGAATAAAAGCTTTTAAAACACGACCCTGAGTGGGGTTTGTTGTCGCGTCCAAAGGGAATTACTTGTTCACAGGTTTTTGATCAAATACGTCTCATGGCAAGCAATATGTTCATTTTTCGTCCGCGCTAAACCCTCTATTCACCACCGCGACACACGCCGAATCTATGGAAATTAGATACAATTCACATACATGTGTGTATGTTCACACATATATGCATTAATATGATTATGTGTATACGGAAAATCCTCTATCTATTGCCTATTAATGATCCACGTAATTGGTAATTATCCCCTTCGATATCACTGATATGAGAATAATCAATGACAAAGTCGATAAAGTATTACGCTTCATATTTGTTCGGAGTCTCTAGACAAAATGAATTATATCTAAGGAAAACAATGTCTCCCATTAAAGGAATTCATAACAACCTAATCTCAGTAATTCTTGTCTCTACTAGGGTGCAAGGGCAGATCTTTCGTGAACCCTCTTACGACTACGCGCATTGATTTCGACATATTCGCTATAGCACTTTTTGGACAGTACATCTTGATTACAGTGCTCACGCTTTTTTTCTGGTCTGTTTCGCCGCATAAAGGTTTTCTCTTGCAAGACTTTTTGTAGTCAATCAATAGCTTGTCGAAGACAGATTTTATATTGAGACGAAACCATGTATATGTGGTAGTCTCAATATGCCATACTTGGAAAAAGCCATTTACGGAAAGTGGAATGGAATCGCTTGATATAAAAAACATAAAGGAGAAAAAAATAGACTTTAAATATGGTAAACTAGACATATGAATTATCACAAACACAAAAAAAATCCAAACCAAATCTTTAATAAAAGCTCCCGAAAAATTTTATAAAGGATAAAGGATAAAGCTCTCGGCGTTGATCAATCCCTGAGGGATGCGCCATGCATTCGACTTCATTAAGCATCGTTGGAGGTGATTGAATGCATATCTGGCCTTTAAAATGACTCGCGGTGGCCTGCCGATGTATCGAGCCAGTGCTGCTATCCTCCCAGACAAGTCTGGTACCAATTTGCCGACCCCGGAGGGATGGAAGGCTTGGTGGGCCATGGGGGCATTTCACGTGCGCGCCGCAGTGGCGCCTCCAACCACTGAGCCACACGCGCCCGAAAAATTTCATAAAACAAACAAAATTCCGATTGAATTTTTCGTTTCATTTTTTTCACTTTCATAACTTCGAGCGTTTGTAAAATCAGTTCCTGCAATGTACGTAGTTGTGAAGGATTCAAAGGCTTTGGCGGTTTTGCATGCAGTTCAAAACAAGCGCGACCTTAAACAATTTCCTCACAACAACAGCAAGACATTTCAAAACAAAAAGTAAAATTATGACCAGATCATTAAACAACCGAGAAATTTCACTACACGTTAGCAGCTGCTCAAGTGTTTATCGAGAAACCGATGCCTACTGAGCATCTCCGGTGCGTGATGATGGCAAATGGAGTTTTCTGGTATCCGCACGAATCACGCAATGATTACACGGAATTCAGGTAGTGTAGGTTATTTATTCGAATGGCTAAAACTATTATACAACATTTTGGCGCATCCCTCAGGGATTGATCAACGCCGAGAGCTTTATCCTTTATAATTTCAATGAAACTGAGATATTTGCAAAAGTTAGGAAAACAGGTGCCTACGGTGGGAAACAAACGCGTTGTTACCCTCTGCGAGGGCTAACGCGTTCGCCATCCCACTATGCGGTTCCTTCCTTTTGCCTGTGTCTCAGCTAGTTCCACCGGCCAGTGCCATCAGCAATCACCCGTCAAGTTTTGCAAATATCTCAGCATCATTGAAGTTATATTTCGCAAAATGTCCTGCCATGAAAAAGAGTAAGGAGTAAATAATAAGTTAAAATTGTGATAATAACTAGTCTCATATTAAATGGGTTCATTGCCGAGTTGGGATCGCCAGATCAAAGTCGCTGACGGGTGATTGCTCATAGCACTGATCGATATAACTAGCTGAGTGATAGGCGACGCGAATGACCCGCATGGTGCAGTGGTGAACGCGTTATCCCCCGGAAAGGGTGCATACGTTCTCCACCGCAGGCACCTACGGTCAGGAGTTTTGCAAATATTTCAGCATCATTGAAGTTATACTATACATTTCTTGATTATATCACCACAAAGAGGGCGCGTCTAGCTCACTGGTCAGGGAAGCCTTGCTATACATCTGGGATCGATCTCCATGACCTAAGTTCACCAAGCCTTCCATTCCCATGGATGTGGGTAAATTGGTACCAGGTTTATCTGAGAGGACGGCAGCACTGGCTCGACACATCGGTAGGCCACCGTGAGTCATTTTAAAGGCCAGATATGCATTAAATCACCTCCAACGATGCTTAATGACGTCGAATACATGGCGCATCTCTCATGGATTGATTAACGACGCCAGTGTTACCTTTTTCATCACCATAGAAAAGTGATTAATAACAGCGAAGAATTGTTAGGCAGCACACCTCAAATTATGGTATCTTGTTTTCCTTAAAAAATGGCCACATTTATTAAATAATCCTTAACACGAAAACGATTGGTAATCTCCTCTAGTATTATTACTACCATGTCGCGCAACATCCGAGACCATTCTCGAGAAAGAACATAACTCTGTCCTCTTATTTTTGAAGGCGCATTGTATAATTAAAAATACTCGATGGACTATTTACTATATACCAATTGCAGTTAAACACAAATATACATACATAAACCAAAAAATAAGTGTCCATGAAAAAAAAGCAACAGCATTCCAAACAATCAAATATCGAGTAATGCAAGAGATAAAGGAAGAAGTGAAATGTGTTACCAAAAATAATTCCTCTTTGCTAGTTAGAAACAAACGTATTTCAGCATTTAAACAATAGATAAGACGATGACCACAGTATCTAGATCCATAAACCATTCGAAAACACACTTTCGTTACCAAAACAACTGGACTTTCCTAATTTAATACGAGCAATTATTCAACCGTGTCAATGAAGAAAACCTGATCCATGGCTCACAGACTCACCATCGTGAGTAGATGTGCAGCACCTACAAAGGGAACCCAGCCGAGGTCCTTAATCACATCCTCCCCCTTTCATAATCAAAGTCATCCTACTACCCCATTCTAATTGGGAAATCTATTAACTCAACATCCCAGGATTGAAATGATCCGAAAATAAAAGAAAAAATGCATAATCAAGTCAGTAAAATGGAAGTACCGATTAGTATTTGACAGATTGATTTTAGTGGTTATGAGGTGAGAAAACACTTCCACTGAGTTGCAATGAAATCCTGAGTGGTAAAATAAGTGAACAACGAGGGCTTGTAACACTTAGCAATTTAACATACCGATTATCAGCTCTTCTCGAGCACATTACATCATTATCAGTCAATACAGTGTCTTTGCTAGGAAGCAAAAATACTGCAAGTTGTGAATATCAACTTAGTGAAGAACTCTCTTATCGCTAAAGAAAGTTTCATGAAGAAATGGCGGCAATTATGGTTTGCTTTCAAGGGTTTTTTTTTTGTTTGTTTCGGTATTCACTCTTCGTGTACCTAATACGATTCAGTTATTCCGCTCATCCTTTAAGACCCTTATTAGATGAAGGTTCATTAAGGCGACACAGTGTTTCTGTTTGTCATAGCGGATAACAATGCCTCTGTTAGTATGGGAAGTACACGTCTCTTCATCAATGATTTCTAATGAGAATCCTTTTATGGGGACAATCATCTTTACCTTAAAAAGGAAATACCAATGAAGAATAGACTGCGTTTGTATGGCATATAATGGCAAACAGAAAGGAAGAAAAAGTGAACGAGTACTAATGGGTGGAACCAAGAGTTCTTTGAATTCAGACAGCAATTTCAATGGGGAGAGCATGTCTCATATGCTTCATAGATATGCATGAAAGCTTGGAAATGAAATTCCACAGGAGACTGAAAGAAGCCTTGCTTAGGTCTCTCAAAAAGTCCAGCAATCTATCGATTACGTATTCTTGCACTCGTTTGTTCACCTCGATAAACTTTTAGCGACAGTTGAGAACTGATCTGATACTCGCAAACTTATCACCATGCACACTACTCAAGAACCTACAAAAATCAAGAATGACAATACAAGATGCAACGAAGTCATGTAAAGTCGAGCAAAAGGCATAGCGTTCTTCAGGTGATATATAAATTTCTGCCATTTGTCATATCATCGATCAAAAGCTGACCCGTGTAGGCAAAAAAGAAGGCTCTATTCGTTTCTACCGCACACCATTAGTTGATACTGAGTTCACTCAATGAACAGGTGAGCATGGCTTTGTATCAAGCGATCCATTTCTAATGTTTTATTTTGGTGAAGGCATGTACATAGAAGCGATAGATCAATTCCGCGTAACAACGATAGGCAGGAAACACTTAAAACGCCGGCGGTTCAACGCAGGTATATCTATATGGTCGTTACAGATTTGCCTTCAACCATAACCCGTATAATTATTCAACACAGTTTCGTGACCAACTCTCCTGATATTCCTCATACTGAAGAGCTCAATGGGCAGATATTAAAAAAAATAATTAAGCTCACGGGGTTGATCAATCCGTGAGGGACGCGCCATGCATTCAACTTCACTATCGTTGGTGGTGATTGAATGCATATTCTGGCTTTTACAACCACCCGCGGTGGTCTACCGATGTATCGAGCCAGTGTTGCTATCATCCCAGACAAGTAAGGTTCCAATTTGCCAATACCGGAGTGATGGAAGGCTTGGTGAGCCTTGGGCACGCGATCGATCTCGAGTTTACCGCAGGGCGTCTCCGACAATTGAGCTGCATTCGTCCTTTATTCATTTATATAGGCAGACATTATATTATCAAAAATCGTACACCAAAACTCTCGCATAAATAACTGGTAAAAGAACTAAAACAAAGCAATGTCAAGAACTTTCGCATAAATCAGATAGGCGAGTATACAAGAAAATTAGCCTCCAGCAAACTTTTCTGCTTCTGTTCTCATTTCGAAATATGGATATATACGATAAGTTGCCGATTAAAACTGCTATTTGGTCAAAAACATCATTCCCTCAAGACAAGAGATGACGAGTACGATTTAGCGCACTCGTTGCATTAACGAGAAAGCTAAGAACTCTAATTACAGCAGTGATTCACTTAAACAACAAAGGGATTTCAGAGTCTAAAGACTAAGCACTATCCTTATTCTAATTTCCTTACCTACTGAGTAGTAAACAGTGACTGACAACACTCCATTCACTATCGCAACATCATTACGTCTCTGAATTGAGAAAGAAACAACGCTGTGTCCTTTGTGTTCAGCATGACCTGCTTATATCAAAATCACCTCATACACCACTTTCCCATACTACAGTATGGAAGAAAATTTAAGGATATTAATATTTCCACTGTTTAAGTGAGTAAAAAACTGCTATATTTGGGCCTTCTTAACCCCTCAGTAGCTGATATTGACAAGAACAGTTTATGTGATTGAAGATCAAATTTATATCTATACAAAAAATGTCGCAATACTGAACAGATAATCCGTAAACAGACTCAGGAGAGGACCGTACGACAACTGCATGAGTGCATTAGTTCTTCTGCTCACTATGCTATTCCAAATTAAAGAACGTTTCTGTTTCCATAAATACGGACGTACTAAGCACCCACGCTCACCGAAGAGACGACGGTACCGTAACTCTGACAATACGGTCAAACTCGTGGTAATTATCAGTCCTCATAGTGCGAATAAGAACTTAGCTACATTACGAAGGGAATGAAGAAATATAGACTAGTCAGGTGAGTCGCAGCCATTACGTTATGGCCTTAATCCGTCCAGAAAATTGATATGATAAGTTGTACACTATTATACAGTGGAGGAAATCATTAAGATAATGACATATACTTGTAAATATTCGAAATACAGCATGTTAATGAACACCCAAAACCATGTCTTTCAATAGTTCCTTTCGAATAAAAATTCAATCACAGCGCAGTCCAGTTGTATAATACATGATTACTCACTACTTAATGACATTGCCAAAAGTAAGTAGTTAAAAACGGAATAACAGCATTAAAAATTTCAAACCAACTCTAGAATTCACCATGAAAATAGCATTCGCATCAGTTCACCTAGCACTCAGCCACACTGTTACAAAATAAAAAATACAAGAAATAAGCAATAAAGGCATGCCGAACACATATAAAGTACTGTGAGTCAGCGTGAAGCAGCGACAGCACTACCCGTTTCGTATTCACCATGTGAGGGGAATAAGACGAAATGAATGTTAACAAACAAACAAACAAAAAAAACCCCAGATATCACTAAAAATGCACGGGCACTGCTGATGATAAGATCTACAAAAGGATATATAGGGAGAAGTGTGGTGTGTTGGAATTCGAATGAAACAGACGACATGACAGACGATCCATAGATGAACTAATATTACTCTATCTCATATTACGAAACATTAGTAAGATTCATAACTCAGTAACCAATAGGCATAAAGTCACTATGACGTTGTCTACGAACTGGCAGCTATGCTTTTCTTTGCGGCAACGATGAGGTAGTACAATGATGCTAATGGTTTAGCACATCGGAGAAACGGATGAGTTAGTAATTGACTTGCTGACCAACGATTGTCGACTACAACTTCCAATGCGCAGTCGATAAAGTCCTATAAAACAGAAAGTGTAATGGCAACGTGGGATTACATTCAGGAATGTACGCGGCGAATAATGTTAACTTTTTATTTGCTGCCTATTACAATTTTCCGCTGCAGGGTATATTATGCGAGATACAACTACAATATTTGCCAAGATATCTGCAAAACTCTGGGCCGTAGGTTTATGTAATGGGGAACGAACGCGCTATTATCCTTTCCGGGGGATAACGAGTTCACTGCCACACCAAGTAGGTTCTTCGTTTCGCTTGTATTTTAGCTAGTTTTGAAAATATCTCAGAATCAATATGTACGCGGATATTTGAAAATAAAACCTTTTAAAAATTAAGAGGTGCTCTAGAGTAACGATAAATTCCAAACTACGACCAGAAAAGTAGAATGACATACTTACATACGAGTACGAATAAGAGCGATATAGTTATATAACACAACTATCACCTCAGTATTGTTGATCTATCTTCCTTTTCTTTTCTCCTTCTACAGAGTACATTGTAAAGAAACAGGGACAAGATTTCTTCACTACACCAAAAATTTATAAGAAAACAAATCATAAAAGGTCCAACACTTTCAGAAAAGTTGTTCATCGTCAACAGTTAGTATTAAAATACATTGTCGCCTATCTAAGGACAAATATAAAGTCATATAAAACCGTCATGTACCTTAAACGATGCGGATAATTGGTCTCTTCCTGGAAAGTCGGGTTTTCCATTTGTTGCGATGAGGTAAATAGCCTGCAACATATGAATACTTGCACCAAAAAAACAATACATATGAGTAACAATAAAATCCTGTTTAAAAAAAGAAATCGGTGTTGAAACACATGTGGAAAAGAACCACAAGTTTGAAAGTGGCTAAAACCTTCTCTTTAACGTACCCTTAATGGATTCTCATTAAGATACGGAGGCTCTCCTTCAACCATTTCGATAGCCATAATTCCAAGTGACCAAACATCTACTTTTGGACCGTACTGCTTTCTAGTAACTACTTCAGGAGACATCTAGAAAAACTATGAGTGTAAATCCATCTGTGATCAGTTGCCTACGCAAGCTATTTCCTGACTTACCCAATACGGTGTTCCAACCATTGTTGTTCGTTTGTTTTGCTCAGGAGATATTTGAGCGCAAAATCCAAAATCGGCTGAAAATGCTTTTGAAATAATCAACAGTACGGCGCAAAATTTACCACATTAAAAAGACCATTAAAAATGGCCATAAAATTTAGATGACGAAGTCTACGGCGACATGAGCAGCATAAAATTAAAAGGCTAATGCATAATATTGAATTAAATGGACAAAAAGTTTGTGTTGACTAATCCCTGAGGAGTGTGCAGCGCACTCGACTTTACTAAGCATCGCTAGGAGGTGACTGAATGCATATCTGGCCTATACTATAACTCGCAGTAGCTTACTGATGTATTATCGAGCTAGTGCAGCTATCCTTACAGACAAGACTGGTACCAATTTGCCTACTCCGAAGAGATGGGAGGCTTGGTGCGCCAGGGGCGTGGAAATCGATCCTATGTATATTGCAGGGCCCCTTCGACCACTGCGCCACCCATGCAAACATAATATTGAATTAATGTGAAAAAATGATCGAAATGATAAGATTGTAGGAAAAAATAGTTTAGTACTTAGTTTCACAGATCCATCCATTCCTAGCAAAATGTTATCCGACTTAATATCTCTATGAATCACATGTCGACTATGCAAAAACTCCAAGGCTTGAAGAACCTAAAATAGACAAATATGCTTAACAGCGGAAAAGACAGAACACTGAAGAACAGGAACAAGTTGTTTTATTAAGGAAAATAGAAAAAACAATTAACCTCTCTGCATACAGCAGCTATCATACCTTCCTCCATTTGACATTCCGTCACGACATCTGTAAGAGAACCTCCGGCTAAATACTCCATAACGACCTATAACATCACAAAATACGGATTATATGGTGGAAGAAACGGGTCAATGCATATGAAAAAGAAAAAAATAAACGAGATCTACCATGAATAACCCACCCACAGTTCATCTCCCACGAGGTAGGAATCGAGATAATTAACAATATTTGCATGTTTATTTTCGCGCATTACAAGAATTTCGTTAATAATAAGTTCTTTTTTTGGTTGATCCTTAAGATTCATTTGCTTGATAGCAACTTCAGCACCAGTACTCATCTCCATAGCGGTGTATACAGATCCCGATGCTCTGAAAAAAAGCACCTCACCTACAATTGATCATCGCACCATCTTATTCGAAAGTTTATCGTACTTCGTTCTAAAATTCCTTGAAAAACTTTTAAACAACACTGCAAAGATAATTACTTATTCCCAAATGCAGTCATTCATTTGCTAACTACGTATAGGCTTTGATGTTTCGTCCTTAGTGGTTGTGCAGGCCCCAACACAATCTCTATTTTTTCGGAGCTTTGTTGGTCTAGCCATCGTCGTTCCCTGGACTCCAGAGATCAGCTTGACCAAAGTCTGCCGCAGGTCGTCACCACCACAGAAAGGAGTATATTTAAAAGTCTCATGAAAAGTACATATCAGACCCTACTAGGGCCCTAACATGTAGTAATAAGTAGTAACAAATAATTTTCAAGTGAAACGAACGCACCCTGAACCGATTTTGTCGATTTTCCTGTACTTTTTGTCAGGATTTCCTATCGTTACAATAGACCTTAGCTTCGTTAAGACCTGAAATATTCTAATATTGTAAAGCCATCTCATTTTACACACGTCCATCTCACATCATCGCATTTGACTATGCTATGCCTTACTATATAAGGACAGTAAACAAAGAAAATACCTCAGCATCAGTCATCTTCCTTTTTCCTTTTGCAACTCCTCTTGATTGTACTCCAAACTGTCCTTGAGACAAGTCTGGAATGCGTTCTTCTTCCTCCTTTGGTTTTGTATACTAGAACGAGGGAAAGAATGGGTATTGCCAAGCTACAAATTCGATCTTGCTAAACATTACAAAAGGTCACCAAACATATCGTGTATGCATACAATGCTCAGCGTTCTAGCAGGGCGATGAGGAATCGGTGGTGGCACACAATCAGCAGGATCCTCATCTTCTGGGACAGGTGGAGGAGCATAACTCTAGAAAAACCGTCAATAGCATGGAAAATGATGATTTCCGAAGATAAAGAGACTAACTGGAAAGTGAGTTAGATACTATCGTTTAGGTTTTAACAGTGGAAAACATACCGGTGGCATGCTCGTCCGGTTCTCGTTCACATTGCTATAGCCTTGTGTCATCGATGGCTTGATAGCACTACTCGACGATTTCGGAATTGGAGCTAGTTGTTTTTGGGAGCTTTTCAACTCAATATTTGACCCTAAAATTAAAATAGCACACTAACAGACAATAACACAATAACAGTAAATACGTTGTTAAGAGGATTATGTCAGTAATCTAAATAATAGGACCAATCATGAAGATCTGATTCTCCAATGGCATGAATTTCAGACCTTATGCGGAAAAAAAACCCTCTCAAATGTTAAATGAACGCGATCTTAAAAAGTGCTGCAGTTATAACAGAGGTCTAACTAACTTACTGGTAACTGAAATTGATAATCGTGGCTAATACCATTTTAAAAACCTAAAATCCCGTAAGTAAAACAAAAATATCACACCAGAAAACACTGGCTGAGCAGTATGGATATGAAATTGGTTAGAATTCGAGTAGTGATGAGGCAATGAAGAGGTGCTGTAGCCTAAACTCTTAAGCCCGATAGACGCACCTGTAGATGGTCGTGGCGAGCAATCATCTGAAAATTGATTTGTGGTCATTTCTGTAAAGTATATTTTGCTTAACTTCGGTATAAACTCGGATAAATACAATTTTATTCATTGATAAGTTAACCCGAGATTGTTGCAAGAATTAATTCGGCAAACTTTCCAATGCCTTCGTCTTCGTTATTTCTACAGAAGAACTGATCCGAGTTTATGACTCACACCTACTCGTCCCTTCGATGTGTCTTCGTGTTCACACAGGGTAAAATTTTCTGCTGGGGATCTTCACCGAATAAAGTAGTAAACTCACAAAGCACTGATCGTTTATAAAGGATAGTTGTTAACTGATTGATTGTGCGTTGATAACGATTTGTTTTCTCCGGATAATTCATACCGCAGCAGTCGGTATTGTATTATCAAGCACAAAGAGAAGCAATATTTTTTGATAAAACCGAACTTCATTTAAGTAAGCGCGATTACTTCATGCGAGCGGTGCTCCACTCCACTGGATTCGACTCGATGTGATTACGAAGACTCACACCGCAAGAATGACCGGCTATGGAAAAACGATTAGCATAAAATCGGCTCTGATGATGACGAAGGCGCTTAATGTTAGAAGAAAAAATATACATAACAACTACGTGTTAGCTTTTCAGAGAATGAAAACACAGCAATTTAAGCTTCCTAAGAAAAAAAAACATTTCGTTCCAATATGGAGCAACTGATGTTCGACCCTCCAACGATGTACCACATCGAGGCTAAGAGGTGTTCCCCGGTGCCGGCCCTCGATGTATACCGGAGGATATGTTTCCCCGCAGGGTCTCCCAAGCTGAGGAATCTGGCGTTTCCATCAGGAAGCTCAGCTAAGAGTAAACCAACACCAGGATCTACCACTGCCCTAGTATCAAACTAGTCGCATGGTGGCGAATCTCCCTCTGATCCACAGAGGCAGCGACTGCCTGTGGTGACGACGACTTGATAGGGACACACTTTGGCTAGGTTGACCTCGGGACGCCAAGGAATCGCAATGGCTAAACCAACAAAACTCCAAAAAAAAAAAAGTGGAAAATAGACTGAGGCCCGTACAACCAGTGAAAACGGGCGAACGAAGTATCCAAGCAATCATCGACAGTGTTTCTTACCATCTATATTTTTCTCACAGAAAAATGAAAAAGAAACGTAACGAATAATAGTGAGTCCAGAGTTCCACGAAGGGTTTTGTTTTTATATATGAAAAACTAACCACTGTTTATAAACCATGACTTAGTAATAATTCTGACAACTACAAAATATCGCTAAACAGTGTTACACAACTTTACACAAGGTATGTTATCTGAACAGTCTACGCTTTAACGTTCCACTACTATTGTAAACAAAAACACTAGTAGGGGTGAAAGAAGGGAAAAAAAATTGATGGATGATCTAATACTACAATGATGCTGAGAAATTTGCTAAACTATGGATCACAGGTGTCTGTGGCGTGAATCGAACTTCGTCATTACCCTTTCAGGTGACAAACGTGTTCACCACTACACAAGTATGTCCTTCGTTTAGCATTTCTCTCAGTCGTGTTTTATAAGCGCTATCAGCAACCACCCGTCAACGGGACTGATGTAGTGAGCACAAATCGGCATTAAACCCAGTTAAACTGAAGCTGCAGTAAAAATCACAATGCAACCACTTTTTATTTACTGCTTACTATTTTTTTTTGAGAGGCTGAGAAAGAAAGACGAAACGAAGGGCACGCATGGTGTGGTGGTGAGCACGTTCGTCCCGGAAAGGGTAAAAACGAGGTTTGATCCCCGTGGCAGATACTTGTAATCCGGATCTTTGCAAAAACCTCAGCAACATTGCGGTTGCGTTTCACATAATACCCTGTCATGAAAAAGAATAGGTAGTAAATAAATAGTGATTACATTGTGATCCAATACTAGTTAGTTCGTCTAACGCAGAAAATAAAGACCCTTACGTACACGGGTACACACTATGGATAGATGATGTCAAGAAAAACAACAATGGAAACGAACATAACAAGCAGAACTAATTTCCTGGCGAAACACTCACTCATATCATATTGCAGCCACTTTTGTTGTGAGCCATTCTCGCCTTGTGTATAGTACTTTAGTGCATCAAGAACCGCTTGTGGATTTTGCTGTTGTTCTTGCTTTGAGATTTGCGATTCCATTAATAAACGTGCCCATGCCGATGGCATACCCTAAATTATAAAGTTATTTTAAGTGTATATTACGACGTCCTGCAAAAGTAGGCTATTTATTCTATTTACTAGTATAACACCTACTTAAACAATACGAATTTAATATAGAGAATTTTACAAATTAGTTGAAATGTATGAAGTTCATTCAGCACAACAAGATGTTTATATGAGACGGACAACGGGAGTCAGAATGCAATTCTGCGCTAGTGTAATACAACACAACTGCTGCGCACAACTCAATAAATTGAGATTTAGAACGTTAGATTCTACGAATCTCTAGTGCGAATTGAATTGAATACGTTGATAAAGACCATATAAGAGAAGAAAATGAGGAAAGTCAAGATCTTTAAGGACACTAAAGACAGAACGCTAGGAACACATTTGAACCGCCGCAATATTTTCACCTTCATAATCGAAACATTAAGAAAAAACCAGACAGATATTGCTGGGACTCCCATTTCTTTAAGAAAAATCAGATATTGTGGGGGTCCCAGCTCGTTCAATGACTGAGAACTTCTTAATCACAAACTCCTTAACCATGACCACTTCTTAAGCTTAAAGGCTCTTAGGCTTAAAAAATAAAAAGAGAAGTAAACTATATACATAATAAACCTAATATCCTTGAATTCATCATCAACATTTTAGCATTTTCTCTGTTTAGTTACTTCCAGGTGCTTGGTTTGGTCGATTGCGGTCAACTTGACCCTACAAATCTTCGAGGAAAGTGAAATCCGCCGAAACGTCAGCTTGTTTGTAAATATATAAAAAAGTAACACCTTGTGTTTGCTCAATAGGGATAAAAAGGATTATATGATCACCAGCAATTCATCAAGCTTCTTATCTTTTTACCTAAAGCACAAAGAGGTGCATAGTGGAACATTTTTTGCTGCATAGAGCAAAAACCTTAACATGATATGGTACTGTATCTTACTCCTTCGATTATGAAAAAAACATGGAACAAAGTTACCATCACTGCTGAAAAAATAGGGATTGTTACGCAAAAATAAACCTTAAAAACTTTGCGTACTTAACGAAATTTCTTTTCCAACTACTAAAGCACTTAACGAAAAACAGTCCAGTATGAAATAACATTCAAGGATAGAAATCAAGTCAACTATGTATAGACATAGGATTTCAATTCATAAAAGTAAGTGGTCGTAGAACAAATGTTTAATTAACAAATGGAATTCGTAAGTGTAAATGGAAAAATGGATGGAAACAGGATACAACCACAATGTTGCTGAGATATCTGCAAAACCACAGACCGCAAGTGTCTGCGAACTTGAGGAACGAACGCGCTCACCATCACACCTTGCAGGTCCTTCGTTTCGCCTTTCTCTCAGCTAGTTTTCTATCTATTCCAGTGCCACCAACAAAACATCCACTAGCGAGATTGATCCGGGAAGCACAAATCGCCATTGAACCCAGTTAAGCTGAGTTTGTAGTCGAAGTCACAAACTTTCCTTTTTGTTTGCTGCCTAGTAAATTTCGTTAAAAAATAGATGGGCACAACCTTCTCTTCACCCTCTCAGACCGAGAACTATAGAGAGAATAACCGCACTGATAGCTGATAAAACTTGCAGTGAAACCACCACTAACCGTAAATTCACCCGTGGCAGGATCGTAACCGACATGAACAGTATGTTCAAAATTACTTGGTTCCGATATTACCGGCTTTTCCGGTGTGTCCTTTTTCTCCCGATTCTCTGAAAAACAGTGGCACATCCTGTTGTACAAAAAACAAAACAAAAATAAGGACGACATAAAAGCACCTACTTCGTGATATTAACAAGTAAGAATTCTTCTACTGGTTGACCAAACATTGAACATGTATATGACTTTTAGAACTAACAAAGAAAATTCGTGCAAAATCACTTAAAAGCTCACTCTTAACGAACGGATTCGTCATACTTTTCTTCTTTTTACCAGAATCCAACGGTTCTTTCGGTAACGGCTTTAAACCGACAACCTAAACAACACTATTTTACTAGGTGCAAATACTAACTAGTAATGTATATAATAAGGCAATGAATACAGATACGTGTTTCTTCCCACAGAACCACTACATTTCAAAAAGTTCAAGTACTCAATTACATATTCATCTCCACTTATTTTAAAATTCTATGATTCTTTCACATTTAACGATAATAACCTAAGGTGTGGATACATGGACAGATAGAATATACTACACATTTGAACTGAATCAGGTACTTGCCGAGCTATTTTTAAAACTGCTGTTTTCAAAATGTGGGTACGACAGATTTCAAGTTAAACCACATACAGAAAAGTAGCAGTGAAATCTTAAAAACAACAACAACAACAACAACAATCAGATTTCGTGTTTTGTACTGATACACTGCACATAGTCGACACTAGATTTAAGTGTAAAATATTGTAAGCAAGGTTTTTCTTGAAACAGCACCCACCGACTGCTCCTTAGCGGTGCCCGATCCGCCGCTACTAAATCGTAGCGGTGGTGGAGGCGGCTTGTCATCGTAGGAGGAAGCGACGCCGCGCATCGTCGTTCCGGAAAGCGCCGTCGATGACGACTAGCGGAAAACACGCAAACGACAGCTGAAAAGGCACTGACGGTCAGGGGCACACTTCTTCTCTTGTGAACAACGATAAGAAAAGAATCGAGAATAACGAGAGTTAACGAAAACATGCTACGATCGTCGTAACATCAGAATGCTTTGTTTGATGAGGTTAGGCGACGTCGTGATAATAGCCTCAAGAAAAGCGTTCGAAAAAACACATATCCCATACACCGAGCACACTAGCCATGATGAATTGAAATAAGATAACGAAGGTTTGTCGACATTGACAAAAGTAATCAAACACTGCCTTTCCATTCATTGAACAAAAAAATGAAATCACACAGATGAAGTGTAAAACTTTGAAAATGTGCATAGAGACGCCTAAGAGTCAACTTTAACACGATCGGAATAAGGCTAAGTATAACCTTTAACTCTGTAGCGTAACCCAACCTTGAAGGACTATGACCATAAATCGTTGCCATAACACAGATGTGAAGCGAAAACTTCCACTGAAAAACGGAAAACCTGGTGTTTTGACGATGCGGAGTTCTCATGATGCGCTAACAAGAGACAGAAGTTCACATGAGCTCAAAACTATAAAAATAACCTGTATTGGAAGTAAAATGATTCTCGATAAGATTAAGAGAACGCGAAAAGCAAAAGAGAGAATACAGAAACTCCTAAGCTGGGGCAGGAGTACATGAGTAGTTCGCAACTTCTGATATGACTAATATTTCTAACAGTTACAACTTAAAAAAGGTAAAAGAATGCTATCCTAATCTAGCAATAAAGAAAAAATCTAAGAACGAAGCAAAGTGCATGTGTGGTTAGAACTACAGAGTTATACTAACGGCACTATGGAATTTCATTGCTCACTTAATGTTTGGGCAAGAAGGACACGTATCCCAATATGCGTCATAGAAAGCCCAAATATTTATGGTACACACACAATCTCAATTAGGACGAGTACCGATGATCATTACCAGTAATGATAAACTTAGTGTCAGTCTTTTCACTGCTATCTCAATCGCGAGACTAGCGAAGATCGATTGTGGGGCTGAGAACGGATGCAGGAACAAATGAGAGACAAGCATGACGTTCTAGCGATGCAACGGGATCCACGATTCCTCCTCGTTGGCGTCAATCCGGGATTGCGACGAATTCGCCGGCACTGCAACATCGCACACGGCGACACCATGAGAAGCACGGCGGTGGTCGGCGGCCCTGATTGTGTCTGTGGTGGTCGCGAACGACGCGACGGCGGCCAATCGCTTGGGCCACCCATTAATCACTGGCTGGCATCCAACGCATTCGTCGTCTCACCATCATTACCTAAATATCCACCTTACTGAACGGACTTCACCAACAACTACAAATACACATCACAATTAGCCTGACAGCACTAATTATGCAATTCTCAGAAAAAAAAAAACAGAAAGAGCGTTGCATTCTAAACTGCAACGCGAAGCTCGATCGTATCCGAAAAGGTGCATATGAAAAAATACGGAGCTAAATTGTGACGACAAGAGCGCACACGGTGTCGAACATTGTCGGACAGAACAAAAAACATTGTCCATCGGGGTTGCATGGACCCAACAGCAATGTCATGGTGTTTTCCTAGGACACTACTATGAAATTTAGGGACGAATAACGCGCACTGACCACAGCAACTGATGAAAGAAGAAGAAGAAGAAGAAGAAGAAGAAGAAGAAGAAGAAGAATCGCTAACGTGGCGATTTCGACCGTACAACGGTTCTGCTGTTTCTTAAAAGGCTAAACGATTTTAACGCGACAGCGTAAAATAACCATGTACGGATTTGACTTCATGGATTATAAACAAACAAAGGCCATTGCAAAAGTTGGCTACTTCAGCAGTGACCTGATACACGATTAATTCGTTACTTAATAACGATTTTCCAAACAGCGAACATGATTGAACAATCGTTAAGTGCTTGACAAGAACAAGTTGAAGGACTAGAAGAAAAACCCAAGCAACACAAGTGAGTGTCCCGACGCAAACAGCATTTCAAAAAAGGGAATATTTACGTTTCAACGGAAAAAAAAAAGAAAAAAAAGCAACATTATGATGTTGAACACTCATGGATTCGCTGTTGAATCGTTGCAAAACGAAAAGCGAAGAGCAACAATATTACACAGTGATTAATACGAAATCGAATGGTCCGATCGCACAATAGAACTTATACCGTAAGTCAAAACGAGCACTTAAGAATGATAATATCGGCCAATAAGCCACGAGTGTTTGCACTGAAATGCATACATACCTATACATACATACACATGCATACGTACATTTACATGCATACATATATATATATATGCATATATATATATACATACAATGAATACATATGCATACGTACGTATGTATGCACTTACACAAACATTACATACAAACATACACATATTCACAAATAAATGTGTCGTCCCCGCAAGTTTTTCCGTCATCCTATTCCTAAACCTATAATGTACGAAAGCAGTCATGATATGATATGAAACGGTTTCTTAAACTGGACTAAAAACAAGTAAGAAAGTAGGTAAACGAGTCGATCGCATGGTGTCTTGTCGTTGGTGGTAGTGACGCCCCGTCGGCCAGCCCATGACGAAAGTTGCCGCAGTCGTCACCAACTACGCGATCGATGATGTGGCGCGTTGCACTCGGTATCAGTGGCCAAATTACGGTTACTCACAAAGGCGGATTGGCACCGATCGCTAGGGATCAGTAGGTCTAGCACCCTAACTATTTCAACTAAGGTCAAATCGCCTAGTTTTGAGCAAAACTGAAGATTGTTAACTTTTTATTTACTGTCTATTATTATTTCCTACGGCGAGATACGATGTGAAAAAAAGTCGCTATAATGCACAGATGTTTGCAAAACTTATCCCTTCTCCGATTCGAACAGCGATTATCTTTTCCGGAGGGTCACTTGCTACACACTACACCAGTGAAGCTCTTGCGTTGCATTTCTCTCAGCTAGTTTTCTACCTAACGATGTCATCAGCAATCACCCATCAGGGGGATTGATCTGTGGAGCACAAATCCGCATTCGACTTTTGAAATTTTCTGAAATCTGAATTAAAACTGAAGGATTTGGGACTTACTGAGATGGAGCTCTCCCTATTTTGGTTGGATATCGTTGCAAGTGTCTTTTGAATATTATTTAAAATAATAAAATAACAAATAAATATTATTTGATTACTGGAAAGGCAGAATAAGAACCACTATTCTTGATAATTTTGGGCTTCTGGGTTAAAATCGAGTAATTGACAAACTTCATCCAAAATGAGGAGAGTAACGAATCGATGAGTTGATGAACTGTTTTCTTGACGAGTTGCCACGAGAATGTTATTGCAATCTTTATTCCGAATGGCTGAGGGTTTCGGCAGTTTGGACTTCTTTAAGGACCTGAAATGATCAAGTTTCCACGTAATTTACTCAGTGGTCATATCACTAGTCCAGCGTCAGTGCGCTTTACACGCACATTTGCCGGCCACGGACGAAAACCTCACAAGCATCAATTAACAGGCCAAAAATCAAATACTTTCATAACCAAAACAGAGCATTGTAGTGACAAACTCGTGTCTGTTCATCAAGAAAAGAATGAATTATTGATCAATGCCGAGGTTAATAGGAAATCTGTCCTGGGATAAGTTTATGCTTAAGCCAATCGCTGGTCAACAACGTATTGGTTCAATGAGTACACTATCTAGTGATCAGAACAGGTTTACAAGGTGCATACATTACCGGCTGGCTCATTTTAGAGTCCTGTGTTGAAATTCGTCCAACTGGACAATTTATCTTTGATAAGAAGCACGAATGTTAGTTCAATCATGTAGAAAGTTGTTAATTAAACAAGAAATCGCTTAGGAATGCCGTTTCTCAAAAGAACTAAGTAAATCAACACGAGAAACACAGCAGCGGACGAAAAGTGTATAGATGAATGTTGGTCACTGAAGGACGAAGAGCTCATATTTTGAAACAGCAGCTACAAAATCACTGTAGTATATTGTAAGTTTTGTACTTCTTCTCGGAAACTGTGTTCAAGGCTGTAGTATATCAAAATAAATACGTTCATTGGAGAGATATTTAGGAGACGTTGATATTGTCAGAGCCTATAGTGTCACAGAGTTGTTTGCGAAAGATCTCTGTTCTGAGTTTTCTTTTCATCCAAGCACTAAATTTCCCCACATTCGTCGCGTCTTTGCTAACCCAAGTATTGGCTATTTCGATTTGAAGCGGTGGTTGGTGGTTTTTAGAGCGCTCATAATAAAGACACCAATTCACGCTCTAAATACCGAGTCCTACAGATTTTATGACTATGCTAACAACATTAGAGTAGTTAGTGAGTCATTTCATAGTCCACGAAGTCGTAACTGCTTCTTGGCGCTAACTAGCAGGTGATCGATAGAGAAAAGAGAAAAAGCGAGCTAAACGAGTTTATGTAATAGTTGAACGTCTGTAATAGATAAATAGTTGAACACATGTGCTCGTAAATGATTAGAATCCAGACCATAATTATTAATTTATGAGATAGTGTATTCTCATGTCAACACTCACTTTTAAACAAAACGAACGAGACGTTAAATTGTCCAAGTAAGCTATAAATTTCAAGGGGAAAAGAATACACCAGATTCTATTTAGTCTGATAAAAATGTATTTTAATATTTTTAATATATTTATATTAATTATTGCACTGTTATGATAATGACTTAAATCGATTGCTCATGAAGTTTCACAGCGATTTACGCAGATATAGCATAGTTTCGGTGTAACCGAGGAATGCAGCAACACTTTCAAAGAGCGTTGTGGTGCAAGAACGATGGTATGGATGACTGGCTGAAAGGAATGGATAGGATATCGAAAGGAGACCAGAGAATGACACGTTTAGCTTTCGTGCAACTGATAACATTGACATTCACTAAAGGTAGATATCAGATGCCAACACAAGTTTTTCTTCTTGATGTTCCCTTTCGAAAAAAGCTCATTTTTATTCATAAATGAATCAGCGAATCTTCATTCATATGCTTTTGGAATCATTTTAATTTCAGAACTAGGACACGACCGTTTTCTAATACAATAATGCCATCAATCATTCCATGTCGTTTGCAAAATGAACGTCATCAAGTGCAGCTCATAATCAGATGACGTCATAAATGAAGACGACTCGTATTTTGACCGTGATTATAACAGAGGTTGGGGTTGCGCAGTGTTTAGTGATGCCGTCGATCAGGAAATAAAGGCGATAGTTCGATCTCCCCCAACGCTCTCCCTTATCCAGTCTACGCGGAAATGCCTTAGCACGGGTATCTCTAAGACTATAAGGAGAATTGACACGACCAACATTTGACGGCATTCATAGGGAAGGTGAAATCCTCAAGCAGCAGCTGAAACAATACGAGAAATGTTCGAAGACCATTGTGCACGATGAATGGTAACAAAGCGATTGCAATGCAAGAAGTGCTAGGATCCGCCCAATAGACGTGTGACAGGTCACGTAAAAGAAATTTATGATAAAACAAGAATATTCATGTCGAGAGTGATTTATTCCTTAGGTTGAAAAGATACAGATAGATGATTTTTGCTAGATCAAGTACCGTTTGAATAGTTGAGTAGTTGAAAGAAAAAAATCCAGGATTTGTTTTTGTTCTTTTTTTTTGGTTTTTTTAAGACTAAGTTTCTTTTTTTGGGGACGAGTACTCGAGTTCGAAGTTACAACTCAACAAAGCATTTCGCAGTATTTAGTTACATAAACACCTACACTTTTAATACTCTCATGGCCGCTTGTCAATGGTGCGTGTCGGGTTCATCGGACCACATGTCATTAGAGCACAACTGAAACGTATATTGAAATGAAGACGCACGGTCCGTGATCCAGTGCAAGAAGGACGGCGGACCAGTTTCTTGAAGCTATTGTTCTACTGTTCGGTGCAATCATATTTTCTCCATGGGTCTCTAGATTCCACGTATCCGCTGTGTTCTTCCTTGCATGTTACCATGATTGTGGACACCTCTCGTGTGTTATGGAAGAAATTTCTCCAATTTTCTTCTAAGTATAATATTATTAGTTTTCCGCATGGTTTTGTGTCATAGTTGAAGTCTATCCTTGCGTGTTTCTTTTCATGTTCATCCATCCCATCCGAAACGCCTTTTTGCACGTATAGAGGAGAATACCTGTCCACGAACCAGTCTCAGTACAAAATCTTTGTTCGAGAAGCCGTCGATTGACCAAAAAGTGTATTTGAGGTTTTCTTGGTCAAAAATTGATGTATTTACGTGAATATATGAAAATAGAAGCAGTTTTGTTTAACCCTGTGCCCTAAATAGTTGTTACAATGAATAGTTACAAATAGTTGTTACAAAAAGCATGCATTTAGGCTCTAGCAAGTTTCTCGCTGAAGAATAGACAACACTGAGCGAAAGTGGAATCTGTAGCGAAATTAGTCCAGTGATTCTCTGCTACATTAAACATACTACCCAGGAATCAAATCAATTATCACATGTTCTTGTACATTTACAACAAATTATTACTATCCTTTCAATTTTGTTCATTTTTTAGCAGTTGACTCACTTACGTGCAATGTTTGTTCGCTCTTCTTTTTGCCTCCTCTTGCCCTTGCTCACGGCTCAGTGTAATTTAACCCTTCCACGACGAAACTTATTTCTTGATATCTGACAATAATTTGTCCGTTACTGGAGTATCTTAATAGTTCATTAGCTTGTAGATTTATAGAAGAGACTTTTATCAATCTTAGTGACCTCACATATAATTTTGATATAGAATCCTTTCAAATTTAAATGCGTTTATAATCGATTCTTTAGAAAAATTCATGGTTAAATGTAAGCTTCTAAGATTTTCAACGGAATGGCGGCAATTGCGAATAGAAGGATACAAAAGCATGCATTGGAGAATGTCATCATGTCACATTAGACAAAATGTCGCTTTTTCTTTCACTCTCGTGCTTGAAATATGACCCTTGAAGCAATGAAGTAGAGCAAATACATCTCATAGACTCCAGAAAATAAGGACTTGTAGTAAAACCAGAGAATTTTCACCGTATGCGAGCAAGCATCTGTGGATCCTGATAGTTTTTATTGCAATTAATGAAGTTCGTCATGAGCTGAGACAAAATGCCATTTTGATTAATGTTGAAAGCTACCGTTAGTTTCGCACACTATGCCTCCTATGAAGGTGACGTTGTCACGTAGCTTTTAAGCATTTTATGTTTTCAATACCACTCCCTAAAAAAAATAAACTATTCATCCATCATTTCTAGTAAGACTGCTGAAAAATAAACTCCAATCGAGGCTTAAATGAGTCATTCTAATATAACTGAAGAATTGCTTCAACGATGATTTAATAAACTAAAGAGAAAAACCAATCAGATAAAATAGCTCGCAGCAAATCCGAATTTTTTAAAAATTTCTAAAATTTCTTTATGAAGAAAAATAATGGGGTGGAACAAGGGAGAAAACCATTTTTGAGAGGATGTTAACAGATTGCACTATTCTGTGTAGAGATGAGAAATTGGCCGCAATAACTAACAGATGCGCTCCTCACTCAATTTAGGCTCGGCGAGTTTGTTTGTTGATGTCTATACATGGAACCCGTGGATTTCCCCATGGATGAGTGAATGAGTGGTTAAAATCAATGACTCGAAGAGTTTTCAAGAAGGCTTAATGAGCTTCGGCTTGTACGAAATGATTACACTTCATCCACATTATGTTTTTCAAAAACTTTTTGAGAATAGAAAACCACGTACGATTTTTTGGCGGTGCATCTAACTTTTTTCTCCGGAATGTCTATACCATTGCTCATTTTTTGCAACTGAAAGTAATACTGTAGTAATTGCTGATAAATAAATCGACCTAAGATGATGTCGTCCACACTGTATCATCAACAATACTTAATGTTGAGATCAGGTAGTGTATAATGGGATACACATGAACGCACATATAGCCACTTATATGCCTAACGTCACGTCAGTTGAGTAGGGTATACGATGTTGAAGTCCTTCATGTTTAAACGTGCTCAATGTGTTTTTCGCGCTCTTCAGTCAAAGAACTTCTTCAGGCATCGATCGATTCTAAATGAAACGTGTTCAACAACAAATTCATCTTTTGCTTCTTTTTTTTCCTACCACATCACAGCCCCGAACGACTCTTTTTCATTTATTTTCCTTTCGAATAACAACTGTCGTCGAGTTTTTCTTCTTTCGCTCTGTTCTTTTTTGCCTCTGCTATTGAATTCACTGTACAGTAAGACCGCCTGCAAAATTTCAACGATTGTTGTATGTTGAAACAATGATGAAAGTCTTCAGTGCGATCACCTAACACAGTCCAAAGTTCAGTGAGAAATACTAAGACCAAAGGATAAGGATAAAGCTCTCCGCCTTGATTAATCCCTGATGGATGTGTCATGCGCTCTGCAAGCATTGGTAGATGTGATTGAATGCATGTCTGGTCTATACAGTGACTCAAGGTGGCCTACCGATGAATTAAGTCAGTGTCACTATCCTCTTAGACCGGACAGGTAGCAAATTTTCGAGCCCAAGAGATCGAATAGCGCGTGGTGCCGAATCCAACCAACGACCACGTATGTATTTCAGAGCACTTTTAACTGCTGGATGCACGTGTCCCAATGGAAGACGTTATTCTTCCAAAATATCGATCATTTTGGCGAAACCGATCGACGAATGACGTTGCTTCTCACATGTTTGTTTTCTTTTTCTATAGATCTCAAAAAAAAAACAAAGGAAAATTTTTCCAAACGTTAGTGATATTCGATGTGATTTTATGAGCTAAGCAAGTATGTTTGCAAATGAAAGTATTAAAACAATAGAAATTGATTGAGTAGACGTTTGTCAGCATATCAAATACTACAAATCTGTTTGTTACATTGTCAAAGTGTCTAGAATTTTGGCGAGTATATAAACGGATTCAGTTCTTCAAATTTAAGTAAGTGCAAAATCATGGTGTACTTCACGGAATAATTCACTTGTTTTACCCTGTTATATGGTATCACGTCTAGTGCAGTGTAAGACGTTCGCTGCAATACAGACGTGACCTTTGGTTCGATTATGCGCAGGAACAAACAAGCTTCCTACCACCGGGGACAGGAAAATTGCTACTAAATTTAGCTAGGGATATACCGGCACTGATTTAATGCTTTGGTGGGCCAATGCAAATCATTGTATATACCAGATTTATATTAAGTCACCAAGATGATGCTACAAATGAAGACAAATACAGAGCACCTTTTTTAGGCAATGATTAACTCTCAAGGAATTGCCTTTTATATTTTAATCAGCCACATGATTAATTTCTTTGCAGCCAGTACAGCAGATAACCTGAGCGGTCATGGTTTCAAACACAAAATTTTTTTATCTGTGTATACTCAAGTATTTCAGCGACAAGAGGATTTCTGCTACAGAATAACAAATTTTTCATCAATCAGTGAACTATGCTAATGACTGAAGTATGAAGTACTTGCGAATTACGACCTTATCATAATGTAAAACGTTTCTGTATTTTTACACGACCCGTCTTCACTTCTACTGTGCGGATCCCAGCACTTCTCACAGTCGATTCGTTTTCCACTTCCATTATTCACGAAAGTCGTCCAACTTTTTACGTGTAGCTTAAGCTGCTGATTTAAGATTATCCTTTCATCGTAAATGTCGTAGAATTCTAGTCCAGTCGTTTTTTCTTAAGTCTTATGATAACCGAGCCGGAGGGTTCCTGGTAAGACTCCAGAGAATGTTTTTTTGCTGACAAGATACAAATTTCCCGACTTCGGAAGGATGAGACACATTGTGAGCCTGGTGCATTGTCGAACTAACGCCGTTGTCGTGATGATCGGCATCATTACCACTGTGGTGAAAGCCTCTATGTTACATCTTTTACATCTTGTATCTTACACAAGAAATGCAAAGTCGCTGAAATAAGCAATTGGAAAAAACACTTTTGGTCACCTGTTTCACACGTAGTCCAGTTGATCGTCGAGTGACTAGAGCGGACGCCAGTAAATCCTTCAATTTTTCCCGTCGCGTGCAAGAGTACCCCAGTAGGTACTGCTCGCTCTTCGGTCTCGTCGAGCATTATATCTTTTTTCTAGGCTTTTCGTGAAGAAATCTGATCATCGGGTCGGTGGTCTTTCTGCAGAACATTTGACATCCCGAGGAATCCAGTCACTAACAGCCCTTGTCCATTGGTTATCATTCATACGCATTACGTGTCCGGCACACCTTATCTTCGACTGTTTGGCGTATAGAACGGCATCTTCGATTTTTGATCGTTGACGTAGATCGGAGCTTCGGATCCCATCCCTTACTTGCGTGAAACGTGATACTCCTAGAATCGTCCTTTCGACTGCGCGTTCGATAACGCTGAGTGATCTTTCATCCTGCTTACGTAGCGACTAGGCTTCTGACGCAAACGTTAGGGCAGGAAGAGCCGTTGAGTCGAAAAAGTGGGCACGGAGTCGGGTATTCTTTGTTCTCTTCACTACATCCTCGATGCTCTTGAAAGCTCCCCAAGCCGCTCGTTTCCTTCTGCTCAGCTCTGGAGCTAAGTCGTTCATCATATTAATTTCCTGACCTAGATAGACATAACTGGAGCATTCGGAGATATTCGTTCCGTCGAGCGTGAATGGGGCAAACGAAACCAATCCGTTCTTCATGAACATCGTTTTCTTGAGATTTAGTCGAAGACCAATCTTTCCACACGCTTTATCAAAGTCCGCAAGCATACGTTCCACTTGGCTAATGTTTGGTGTTATGTTTGGTGTGGTGAGATTGTATCGCCTTGCCTAGCTCCTGTTTTGACGTCAACGTTAATATCGTTGTAGAATGGTGAAATGTTGGTTGTGAAATTTTTGTACAGCTCACGAAGAATCTTTATGTACTGAGTAGGGACTCCTTGACTACCAAGGGCTTCCATGACTGCTTCTATCTCAATTGAATCAAAAGCCTTCTCTAAGTCGATGAAAGTGAGACAGAGCGGTCTTTTGTACTCTCGCGATACTTTAATGAGCCTTGTTAACGTGTGAATGTGGTCCATCGTAGTAAATCCTTTTCGAAACCCTGCTTGCTCGCACGGCTGTCCTTCGTCCAGTGTTCTGTCAATCCTGTTCAGGATCACTCGAGTGAAAAGCTTGTAGAAGACAGACAGCAAGCAGATTGGGCGATAGTTGCCTATATCGTGTAGGTCGCCCTTCTTGAACAACAACACGGTTTTGCTGCTCTTCTACTGAGTAGGTACCTTGCATTCAGACAGGTAACGTGTGAAGAGCCGAGCCAGTGTGCTTACGAGGACTGGCGGAAGGTTCTTCAGATGATCTGATCTTAACTTGTCCGGACCTGGTGCTATTCGATTCTTCATCGACGAAATGGCATGCCGGATTTCTGAAGGGAGAACCGGTGGTACAACCTATCCATCCTCTTTTATTTCATATGACGGGAGGTGGACGTAGCTATCAGAAATCTGAGCAGAATTCGTAAATGAATTTTTCCATTGCTTTTCTGGACCCTGTTATTGTTCCGTCTGGGGGTCGGAGTACAATCATTTTGGTTTTGTAATTAGCGAAGCTTCGGCGGGCTTTGCGAATGCTTTTCCCAGCCTCTGCAGCTTCGACCATTACTGCTGCTCATCTCTCTTTAAGATCTTCTTTTATCGCCTGTCTGCATTGTTTCACAAGCTCGGACATTAGTTCGCGATTGCCTGCAGCTCGTGCGAGTCCACATTGGCATATTAGCTGGAGAGTTTCTGGAGATAGACGTCTCTGGGTGACTTTCGAACTCTCAGCTTTAATATCGCTAACGCGAAGATGTTGAATGAGCCGATCGTATTCCTCGTGGATGATATCTTCAACGGCATCTTTCCAACAGCCGACTAATGAATTGAATAAGTTTAATTTTACGGTGATTCTGGGATTTCGGCTTTTAATTTAGCAGCTTTTTCTCCGTTACGCGAGAAATAAAATCTTGTACGAAGGAGATAGTGGTCTGATCCCATGCAGAATTTTGGGACAACAGGGACATCGGTTAGGCAAAACTTTCTATTTACTATGATGTGGTCTATTTCGTTGTGGTGCTCTCCACTGTAAGATTCCCACGTCCAGCGTTGAGGGTGAGGCTTCTGGAATTGCGAGTTACCATGGATTATCTTGTTCCCCATGATAAACTCAGAGAGCCGCTCACCCTGTTCATTCCATTCTAATCCGTGGGTCCCAATGCGACGTGCCTCAGACGATCTTCATGGTCCAATCTTGCCATTGAAATCTCCAATGATGACCTTGGAAAATGTATGGTCTTCTCTGTGGAACCTCTCCAAATCCATGTAGAACGCTTCTACTTCTTCTTCGCCATAGTTTGATGTTGGCGCGTAGACGACGAAGATTGTAAAAGCCGGTATTGATCCACATCCTTTAATCGTAAACGTCCGATTCGGGTTGTGAGCTGTTCGAATGAATCGATGTTCATGAACAAACTCGTGTTGACAAGAACGCCGACACCACCGAATCCTCTACTGTCGCATGTTCCGAGGAACAGTTTTTCTCCAAAGTCATAGACAGCGTTGAATTGGTGGCGTCGTCTCGTCTCGGCCTGGCCGATGACGTCGTACCTCATCATTCTTGCTTGCGTGGGCAAGTCTTGTATTGAGGGCTCGGATGCAAGTGTACGTGCATTGTAGGTACAGATCGTCACCATAGTTCTTGTTCCAGGTAGCTTCCATTGGTCCTGAGATTTTAGCAGCCTCTCCGTACTCGTCCTACCCAACGCTGCAATATTGGGGCTCTTTCGGGGTCAGATGAATAAGGCGCTTTTTTTTTGCTGTGTACACCCTTTTTTTACCCACGTAAAGCTCGCTGGGCTTTGAACGGAGGAGTTGGGTATACTCACGGGTAGCTTTCCAGGCTCTCCCAGAGTGGACATAGAGCTTATTCGTTGGAGGCGACTCCTAACCGCCTCCCATGTACTTCCCTGTCACTTGATTGCAGGCTTTTGTCCGATTTGACTCGTAGAATACAATCCGCATAAAGCGAGAACGCACCCACACACGCATGCATGAATACGCTTAGCAAATGCAGAAAGTATGTGCCAAATTGGCGCAGCAGAAACAGGGAGTCCATCCCCTGGATCCACCTGCGTCTCAGGGAAGCAAAGTTCATTTTTGGTCCGCAATCAACCCCCTATCCGCCACCTGGGGACGCGCCACGTAGCCTCGCAACTAACCGGCTCGAGATCCCTCATATGAAGTAGATCCGTGGATGAGGTTAAATACATCAGATTATCTGTTAGTGATAAAGATGAAGTTTGTAGTAGTTCCTCGTCTGCTGTTGAGATAATAAAGAAGCTTGGGGTGCTTCCCTTTATCGACCAACGTTTGGAAAGGAATTCAAATCCAAAATCGAAAACGAGAGTGAATGCGTAGAGTGGCAAGTGTGGCAGGTGTAAATTAGTTGTTTGCAATATGAAGATTTACCAACGTGACCCATCTTACACCTACTTATCAAAGCTTATGAGTTCTTCTGAAAACCGACTTTCTATTAGCCTCGGTAATGATCAATTAATTTACTTTTTCCTAATGACAAACACGAGGTTGCCATTGTGAATTATTTATTCAGAACAGCTGACGCTTCGGCGGGTTTCGACTTGTTCAGAGCTTGGAAAGGTCAACTTGTCTGTAACCCACTCCGTCAAACATCTCTGTAAACAAAACAGCAAAAGCAGAACGAAACTAACGTTTCAATCTCACTGAAAACAAAATGGATTCTTCGCACATTTACCGCTTTCTATGTGTCTTCCGTTAAGCATTTCACGTAGAAGACAACCACACAGAGTTCACGTAGGTCGGTAAATGTGCCTCTCTCTCTCTCTCTTATTAAACTATCAATCTCAAATCAATCACAACGATGCAGAGATATTCACAAAACTTGAACCCTAGGCCAGATCGAACCACGATTTTCCTTTCCGGGGTTTGCGCATTGCATACGAAGGCCTTTGCTCTGCGTTCTTCTCAGCTAGTTTTCTTATCTACCAGTGTTATCAGCAGTCACCCACTTTGCAAACATCTCAGCTTCGTTGTGATTGATTTCGCATAATACTCTGCGTGAAAAATATAACAGGCAGTAAATAAAAAGGTTAAACAGTCTCTATTATTATGCGAGATCACGCGTGGTCACTCAGAAGTTAGTATCCACTTATGATCTTTTGCATATTAGACATTCATTATTAAAGGGTAGATCCACTATTAGCTGTGTGGGCAGACCAGCAGATAGAATAACATGGTTTCTATCCCTAATACTTATCAGTTACTGAAAAATATTTCATGAACACCCAGATGTTCTTGGATCGTCTACGTAATACGAATCTTGACAATGCGTAAGCGATGGAGTCCTTCGACTGTCCACTGTAGAAAGGCGTAGAATGACTCCATTAGGCAAGCCATCCGTGACCACCTTATGCAACACTGACAATAAATACATATGGTTCCTCGATTCGGCAGCTCATGGCTGTTTGAAAGAAGTGCCTAAATTGCTCAATCTTTGGATGGTCTAGGAAGTATTTTACATAAATGAGAAGATTGGGAATGGGACAGCGACTAACACCTCTGTGTCTAAGGTGGAGGCAATCGATCTCTGCCCATTGCCATGCAGATGATATATGGACGATTTTTTTTTGCATCTGCTCCATGAAAGACATGATGAGCAAACCTATCCGAAAGCGGCTACATCATTAAATAATACGGAAAGCCAGATAACGCAAAAATACTAGTTTATGTCCTTTGCTCTCACTGCTCACCCATAAAAGGGACGTTTATAAGGGGCATGTCTGGATCAGCCATTAATGTGTGCGCAGGAAGACTGAGAAGAAAGAATACCTAATTTTGCTGCGGCCAATCGCATATCCGTTGGCAACGAAATTATAGTTCCTCGGTAGAGCTGCACAGTAAAAACCATTCCTACAAACGATATGTCTAGTGAGAATAAGGTCTCGTCTAGTCTATCCTTCATCTCAAGTGAAATAAACACAGCTATTAAGCGTTCTATAAAACGAATCGATCCAGAGAATTATGTGGCAGTGAATGGAATACCACCAAAGACTCCAAAATGTCGCCTACTTCGTAACCTTTTGCATGACCACCTTTGCAGAATGCAAAATTGGCCTAACGTTAGAGACGGCTGTTGCATGAGTTCGAGTACGGATTATCTGACTGTTGTAAAGGTGCGATGACGAATATAACCGCGAGAATGGGTAGGGGTAGCCCACTGTGCATCGGTAGAAGAGAACACCTAGTCGGTAAATTTTATTTCGAACTAAATACTTCACTAGCGTATAAGACACAGAAACATAATGAGAAGGTTTTCAAATAAAAGTCACTATCTTCGTACAGGAATCCAAAGAGTCGAGACGTTGGGTAAAAAAAGTCAACTGAGAAAAACTTGAAAAACTTTTGGATGAATTCCAAAAATTCAGAAATAAATAACTAGCAAGAGTGTATTGTTACCATGTGTGAGGTTACGCGATACTAATTTTTGACCTAAGACAAGCACATTCTTCACCCATGTGCCACTTTTTGCTACTGATCTCCATCAAATGATTGATGATTCACAAAGAACAAAACGGTAAGTGTTTAGAAAAAACTGTTTGCTTTGGGAGTGCATTTTTTTGCACTGTATTTTAAGTGCTGATTTCACGAAAATGTTTGACGGTGTAGACTGAGTGTCAACTTGGCTCTTCCAGGCTCTAATGAATGCGAAACCGTCAAAACTTCAGCATAGTTAGTAAACACATCAGTAATAACAACCAGGTGTTTGTTTCCCAAAAAAACTTTTCGGTGATTTACCAATGTGTTAAATGTGTGTTTCTAACCACCCAAATAAGCCCGACATCGTTCCGCAGGTTCTAGAGGGATAGAGATCTTAATTTGCGTTAAGCACGTGAACGAGCCATGTACTATGAGCGCATTTCGCAGGGCGGGTCAACGACCCTGAGGAAGACGATGAAGTCGAGACGTTGGATAAATAATGTAATTTAACAATTTCGTATTGGGATATCAATAAAAGCATGCGTCTTGACTACTCATACTGCGGTTAGAGGATTTCCGAGACTGGCTGGCACCCTCTAACAAGTGTGAACGATAATAAATCACATTAACCAAGAATAAACAATCTAACTCAAAAATCTTCATTCAACAAAGCCCTTGCATATGTATATATGTACATATATATATACATGTATATATATAAAGAAAAACAGGTATACAGTATATACACATGTAGTGCAGCATATATATACATATGTATTATATATATGTACATATGTATACATATGTACATATTTGGATCAAGAACTATGGTGACGATCTGTATCTACAACGCTCGTACACTTGCATCCACAAACTGGGACTTATTCAACTCATTAGTCGGCTGTTGGGAGGACGCCGTTATCGACAACATCGACGAGGAATACGATCTCCTCATTCAACATCTTCACGTTATCGCCATGAAAGCTGAGAGTTCGAAGGTCACCAAGAGACGTCTGTCTCCAGAAACTCTCGAGCTAATACGCCAGAGTGGACTCGCACGAGCTGCAGGCAACCACGAACTAACGTCCGAGCTTGCGAAAGAATGCAGACAGGCGATAAAAGAAGATCTTAAAGAGAGAAGAGTAGCAGTAATGGTTGAAGCCGCAGAGGCTGGGAAAAGCATTCGCAAAGCCCGCCGAAGCTTCGCCAATTACAAGACCAAGATGATTGCACTCCGAAGCCCAGACGGAACAATAACAGGGTCCAGAAAAGCAATGGAAAAAATCATTTACGAATTCTGCTCAGATTTCTGATAGCCACGTCCACCTCCCTTCATATGAAATAAAAGAGGATGGATACGTTGTACCACCGGTTCTCCCTTCAGAAGTCCGGCATGCCATTTCGTCGATGAAGAATCGAATAGCACCAGGTCCGGACAAGTTAAGATCAGATCATCTTTAGGTCGGGAAATCAATATGATGAACGACTTAGCTCCAGAGCTGAGCAGAAGGAAACGAGCGGCTTGGGGAGCTTTCAAGAGCATCGAGGATGTAGTGAAGAGAACAAAGAACACCCGACTCCGTGCCCACCTTTTCGACTCAACGGTTCTTCCTGCCCTAACGTATGCATCAGAAACCTGGTCGCTACGTAAGCGGGATGAAATATCCCTCAGCGTTATCGAACGCGCAGTCGAAATGATGATTCCAGGAGTATCACGTTTCACGCAAGTAAGGGATGGGATCCGAAGCTCCGATCTACGTCAACAATCGAAAATCAAAGATGCCGTTCTATACGCCAAACAGTCGAAGATGAGGTGGGCCGGACACGTAATGCGTATGAATGATAACCGATGGACAAGGGCTCTTAGTGACTGGATTCCTCAAGATGTCAAACGCACTGCAGGAAGACCGCCGACCCGATGGTCAGAGTTCTTCACGAAAAGCCTAGAAGAAAGATATGATGCTCGACAAGTCCCTAAAGCGAGGAGAACCCACTGGGCTACTCTTGCACGCGACAAAAATGGAAGATTAACTGGCGCTCGCTCAAGTCACTCGACGATCAACGGGACTATAGGTGATACAGGTGATGTACTGGTAAGAGCGACAGCATAGTTAAGGGGAACTGACTTAAGATGGAATTAACAACTTGTTGTGAAGTGGGGCTGAGATTCCTGGCCACTTGGTCCTGACACATTTTCATTACTGCGCTACTTAATAATTCATAAGTTTTCTGGATTTGAAGGTCGTTTTGGTATGGCTGCTAGCGCAAAAAGTGATGGATCTACTCCAGAAGTGTTTCTCAATATGTTATACGACCGATTAACAAGTTTCGTATCACAATACGCTGCTGCGGTCTTTAGAAAATTTACTAGAATTTTAGAGAAGACGAGTAAAGAAATTAGACGTCGTAGAGATTCCGTTCCAATTCTGCACATCTGTTTTTCGTTTTGAAGTTTTTGAAAATTAGGAAATCGGCGTTACAAACTAGAGAACTGACTCCATAAGTGTAGGAACTATCGCCTAACACATAGATCACCCAGACAGGACCTATTCAAAGCTGACTCATTACGTGATCAAGGTGAAAATAGAGCGATATTTTTATTACCTAGTAACTAATAAAAAATCTATAATAAATTTATGTTAGACAACTCATGAGTAAACTGGTTACTCAAAATAACGTTCTCTTCAAATGAAATTTGAAACGCCTTTATTTAAGAGGATAGTTAGACAAATCTAGTCAAAGAAAGCATGGCATAAGCATAAAAAGAACTATTTTAGTTTCCGTTGTTTGAAACAACAACACCGACTTTGTTAGCGCTAGGAATGGACATTACCTCTTTTTTCGATTTATTGCGATTTTTAACAGTTAGATTGTTAAGAAACCTGAACTTCCAGTTTCTACATCATCCTAGAATGGTTCGCAATTCACTCATATCTGTTTTCCTTTCTCGTGTTGTTTTTAACATTGCGTCAAAATCAACCTACAGGTTTCAGGTTTACTAAGTAACTCCCTAGACCGTCTTTCTGTTAACTTCGGCATTGATTGATAATTCGATGTTTTATTTCACTAAACAGACACGAGGTTGTGATTATAGAATTTATTAGGATACAATAGCTGACGTTTCGGCGGTTTCGCCCTCTTCAGATCCTGGAAAAGTCAAATTAAGATGCGATCTACTCAACCAAACATTTTCATAACCCTAGCAGATAAAATTTAAAAAATAAATTTGTATTCGCAAGAGAAAAAGCTTCATTTAAACGCCTACCGTTTATTTCTTGTAAGTATCTAAGTTAGCCGGTGGATAGCAGCCGCACAGAGTACTACATGGGCGAGGACAGTGCCTGTGTCAGGTCATTGGATTAGTCTGAGGTATGGCGCTAGGTCACGCGTGATGGCAAGACACTCCTTGCGGTTCATTTTTGAATTTTTGGAATTGATCCGAAACGCTTCAAGAGTTTTACGCGCTGATGTTTTTGATTCGCGCGTGAGGATAGTGACTCCTACTTCAAAATCTTCTCCGTTATGTTCCTGTATCCTATGTGGGCCTAGTGGAGTGTTTGGTTTTAATTTAAACTTACCGACTAGGTGTTCCTTTATGCGGACGCAGAGCGATCTACCCGTTTCGCCAACGTATTCGTCCCCGCACGCTTTATAAGAGATCAGGTAGACTGTACCCGAGCTCATGCAATCACCGTCTCTACCATTAGGGCAAATTATACAGTTTTTCGTTATACATAGACGGTCATATAGGCAGTTGCGAACTAGCTGGCATCTTAGAGTGTCCGGTGGTATTTCTGTCACTCTTATGGAATTTTCTTGACCGGCCCTTATTAAGCAACGTTTTATGGCTGCACTTATTTAACTTGAAATAAAGGGCAAGAGGAACGGAGCCTTGTTCTCGCTAGAATTATCGCTTTGGGGCGTAGTTTTTCATCCATGCCTATGCCGAGAAGCTACAGTTTCGTAACCATTTGAAATGGATATTTGGCGCGCCAGTTTCGAGGACTCTTCCCATTGCTCTCTACCTGCACACACGTTGGCGGGGGTTCGAAACATATTTCTTATGAGCGCTTTTTTGGTGGGTGAGGAATGAAAGGAGAGGTAATGAACCAGTATATTCTTACTGCCTGGCTTTCGATACCATTTTGTGATGTAGCCCGTTTTCGGATAGGTTGACTTGAACGTTAAGGAATGGAAGCCAGTTCTTTTTCGGTTTCTCACCGGTGAATTTTATGTACTCTGACTGTTTGTTGAATAACTCAAAACATTTGTCCACCTCCTCTTGCGTGGAGCAGATGACAAAACAATTATCTATATACCTTCAGTAGAGTAATAGCTCGAGATCGATTATTGGGGCTTCCACTATAGACATAAAGGCAACGGCAAGGGTTGGTGCCAGTCGCTGTCCCATTGCCAACCCTCTCATTTGAGCGTAATGTTTTCCGGACCATCTGAGGATTGAGCAGTTTAGGCACTCCTTTAACAGTGTCATCAACCGTCGAATCGAGAAGCCATAGATGTTTATTGCTCCTTCATGTTGTACGAGGAGCTCGTGAATGGCTTGCAATAGCTGAGTCATTCGGCACGTTTGTATAGAGGGCGGTGACGTCGAAGGACTCCATCATGTACGCGTTGTTGGGTTGCGTGTTACGTAGACGATCCAGGAACATTTGGATGTTCGTGAGATGGGCTGGTATGTGTTTAAGCAACTGGTTGAGGATTAAATTTATAAACCAAGCAATTCTATCCGTGGGCTCGTCTACACAACTGACGATGGGTCTAACTTTAAAGGTGGAGGGGTCAGTAGACGCCAGATCATCAGCAGATGTTAACGATTTTCACTTCTGAATTCCATTTCAGTTGATGCGCGATAAAGAGATGCGTCTTTAAGGTGTTTTTCCGTTATATCGGCATCTAACTGGCGAGGAATTACTACAAACACTCCACCCTTATCGCCAACTGATAGCCTAATTGTTTTTGACTTTATTAGCTCTCGAACCTGTCATATACCCGATTTTTGCGCAGCTGTGAAGTTCGAACTAAACTTTTCGTGCGATACGGGTTAAAGATTTTGAGAGTTTCGCTCGAAAATATGCGAAATTTTATATCGACTTCGTCGTTTGGGGCTTGCTGTCTAAAGAATCACCGAGGAAATGGAGGTGGTGGTAGTGCCCCTACTTCTCGCTTTTCTTTTATTTCGTGTCTCAATTCTACCGTTGCTGCGGAGTCGATCTTGGAGCTCGTGCAAGCTGCACGCGATCCTACGCAAGGTTTCTTTAGAAATGGGTTACGCTGGTGAGAAACTTGGACCGAATTCTAATAACGAGTGCGCGTCATCGGGGAGAGTTATGGCTCCTAACACGGTGACCCTTGACTTTTCAGTCACGTTATCGACCATATTTTAGTGCTAACGCTATCGTAAACGGTTTTGCTTTGTTTAATTGAAGCTGGTTTTTGTGAACGATCTAGTAAATTTTGAAACTTTCCTGCCTATATGACCGTCTATGTATAACAAAAAACTGTATAATTTGCCCTAATGGTAGAGACGGTGATTGCCTGAGCTCGGGTACAGTCTACCTGATCTCTTGTAAAGCGTGCGGGGACGAATACATTGGCGAAACGGGTAGATCGCTCTGCGTCCGCATAAAGGAACACCTAGTCGGTAAGTTTAAATTAAAACCAAACACTCCACTAGGCCCACATAGGATACAGGAACATAACGGAGAAGATTTTGAAGTAGGAGTCACAATCCTCACGCGCGAATCAAAAACATCAGCGCGTAAAACTCTTGAAGAATTTGGATCAATTCCAAAAATTCAAAAATGAACCGCAAGGAGGAGTGTCTTGCCATCACGCGTGACCTAGCGCCATACCTCAGGCTAATCCATTGACCTGACACAGGTACTGTCCTCGCCCACTCTGTGTTGCTGCTATCCACCGACTAACTTAGATACTTGCAAGAAATAAACGATAGTTGTTTAAATGAAGCTGTTTCTTATGCGAATTTTATACAATACAAATATAATTTTATTTCTTAAGTTTTATCTGCTAGTGGGTTTTGAAGGTGTTTGGTTGTGTAGATCGCATCTCAATTTGACCTTTCCAGGCTCTGAAGAAGGCGAAACCGCCGAATCATCAGCTATTGTATTCCAATAAATTCTAATAATAACAACCTCGTGTCTGCTCATTGAAATAAAACATCGGTTTACTGAATGATGGAATCGCTGCCGAAAGGTGCCTCTTTCTAACCTGCGTCGTGATGACCAAAAACCCCCCTTGCGAGGTCAAATCAGGAAATCTGGGAGGATAAAATTGCCCAGTTAGCAATTTTTCAGCTTCATTGACCACTGGGTGCTCCTGTCCATGACGTCAGACAGTCCAGGCCATGAGACCACATAAAATGTTAGACTACGCAGAAAATCTCTTGGGCCGGATCTGGTGAACACACCCACGACATTCCGTGGAGAATATTTCTTGCTATGCACGTATGATACCGGGGCACTCTCCTCAGACGCCGATTTTTACGCTCTTTTGAAGCTGCTTATCGCACCAATATTAACTAAACAAGGGAATCATTGTCATCCGCAAAGAAAAGATCCGGTCAGGAAATGTCGGTACCGTTTCTTCTTCACTCAGCCGTTCATTGCCCATTCTGTCGACTTGTGCAAGATTTCCTCAACCGAAGTATCATAAGAGCATCATTGCCATTAATTACCATCTATGAACCGCTATAGCTGATAATTACGATTTAGATGCGTGTTACTAACAGTCGAAAGAGCTATCCTTAATGACAAACCGTGTTATAGAAGTGTTGTAGAAGACTTCAACGTTACAGTAGGAAAGGTCACCGCGGTGTTTATGATCGTAAAATTTGGTTTAGGAGAAGGAAATTGCAGTGGGAACCGGCTTGTAGCACTTCTTTTTGCAACACGCCTCTTCCAAGGAAACTGGTTTTTCCAGAAGAATGGAAGTTTCTGTTGGAAATTGGGGTCTCTTAACGACATAACGTATACGGAGAGCGACCATATTCTGTCAAACAGAAGATGATGCCTACTGAACACATCAGTAGTACAGGCAATCTGCACTGGTTCCGATCACCGGCTTCTTCGCTAAGAAGGTTCGACTCAGCCATGAGATGGAAAAGAATTCATGTCATAGACCACGAGAAAAATTTTTAGCTGTATATGACGGAAGAATTCTGAACGAAATTTTATCCACATGTGACTGTCAGAATAAGATCTGACGGAAGACTATGAGCTACTTGTCGAAGAACTGAAAAATTGCGCCGAATTCGCTTCAGCTGCTGAAGCAAGAAGATCGGACCTCATCTCCATTAGCACTAATGAGTTGCTCGATGAGGATGAAACTGAATCTTGATTCTACTGAGACACGTTTAACACTGATAGTAATAAAATGCCAGCGGTAGAAGAGCTTTGCAGAAAGATCTACATCGAAACAAGCAAAAGGAACTACCGGAATAAGCAGAGGAAAGACCTGGTCTGGAAAAATGTAGTCGGGACTTATACGTTTGTAGTGGCCTACTGTCCGCCCTGATGAGCAAAAAATACATCAATAAATGGGATATTAAGAAGTGATAGGTTGAATATGATTGTATCTAGAAGATATTACAAAATGTCGAAGCAATTGGATTTAGCTACAGATTTTCTCAAGATAGCGCTATTCCACCGTCAAAAGTGATCAGATCAGTGTCAAATTTTGCACTTTACATCAAAATCACATTCATCTGTCTATCACAATACAGTAATAGGTAGTTTATTAACTCCGTATTTCTGAATGACAACTTCCACTAAAATAATTTTTTTAGGGACTATCTTCGTCAAATCGTTAAGGATGAGGAGAAGGTGTTAATGCATGAAGACGCCACTTTCTTTGGTAATCATCTGAAATCGCCTCAACTTTGAAAACTGAAAAGTTCCGGAAAAAATCACCAATACCGGTTTTATACAGAACAAGTAAAGGTGGTTGCTGAACAAACAAAACGCTTCACGTGCTTCATTCAGTTGACGTTAGAGTTTATCGGCAGACTAAGCCATCCGTTGTCTCACCAAAATATTATAACATGCATGTATTAGCAAATGACCGGTTTAAATGTGTCAATCTACTGAGAATCCATACATCACAACACCATCATTCTATGGAGAACCGTTTATAAGTCAATTTCCGGTTTTTTTCTCAAAGAATTTTGCACACTGTGCTTATGATCCATAGTGCTGATGTTATTGGTATACTATCAGCTTCTTCAGGCGCACTTCTAAAAATGTGTACTCAAATGATATCACTCTTGAACAGTTATAAATTTTTCAAGCGTTTGTGCAAAAGGTTGCCCCAGGTTCATGCAAAGTAGCCAGTGCTACCAGAGTAGAACGTAGTAAAATTATAAACAAATATTTGTAAACAAATGCTGACATCACTGTCCTTAAACTCAAGGAAACAGCTAAGCGTCTTCTAGAGGCAAAGACAACTCATAGAAATTAGTGTCAATGTGCGCATGCATTGGTGCATTCCTGCTTATACACACTGCATTATAAAAGTGATATCTGGCAAAAACTGCTATCACGTTACTGCGAACAACTGCGAGCAACATAGAAAATTAGGAGTGGCCTACAACAAATAGACTGCTCATGCTCAGGGAGAGACCGGCAAGCGACCAGTGAGTATATCGAGCCTCCCGCTCAGAGCTTAGAAAACTATGCGTACAAATTAAAAAACTAAAGACCTGCAAAAAAACGGGACTCATTCTCTGAACCCGAAAGAGCCCCCAGTTCTGCAGTGTTGGGTAGGACGAATACGGAGAAGCTGCTAAAATCTCAATGTCACTGCCTGCCTACGAAGAGGCTGCCTGGATTACAAAGAACTACGTTGACGATATGTACCTACAATGCACACGCACTTGCATCTGAGTCCTTGATAGAAGACTTGACCACACAGGCAAGAAGGATGAGGTACGGCGTCATCTGACGGGTTAAGGCGAGACGACGTCACCTATTCAACGCCGTCATATGACACCAGGGAAGAAATGTTCCTCGGAACATGCGATAGAAGAGGTGCCTGCGGCTTCTGCGTGCTCGTCAACACGAGTTTGGTCATGAACATCGATTCATTCAAACATCTAGCAGCTCGAATTGTACGTTTACGGTTGAGGATATGTAGATCAACAGTAGATTTGACAATCTTCGTCGAATGCGCACCGACATCGAGTCGGGACGAAGAAGAAGTCGAAGCGTTCTCTATTGACTAAGATAAGTGGAGATTTCAACTCTAAGATTGGACCCATAGAAACGACTGCAGAATGTCACATTATCAGTGAAGGATCAGAATTTAACGAGCAAAGTAACGGCTGTCTGAGTTCATGATGACGACAAAGGACATTTATGGTAACTCCCACGCACGAGAATCCTCATCGCCATGGCTGGACTTGGGAGTCGCTAAGTGAAGAGTACCATAACGAAATAAACCAAATCATAGTAAATCGAATGTTTTATCGAAACGATGTCGCTGTTATCCAAAAATTCTACACAGAATCAGACCATCACCCCTTCGTGTAAGATTTTATCCCTCGCAGAATGAAGAAAAAACCGCTCAATCCAAAAAATGAAGCCCTAAAACGAATACAGATTTGAATTTATTCAGTTAATTAGCTGGTTGTTGGTAAGATGCCTTTGTCGACACATCAGTGCCGCATAACATCGACGAGTAATACGATCGGCTCATTCAACATTTTCACGTTGGCGCAATGAAAGCTAAGATTTTGAAGGTCACCAATACATCGCTGTCTCCAGCAACAAATAAGCTGATGGCGCCGAATGGAATCGCATGAGCTGCAGGCAACCATGAACTTTGCTGTCTGAACAGCTCTGTCTCATATTCATCGATTTAAAAAAGGGATTTGACTCTCAGTCGAGATAGGAGAAGTCACGGAAGGCCTTGATAGTCAAGGTGTTCCTACTCAGTACACAGAAACTCTTGGTGAGCTGTATAAAAAATTCACAACCAAGATATCACCATTCTACAACGATATTAACATTGACGTCAAAACAGGAGTTAAGTAAGGCGATACCATCTCGCCAACATTACTGACCGGCACCCTCCAGAACGTCATGCGAACATTGGAATGAGATAATATGGGAGTGAAAATCGGTGGTCGGCAGTTATATCATTTTCGCTTTGCTAATGAAATCGTCCTTATAACACCAGACATTAGCCAAGCGGAACGTATGCTTGCCGACTTTGACAAAGCCTGTGGAATGATTGGTCGCCGACTAAATCTAAAGAAAAGAAAACGATGTTCATAAAGAACGGATTGGTTTCGTTTGCTCCATTTACGCTCTACGGAACGAATATCTTCGAATGCTTCAGTTATGTCTAAGTCGGAAATCAATATAATAAACGAGTTAGCTCTAGAGCTCAGCAAAAGGAAACGAGCGGTTTGGGAAGCTTTTAAGATCATCGAGGATGTAACGAAGAAAACAAAGAACACCTGACTCTTTGCCTACCTTTTCGACTCAAAGGTACGTCCTGCCCTAACGTATGCGTCAGAAATCTGGTCGCTGCGTAAGCAGGATGAAAGATCACTCAGCGTTATCGAACGTGCAGTCGAAAGGACGATGCTAGGTGTATCCTGTTTCACACAAGTAAGAGATGGGATCCGAAGCTCCGACCTCCGTCAATGATCGAAAATCAAAGATGCCGTTCTATACGCCAAACAGTCGACGATATGGTGGGCCGGACACGTAATGCGTATGAAGGACAACCAATGGAAAACAGCCGTTAGGGACTGAATTCCTCGGAATGTCAAACGTACTGGAAGAAGATCACCGACCGGTGGCCAGAGTTCTTCACAAAGAGCCTGGAAGAAAGATATGATGCTCGACGAATTTCTTGAGCGGGGAGGACTCACTGGGCTACTCTTGCACGCGACAGGGAAAAATGGAAGATTTACTGGCGCCCGCTCGAGTCACTCGACTATCAACGGGAGTACAGGTGATAGAGCTGATACTGGGTCATTAATGTTGTACTGAATAGGCCGTAAGTCAATGTTTTATCGCATAAGGAATTGCACTCATTTTCTGTAGTTAAAAAGGGTTTTGACGTGATACTCAATGGATCTCTGGGGTTTGTAAATCTCCGGAGCGCCGGTGAAGTAACGTCTATGACATCATTATTCAAAAGTTGTTAAAGGAGCGAAAGCCTTCACGGGATTTTTCTCGGTTTGTATGAAGACTGGGTGCATAGTTCTTAGAATGTGGAAGTACATTAGTGATATACAAATTCCACTATTTTTATGCAGCTTAAATTCTGCTCTCATGCTGTTGCAAGGCCGTTTGCTGGCCTTGCGACTGCCGTTTGCATGGAGGGACCGAATGCCATTTAGGACTATAGTGGAATGACAATGTCGAATAAGAACTTTCCTCATTTTTAAAATAAATTGAAAATCTTTATGGAGCACCTAATCCTGAATGGTCTACTGTGATCAAAATCGATTCGTTTGAAACCGAACGAAGTTTTCCTCGAAGCGAAAAGCTGCGCAGTTTTTTGTGTGTTCCACGAATTCGCCTCAATCTGTCAATCTAAATGGTTGTTTCCTGAACGATAAACACAAGGTAGGCTAAATTTCACCAAGTACAATATATTGTTAATTCGTGAGATAAGTTCCCATATATGTTGGAACAGTTGCTATGGAATGTTTTCATAAGTTCATCACATGCTGAATTTGGCGTCATCTAAGTTCACATACCATCATCCTCTACGACACTGAAGAGGTTTGATAACAAAACTTCGCCTTCCATCTCCATATCAACAGAGCACTTTATCGATTTCTCTTAAATATAGATGGTTTAATTAGCATTAAACTGATCTACACAATTCAGACCTTCGAAAGCTACTTGCCTTTTGTGTTGCGGGATCATACATTTAACGCCAGGTTTAGATGGGTCGTCAATCTGCCTTGATTGAACAGCAAGTACCCTGAGGAGGTGTGGTGACCTCCAAAAAATATATCGATCTGCTGTGATAGTAACTGTATATATGAAGGTTTCTCTCGAGTTGTATAAAAATTTCACAGCCAATATGTCACCATTCTACAACAATATTAACATTGACGTCAAAAGAGAGGTTAGGAATGGTGGACCATCTGATCAAAATTACTCACCGCCACCCTCGAGAACGCCATGGGAACATTGAAATGGGACAGCATTTTAAGGAAAATCGACGGTCGTCGATTACACAATCTTCGCTTTGCTGATGACAGCGTTCTTATAAGATCAGACCTCAACCAAGCGGAACGAATGCTTGTCGACTTTGATAAGGTCTGTGAACTCCGGCTTCAATGAGGAATCGCACCAATGATTCGTCTTTGTCCGTTCCGCATCTTGAATTACTCAGTCCTTGATAGTTGACCTTTCTGCAAATGGTTTCTTATCGCGCATCGCTGGAGGTGATTAAATGATTATGTGGCCCATACCCATACTTGATGTGGTGTGACTATTATTACATTTTTGGTAAGCATTATTAAAGTCTCATTATTTCAATGTTTGGTTATGGAAGTTTTTGGCCAATTAGGTAGCTGCCAACTTCACCTTTGCAGACTTTCCAGAACGCGATATTCGCCGCCAAACTTGCTTCATTCTGATGAAGAATGAGGTAGCACCTCGTGTTTGATCCACGACAATATAAGGCATTATTATCGTTTATCTCAAAAAATTTTTGCTTATACAACGTCCTAGAGCGGTCGTTCATTCTCCATTCCTATTTTCGTTTCTGATCACGGTTTTAACATCGTCTTCGAATCAACGAAGACCGAGCGAACGAATCGTTGTCAAAATGATAATTCCTTTGAATCCACATATTGGTAAAGACCTGAAAACTTCCTTGCAAGGTTATGTTGTGACTCCAGGGAGGAATTGCTGCGCCAGCAATAGCCCGGCCTCGGGACGCCGCATACTAGTAGTTGTTTTCGTCTATGACGTCAGATAGTGACAGGACCAGTGAGAGGCCACAAAATCTGAGCTTACGCAAGACGACACTGAAACCGAATCTGACGAACATACGCAGGATACACAGTGAAGATTGTTTCCTACTCTGCACAGATAATGCCAAAACCCTCTCCACTGACACAGATCATCACGCAGTTCTTGAAGTTATAAATCGTATACAATTCTATGTGGTCGTGTTGCAGGAAACCAAAAATGGCAAGACTGACAAACGCCAAATAAACAATTCGACTCTTTTCATCCGAGGAGAGAAGGTCGGTTACGAAATGTCGGTGAGGTAGGTAGTGTTGCTGAACCGTTTGTTGTCAATCTCGTCGACTCGTACAAGACTATCTCCCCTCGCATGGCCGTCCTCCGTCTTCAACTACAAATCATAAGAAGATCATAATCATCGTTGGCTACCCATCGACCGATGCAGCTGATGAAGACGAATTAGATGCCTGTGATAAAGCGTATCATAAATCTGTTGCTGGAGTCTTCAACGCTAGAATAGGAAAGGGCAAGGATAGCAAATAAAGAATCGAAATTTTGTACTAGGCGAAACAAAAGAGGATGAAGCCATCTCGCAAGACTTTTTTCCGCAGCACCTTTCTTCTTGTGGAAAACGGGTTTATATGGAAGAAAGGTACTACAGAAATGACCATGCGCTGACAAACAAAGGATTGAGGACATTTAACACATAGGTAGTCCCATCATTCTGTGCAAAAACCGATCATCGCCTCTTTGTTGCGTAGAATCGATTCCACCGTAAGCTGGAAAAGAATCCATATAATCGGCCAAGAAGAAAAGGCCCAGCTCTATTTGATGAGAGCATTCTAACCAAATTTTTTTCTTATCTTTATAAGAAAGAAGGAAGCTTTTTATCACCACTGACTTGTCAACGAGGACCGTGCTGAAGACTATGAGCTGCTTGTCGAAAGATTTAGACCCTCAAGGAAAAAGGTCAGACATCATCTCCCTTATCAATGAGGATTTGGTCTAGCACAAAAGCAAAAGCCATCGAGTGAGAAAAGAAACCAAAGTTTTGCGGTCACGTTTCTGATTCAGTTCTCCAAGCACTCTGTTATACTGCAGAGAAGAGTATTTATACTTCAACCACGTCAAGAATACTGCACATCATCCATAGAACGCTGCAACGATTTCTTCTGAAATTCAATGTTAAGTCAGAACTCCGAAAAGGATCAAGTTGCTCAACCAGCCTCAGCCTCAGTACCAGTCACGCTGGATGCTCCCGTGTGGGATATCAGACGGTGAAACGACCGGTGAGAAGCCACGCCATTTCGGATTACGCAAGGCGTCACTGGAATTGGACATGACAAACGCTCAAACGACGAGCCATGGAGATTGCTTCTCCTTTTGTACATGTATCAGAACATTTTCCTCAGATGCTTATCTTCTCGCAGTAGCTGAAGCCACAGGATGTATCAAACTTCATGCTGTCGAACTGCAGGAAACAAAAATCGGCAAGACCGACAACTAAGCAGCGGCACACTTGTCACTCGCGGATAAAACGTTCTGTCATCAAATGTCGGTAGCGTACGCTTTGCCGCCCAACCGTTCATTCAACTGACGCATCATAGGAGGAAGGTCAAAGCCGTCAATGGGTACTCAACAGCCGATGTAGCTCATGAGTGCGGATTGGATGCATCCTGCTATCAGTTGGAGAGAGTAATCCTCAGTGATATAGCGTATTATCAGTTTGTTATTAGTTCAAGGTCAAGTTTCAGTTCAACGCTACAATAGGTAAATCCAAAGTGAGCCAATATATGGTAGAAAATTTTGTATGAGAAGAAGAAAATGAGCTTAGAAACCTTTTAGAGGGACTGGTATGTGCAACATCTCTCTCTCTCATAGGAACTAGTTTTTTCAGTAGAATGAAAGCCACTGCTGGACACTGGAGCCTCTGAACACCACAACCCATGCAGAGGTCGACCACATTCTGACAAACGGAACATTGTCTAACTTGGGAAATAGGTATTCTCCATTCCTATTTTCATTTCTGATTACGATTTTAACATTGTCTCCGAATCAACCAGTAAGAAGACCGAGAGAACTAATCGTTGCGGAAATGATGATTTCCTCCGATTCACATCGCGGTAACAACATCTCAGATTACGCAAGGCGTCACTGGAACTGGATCTGACGAACGCACGGATGAAGGCCATAGTGATTGCTTCTCTCTCTGCACCTTTAGTGATGGAACACTCTTCATAGACGCTGATTTTTACGCCATTCTTGAAGCCGCACATCACATCAAATTTCATGTGATTGCATTGCAAGATAGGAAAATCAAGAAAACCTACACAAGCCAGCTAAACAACGGAACCTCTGTCCTCTACGGAGAAATGGTCATGTAACCAAATATCGGTGGCGTTGGCTCTGTCGCCTGCAAGTCCATTGCCCGTCTCGTCGACTCGTACGAGATCCTCTCCATTCGCATAGCCGTCCCCCGTCTTTAACTGACGTGTCATACGTAGAAAGTAATCGCTAATTGCTTCTCATAGACCAACGAAGGTGACGAGTTCGAATTAGATGCGCTCTACTATAAGTTAGAGGAGGTTCCGCAATGATCAAGCGTGTCATAGATCTGTTGTCGGAAACTTAGGAATGTCCAGCGAGAGCCAATATAGGATCAAAATTTTTGATTAGGAGTAAGATACGAGAGTGGAAACCGCCTCGCAAGACTCCTTTCTGCAGCACATCTCTTTCACGGAAACTCCATTTTCCAGAAGAAAGAAGGATATCGCTAGCATGGTGCTCTCCTAGCGGTACGACTTTTGCAAAGACCGACACGTTCTGACAAACAGAAGACTGTGCCCACTTTACACGTAGGTGGTCCCATCACAATTTACTGATTCCGATCACAGCTTTCTTTGCGCGAAGGTTCAATTCAGCCATAAGTTGGAAAAGAATTCATGTCATCGACCATGAGGAAACGGGCTGGCTGTATGCGAGAAAATCGTTTTTAATGGAATTCTTTTCTAATATTTTTGGCAATTTAAGGACGACGAAAGTGAGGATTAAGAGCTTTTTTTGAACGACGTAGAAGTTGTGATGAATTCGGTTCAGCTTTCCGAGAAAGAATATCGGATCCCATTAAAATTCCCACTAAAAAGTTGCTTGAGATAAGAAGAAACCTCAATATTTATCCTACTGCAACCCGCTTAACAGAGTCACTAATACATGACATCTGTAGAAGATCTTTACAACAGGATCTACATTGATACAGTCGGGGGCAACAGTCAGAATCAGCAAATGTATAACCAGACAGGAAAAATGCCGTCGGCACTTGCGAAAGTACTATGTTCCACTGTCTGTCCTAATGAATAAGGATAAAATCATTAAAGATCTTCGCTTTGAAATCGGATTGATAACGAAAAGTTTTTTCACGAATTTTCCGCTTTCCACAGTCTGCGCTTCGAGCTCTAAAATTCCTTTTGGACGAAGACCACCCGGGATTGTTCCTTCCTTGATGCGGATTACGGTAGAAATCATGAAAAAAGGTAGGCTCTAGGACATGATAATATCATCATCGAATTTATTGGAGTTGAAAAGCACAGTCTACATGTATTCCCGCCATCCGTTAGAAATCCTACGTTCAATAGCGAAAAATCCGTGACCGAAGGTGACTTCACGCATTGCCATGTTCAACAACGGTAACAAAAGGATGCTGGCAAGTACCATCCAATATTCTTGTTGAGTGTACTCTACAAGTTGTTCACGGAGAATACTCTTTGCCTATTTTGAAGAAAATGGAAAAGACTCAACCAGTTGAACAAGCAAGATTTCGACAGCGATTTTGTTTAGTTTCCAAATCCGAACCATGTGCAAAGACACAGAATTTCATCAGAAATACCACCTACTCCTAGTCCTGACTTTCATTGACTAAGAAAAAGCAATTCAAAACGTAAAAACATATGCAAATCTCTCAACGCTTGTCGAACAAAGAGTAGACCCTTCATATATACGAAAACTAGCTGATCATTACTGGACCTGTTGCCACAAAAATGCAGCTCTTCTATGCATCTGTTACCATAAGCATAGAAAAGTTATTCGACTACACGATACACTATCGTCATAACTGCTTACTGCTGCAATGCAGTTGATAACGAAGTCACTCGATCGGTGTGTTGATGTAAACTTCCTATGAAATTTTCGTTTTGCTGATGACATCGTTATCTCAAGATGCACCAGTGAATCACAGACGTCAAACAATGAGCTAAACGAAGTGTGGTAAAGTATTGGCTTACTCAGAAATCGGAAGAAGATTTATTTCATGAAATACACATGGTGCAAAGGCAATTAGATCAAGTTAGATGGTTCTCTTGTTACAAAGACCATCAATTGCATAACCACGGATCTCCCCTATATGAGAGATCTCGAGCCGGTTAGTCGCGAGGCTACGTGGCGCGTCCCCAGGTGGTGGATAGAGGATTGATTAATCGTGGACCAAAAGCGAACTTTGCTTCCCTGAGACGCAGGTGGATCCAGGGGATGGACTCCCTGTTTCTGCTGCGCCGGTTTGGCACATACTTTCAGTATTTGCTTGGCGTATTCATGCATGCGTGTGTGAGTGCGTTCTCGCTTTATGCGGTTTGTATTCTAAGAGTCAATCCGGACAAAAGCTTGCAATCAAGTGACAGGGAAGTATATGGGAGGCGGTTAGGAGTCACCTCCAGCAAATAGGCTCCGTGTCCACTCCGAGAGAGCCTGGCAAGCTACCCGTGAATATAACCAGCCCCCACGTTCAGAGCCCAGCAAGCTATTCGTGGGTATCAAAACGGTAAACACAGTAAAAAAAAAAACTGGCCTCTTTCCCATGACCGCGGAAGAGCCCTCAATTTCGCGGAGTTAGACAAGACGAGTACGGAGAGGGTGAAAATCTTGCGACAATTAGAAGCTGCCTGGATTACAAAAAACAATGGTGACGATCTGTACCTACAATGCACGTACACTTGCATCCGAGTACTCGACAGCGGACTTGCTAATGCGAGCAAAAAAGATAAAGTACGACGTCATCGCCATGGCCGAAACGAGACGACGCCACCCATTCAACGCGGTCTATGACACCGGGGAAGAATTGTTCCTTTGAACATGCGACAGTAAAGGAGTCGTCGGAGTCAGCGTTCTTGCCAATACGAGTTTGTCCATGAAAATCGATTCATTCGAGCAGCTTATAACCCGAATCCGACGCTTACGATTAAAAAGATGTGGATCAACACCGGCTTTGACAATCTTCGTCGTTTATGCGCCAACGTCGAATTATGACGTCGAATTATGAAGAAGTCGAAGCGTTCTACATAGACTTGGACAAGTTATACAGAGAAAACCACACATTCTTCAAGGTCATCACTGGAGATTTCAGTGCCAGGATTGGACCAAGAAGAAGGTCTGAGGAACGTCACGTTGCGACCCACGGATTAGAATGGAACGAATACGGTGAGAGGCTCTCTGAGTTTATTATGGCCACCAAGACCATACATGGAAGCTTGCAATTCCAAAATCCCCACCCTCAACGCTGGACGTGGGAGTCTCCCAATGAAAAGTACCGTAATGAAATATACCACATCATAGTTAACAGAAGGCTTTGCCTAACTGATGTCGATGCACTTCAAAAATTCTACACAGAATCAGACCACCGTCTAATTCGTGCTAGATTCTATTTCTCGTGGAAAGAAGAAACAACCGCTAAATTGAAAAGCCCAAGCCCTAGAGCCACCGTAAGATGAAACTTATTCAATTCATTAGTCGGCTGTTGGAAAGATGCCGTTGAAGATATCATCCACGAGGAATACGATCGACTCATTCAACATCTTCCTGTGAGTGCTGTGAAAGCTGAGAGTTCGAAAGTCGCTCAGAGACGTCTGTCTCCAGAGGCACTCGAGCTGCTACGTCAGCGCGGAATTGCACGAGCTGCGGGCAACCGAGGACTAACGTCCGAAGTTACGAAACAGTGCCGACAGGCGATGAAAGATGATCTTAAAGAGAAAAGAGCAGCAGTAATGGTCGAAGCTGCAGAGGCAGGGAAGAGCATTTGCAAAGCCCACCGAAGCTTCGCCAACTACAAGACCAAGATGATTGTACTCCGACGCCCAGACGGAACAATAACAGCGTCCAGAAAGGCAGTGGAGAAAATCATCCACGATTACTACTTAGATCTCTTCGAAAGCTACGTGAACCCTTCGTCATATGGAACAAAGGAAAATGAATATGTTTCCGAAATCCGACGTGCCATTTCGTCGGTGAAAAATGGAACAGCACCGTGTCCTTACAGGATATGATTAGAATATCTGAAGAACCTTCCGCCAGTTCTCGTAAGCATATTGGCTCGGCTGTTCACACGTTACTTGCCTGAATGCAATGTTCCTACCCAGTGGAAGACAAGCAGGACCGTGTTATTGTTCAAGAAGGGCGACCTACACCATATCGGCAAACTATCGCCCAATCTGCTTGCTGTCTGTCGTCTACAAACTTTTCACTCGATGCATCCTAAACAGGATTGATAAAACACGGGACGAAGGACAACCTCGTGAGCAAGAAAAGTTTCGAAAAGGAATTAGTACGATGGATCATATTCACACGATGACAAGGCTCATTGAAGTATCGCTAGAATACAAAGGACCGCTCCGTCTCACTTTGATCGACTGTACAGAAGGCCTTTGATTCAATTGAGATAGAGGCAGTCATGGAAGCCCGTGGCAGTCAAGGACTCCCTACACGGTATGTAAAGATTCGTCCTGAGCTGTACAAAGACTTCACAACCAAGATTTCACCATTCTACAACGATATTAACGTTGACGTCAAAAGCGGAGCTAGGCAAAGCGATGCAATTTCACCACACCAAGCATAACACCAAACATCAGCCAAGCGGAACCTATGCTTGCAGAGTTTGATAAAACCTGTGCAAAGATTGTTCTTCGACTGAATCTAACAAAAACGATGTTTATAAGGAACGGATTGGTTTCGTATGCACCATTCACGCTGAACGGAACGAATATCTCCGAATGCTCCAGTTATGTCTCTCTCTGTCGGGAAATCAATATGATGAACGACTTAGCGAAGGGCCTGGAAGAAGGATATGATGCTCGACGAGTCCCTAAAGCCAGCAGAACCCACTGGGCTACTCTTGCACGCGACACGGAGAATTGGAAGATTTGCTGTCACTCGCTCGACTCACTCGACGATCAACGGGACTACGGGTGATGCAGGTGTTTTAGTGCATGTACCTCGGGCGCAGGGCGTGTGTGGCGCAGTCGTTGGAGGCGCCACTGCAACATGCACGCAGAATCGATCCCTGTGCCTATGGCCCACCAAGCCTTCCATCCCTCCAGGGTCGGCAAATTGGTACCAGACTTGTCTGGGAGGATAGCAGCACTGGCTCTATACATCGGCAGGCCACCGCGAGTCATTGTAAAGGCCAGATATGCATTCGATCACCTCCAAAGATATTTGATGAAGTCGAATGCATGGCGCATCCCTCAGGGATTAATCAACGCCGAGAGCTTTATCCTTTGTCCTTTCACCTCGGGAGCTCAATATACATGGAAAACAATTTCAAAGAGAAATTGACAGGAGAGGGAGAGCGACATAAGTCGCCTTTGGACCTCTCAAAGAATCCGCAGACCAACAGAAGTACTCGAATATCTGCGTTCACCTTCTCCATTCAGCAGCCATCCCAGCACTCTTTTAGGTAGCAGAAACGTGTGATTATACTTCAACCAGTCAAGTGTACTGTTCACTGCTGACAGAGCTCTTGAACGTTGTCTTCTTAATTATAACGAGCAAACAAGACATCTTACTGAAAATACTAACCAATCTCTGATCTTCGATCTCTCTCATTTTCGAGATCCAGGAGGCCACGCATCGATAGCTAAATGTAGAATAGCCTGCCATAATATAAGAAAAACAGACAACAGATAGAAGAAAAGATCTGTGAACAGGACTCCACGAGGATACAGGCATCCATCCCCTAACACGGCCATAAACACGTTGGGCAGGCGTGTTCGTAACCACAGCTAACCATATTTATCTGTACGATGTTATAAACTGATCTTGACGCAAGGTTGGTATAGGTTCTCATTGTTGTTGTCGTTGTTGTTGGTGTTGTTGGTCGATGGCTGACGTTTCGGTGATTTCGCCTTCCTCAGAGCTGTGCTGTTACGAATGGAACCGGTCTCAGAGAATAGGAAAAGTTATAAAGAACAAAGTGGTGAAGATTGAAAGTAAGGTGTTTATTATGTGAATAAAATTTATGTATTGAGTTTTTCGCGCTTGTGTCATAAAAGTGCTTGCTTGAGTGGATCACATATAAATTGGACCACCCTCGGCTCTGAAGAAGGTGAGACTGCCGAAACAGCAGCCGGTGTTGAGTAAGCACTAATAAATAATAACTAATAATGCACTAATAAAACAGTGACTGTTCAGAGATCTTTAATGAATTGGCTTAACAAAGCGTTTTTCTTTCCGAACTTCCAAACAGGATATCCTACAACCACTTGAGACCATTTCAAATTTTTATCGAGGACGTTGTAAAAGTTTTGGAGACATGCGACACACGTTTAAAACATTTTCGCTTTATTCTGTTTTTTTGAATTGCCTTTTATGAAGTAATGTGAGACTTTTATCAATAAATGATAAACACTTATGCGGGTTTCGTGTTTAGAACCTTTTCCATTTACCCTCTTTTTAGCAGCCAAATCGGCTCACAAAGGTTGCGTTCTTCAGAGCACAGCGTTTTTATGGTTTCAAACAGCTCCAAAATCATTGAAATAACGAGGAAAGCGGTAGAAACTTTGCCCTACAGTCACCTCTTAGACGTTAATGATTGCTTTTCTTAATTTATGCAAAAGAAATATAGGGGCTTCATATACAGGTTTAAGTACGATAAGAGCGCGTGTGGTGCAGTGGTTGGAGGCGCCACACACGTGGAATCGTTCCCTGCGCCCATGGCCCACCTGCCATCCATCCCTCCGAGGTCAAAAAAGTGGTATCAGACTTGTCTGGAAAGATAGTATCACTGGCTCGATGAATCGGTAATCCACCATGAGTTATTGTAAAGGCCGAATATGCATTCAATTACATCAAAACGATGCTTAGTGAAGTTGAATGCATGGCGGATCCCTCAGGAATTGGTCAACGCCGAGAGGTTTATCCTTTTTTATAAGCACGATCAGCGTTATCAAATGCTTGTTTAATTTAATAGGTGATAGTTCGATTGTCTTGTTTCACGTAACTGTTCGGAGGAATGTGAAGTGCTGACCTCCGTAAAGAATCGTGTTAAACATTGTCCTATAAGCCAATATATCGCAAATACTGGAGTTGGGAACGTGATGTATTTTAATGATAGCCACTGGATGAATTTTATTTGGTGATTGTGTACCATGGTAAGACGAGCATATGGCAGGAAGACCACTGATAAGAATTCTTCTTTCGAGATTCTCAGGAATACATAAAAAGATGCTCTTCTTGTATCACAGATCCTACTCATTTCGGGAATCTGGAGCCAAACATTTTCGAGAATAGACTGTATGTCACCATATGGCGGATTTACACACGGACCGACAATGACTATGCTCTAGCCTCAAAATGCCTTGAGATAGGGACTTCTTTTTGCATGGTATTTCATTGGTGCGCTTTTAGCGTAATTAGAGATATTCTGCAACACATAGGTGAGCGTTGATTTGATGCTAAGCTCTCGGATCAACAAGCCTTCACCTCTCCGGATTCGGCAAATTGATAGCAGAATTGCTTGAGAGCATAAAAGGCGGAATTGATATTTCTCAGAATAGACATTCTGTTAAACTCGGACTTAGTCAATAAGCTACTGTTTTCTTAAATGCCCAGCTACGAGGTCGTATATTTATTTCACACTAGCCAACGTTTTCACCTGTTTCGCCTTCTTTAGAGTTTGGAAAGATCAAATTAATAAGTAATTTACCCAACACGGGGTTTGGTTCAAGCTCTCGGACTGACTTTTTTTAAACATGAGCCAAGCTCATTCCTCATCTATGTAAGACTCTATGCGGTAGGTCTCCAACAATAATTGGAAGACTTAGAAAGAACAAAACGATGAATATTTAAGGGAAGCTGTTTCTCATGCGATTGAAATTTAGATTTTGAGTCCCTTCTGCTGATATGTAACTAAATGGTTAAGTAGATTGCATTTCAACTTGACCTCTACAGAGTTTAAGGATCGTGTAAATGCAAGGTGTTAGCTACTCTTGGACCCTGTATTAACAACGTCATGTGTGGTCTTTAAGAAAACAGCAACTTAATGACTAGTTAAACTAGTAGGTTACTGTGTCTCATTTTTGTAGGCCCGATGAGCACTCAATCACCGCCACGATATTTGATCGCTCTCCATCCCTCAGAAATTAGTCAACCGTAAACACTTTTTCCTCTGTCTATAATTATTTTAAATGATTCGTGCTCAGTTACGCGAGAACCGTGTAGCACTTTGAGCACCTTGGATCAATAGGCCTGGTTGGCGTGAGACTGATCGAGCCAATGTTCATGAGGGTATTTTAAAACCGACTTTCATTTGACTTTTGTATGAATAATCAATATTTCGTTGCACTGATGGGGTTGCAGGAGGTTCTTAACAAATTCTCTTCATTGTGACTATCGTTTTGGCACCTTGCCTACTTCACAGCTGTAATGATTCGAATCGGATGTGCAATACAGTTCTCTCTTGAGACGTGAGTCTTCGCAGTTCCATCGAATTAAAAAATATTATTTTGCCATGTTGCCGCTAGTATTATACCGACGGCTGCGGGCGGGGTAGATTGTGTTGAGTAAGAAAAATTAGAAAGAGGAAGAAAATTTAATATTATTATCTTTTCTATTTTATTACATGACCTCGCATCACAGATAACACACGGTGTGGATCCCAACACTTTTTGCATTCGATTGGGTTTCTCGTACCCACCATTCACGAATGTCTTCAAGTTTTTATGAGTGTGGCTTCGCCTGCCGGCTGAGGATTGTCTTCGTTTTGCGTCACTTGAGTGCCGGTCAAATCGATTCTTCTTGAACTTTTGAACTCATCTTAGTAGGGCGTTCGCACGTGGAGTGGACAGCGGGAGCTTGTCCTAGACAAGTCTAGTGCCAATCTCACCACCTCGGAACGATGACAGGGTTGCTGAACCTGAAGCGGAACTAATCAGTGCCTGGTTGGGTTGGCTTGCCGATGAAATGAACAGAACAACTGCCACTGCACTACCGGCTCCAAACAAATTATTACCAATGAGAAATAAGTCTAGAGCCGCCCTGTATAAAAACGCATTTCTGGACCAGATTATTCCATTCGTGTGGTGTTTCACCCCATGTATCTCTAGTTCGACGCGCACACAGAGAGCCGTCTCCCAAGAATGAACAACTGTTGGCACTCGACTCGAATTAACACGAACGAGTCAAAGGAAACCGTGGTTTTAGTTAGAACAAAGAAATGCAATGAATTCGTGTTAACTCGTGAGTCCAACAAAATACATCCAATATTTTCTTACTTATGTATCCTATACGATAAAAAATGCCGTTGTGATGTGTAGGTTTCGTCATTTTCATATGAGTCAATAGAGTACACTTCTAACCGAATCATGTTAGGCCAATGTTAAGAGGCTGGGTAGTTTTTGGAAGCGCATGAGTGATATATGCTTCATAGTATCACGAACGTGTTGAAGACTTGACTATGCCGGGATTTTCGACGAGCTCTCAACAACCGAACATTTGGCTTTAATGTCATCGTGTATTTCACATAGGAGATTTCCTTCTAAATGGTGACAAAGCAATACTCTCTGCTTTTGGAAATTGCTTACTTACTTAACTACTCAGATGCTTAGATGGCCCATCCTTACCGGTTGTATGGGCTCCAGCATAATTTCCATTTTTTTCTGGGTCTTGCTGGCTTGGCCATTGTGGTTCCTTGGAGCCCCAAGAGCCTAGCCAGTGTTTGCCCAGAGTCGTCACCCATTGTGCAGTCACAGTAAAGGATAAAGGATAAAGCTCTTGGCGTTGATCAACCCCTGAGCGATGCGCCATGCATTTGACTTCATTAAGTATCGTTGGAGGTGACTGAATGCATATCTGGCCCTTACAATGACTCGCAGTGGCCTCCCGATGTATCGAGCCAGTGCTACTATCCTCCCAGATAAGTCTGGTACCAATTTCCCGACCCTGGAGGGATGGAAGGCTTGGTGGGCCATGGGCGCAGAGATCGATACTGCGTGCATGTTGCAGTGGCGCCTTCAACCACTGCGCCACACGCACCCCATGCAGTCACAGTATCACCTGTAGTCCCGTTGATCGTCGAGTGACTCGAGCGGGCGCCAGTAAATCCTCCATTTTTCCCTATCGAGTGCGAGAGTAGCCCAGTGGGTTCAGGCTTCTGGAATTGCGAGTTACCATGGATGGTTTTGGTCGCTATGATAAACTCAGAAAGCCGCTCACCCTGCTCGTTCCATTCTAATCCGTGGGTCCCATTGTGACGTTTCTCAGACGATCTTCTTGGTCCGATCCTGGGATTGAAATCTCCAATGATGACCTTGAAGAATGTATGGTCTTCTTTGTAGAACCTCTCCAAGTCCATGTAGAACGCGACTTCTTCTTCGTCATAGTTTGATGTTGGCGTGTAAACGACGAAGATTGTCAAAGCCGGTGTTGATCCACATCTTTTTAATCGTAAATGTCCGATTCGGGTTGTAAGCTGTTCGAATGAATCGATGTTCATGGACAAACTCGTGCTGACGAGAACGCCGACACCACCTACGCCTCTACTGTCGCATGTTTCAAGGAACAGTTCTTCTGTGTCATAGAGAGCGTTGAATGGGTGGTGTCGTCTTGTCTCGGCTAAGGCCGATGACGTCGTACCTTATCATTCTTGCTTGCATGAGCAAGTCCTATATCGGATGCAAGTGTACGTGTCGGATGCAAGTGTGCGTGCGTTGTAGGTACAGATCGTCACAATAATTCTTCGTGATCCAGGCAGCTTCCATTGGCCCTGAGATTTTAGCAGCCTCTCCGTACTCGTCCTACCCAACGCTGCGAAATTGGGGGCTCTTTCGGGATCAGGGGAATGAGGCACGCTTTTTTAACTGTGTTTTGCATATTTGATACCCACGTATAGCTTGCTGGGCTCTGAACATGAGGGCTGGTTATACTCACGGGTAGCTTGCCATGCTCTCCCAGAGTGGACATGGAGCTTATTTGTTGGAGGCGACCCCTAACCGCCTCTCATACACTTCCTGTCACTTGATTGCAGGCTTTTGTCCGGATTGACTCTTAGAATACAATCCGCATAAAGCGAGAACGCACTCACACACGCATGCATGAATACGCCAAGCAAATACTGAAAGTATGTGCCAAACCGGCGCAGCAGAAACAGGGAGTCCATCCCCTGGATCCACCTGCGTCTCAGGAAACAAAGGTCGCTTTTGGTCCGCAATTAACCCCCTATCCGCTACCTGGGGACGCGCCACGTAGCCTCGCGACTAACCGGCTCGAGATTCCTCATATGAGGGAGATCCGTGGGATGCAGTCACAGTAGCGCAAGCAATCATAACCATTGTGGATCAGGGGGAGATTTGCCACTATGCAACTACTTCGATACCAGAACGATTGTGGATCCTGGTATTGGCTTACTCTTAACCAGGCTTCCTGATGGAAATGCTGAACTTTTGGAAATTACGTGACTAAATTGCCAAATATGAGCCTCAAAAGGTTCATGCCGTTTCATTTGTCATTTGAACTCTTTTGCAACTCTGGATCGAAGAGTTGTATTTCTTGTATTCGTCGCCATTGTTCTACACGGGCCTACGACATCAAGGCTTGTGTGTACACTACACATCTTCCATCTTGGATTAGCACAGTACGAGTGATTACCACAAAATTCAACAAGCTATCGACAACCTCTAAAATCTTTGACAACCTATAATGTAAGGTCCTAGGAATCTGAAAATCTAAACTCCGAAAATTTCCCGGCCAACAATAGAGTAATCGATAAATCTCCTATTGGTTGCACCGCCCCAGGTAGAGTATTGATCCCAGCAAGCGCGACACGTTCCTAACGCGGTCCCAACGCGACGCGACCGCGTCCATTAGTTGCTCACTTGGTAGCGGTGGGGCACGTACGCTTCCCACTTCCCGCCTTTTTCTCCTGGAACACGAAGCGATATTTTCTGGATTTAACAGTTAGTTAGTCTTCGAAACGTCTTGTTTTACTAGCAAATAGTCAGTTTTGTTGTTTTGTTCGGTGATAACACTTATGAAAACACTGGCCGATTGCAGGTTTCATCGTTTATGTATTTGCCTATCCTTTTACCAATTTTGTAAGCTGAACTTGTTTCTATCTTGTCATAGCACTGTGCTTTATCAAGAATTCTCAGGAAAAGCACATAATTCTAAGGGATTATGTCCATCTCTTTAAAATAAAGGCAGAAATGAAGGGGTTTGCCTATATCGGTACATATGCTTTGTGATAGGTATAGGTTTTCTTTTCAGCAATCTTGTTCTTCGTTAATATCTTCATTTGATATGCCGTTGCTATTAAATGTAAAGATTTAATGTTAATTTGTACTTCGTTTATAATATTTCAGTTAGGGAAGTGCATGTGCTTGAATTTGAGCACAGTTGCTTGTAGATACGGGCGCCTGAATAGCTGTAACTTACTAATTTGACTTTAAAATTTGTTGTACTTTGCATATTTTTGCTGTTACAACTTAATCTTCGAACACTGAAGTACACAACGTCTTCGTTAACATTCCTAGTTCTAAAGAAGGAATTTCATCCATCTGTATTCATCATGATGCTAACGAACCGAGGAAATCCTTACTACTTGGATACTTGGATACTCGGATGGCCCGTCCTCATTGGTTTTGCGGACGCCAGCACAATCTCTGTTTTATCTGAGTTTTGCTGGTGTAGTCATTATGTATCTCTGGAGTCCCGAAGTCATCCTAGCCAAAGTGTACCCCAGGTCATCACCACCACAGGCATTCGCCACCTTTGTGGATCAGAGGGAGAACTGCCACTGTGCGGCTAATTTGATACTAGGACGATGGTTGATATCGGTATTGGTTTACTTTTTGCTGGGCTTCCAGATGGAAAGTCAGACTCTTTCTCAGCTTGGGAGACCTTGTCGAAGATGAATCCCCGCTGTACATCGCTGTGCGACTCCCGGGAACAACTTTCAGCCACGATGAGGCGGTAAGCAGTTGGGATGCATCCTTACTACAACGCTTTAAAATGTAAGGTTACGTGCATTTGATTATTGCTGGTTTTGTTTTTAAAAGAAGTCTTGTTAGCATGTAACTATCAATTCGTCGTAGAAGTTTGTTTTGTTGTACATCTGTTTTGTACAAAGTGCTGAGTGAGAAGGGTAACCCAGAGTTCACGAATGGGCTTGAATATTTGTGGTTGAACCACTCTGTTCACAAAATTGATCACATGACGACATTGAAATAGGTTGGTTTGGTTTGGAATACTTGGTAAGAGGTTCCCATTGCCAAATGCTTACTAATTAAAGAATAAATTCGATGCTAGGAGAGTTTTAAAGTTATTTCCGAAATTGCGGAGATTTCAACATTGCACGATATCTAACCGCTTGTTAAAATAGATATCAAAGTGAAGGTAGAGCAGATGAAAGTGTTGAAGTTACCAAGTAACAATGCTAAGGAGCTATCTGGCTAAACTGTGATTTGAAGGTGAAGACAAAACTATCATTTGCTCTATCTTCAAATACTATCTTGTTCCTCATTGTTGTAATTATCGCCTTCTGTGATCGAGAAATTTTGGATGGCAAGTTTAATTAACCGACTTTTGTAGGACATTTAGGTCATTCAGAAAAATTATCGGGTAAAGGACCGTGAGGGAGGAGGCATCAAGACAGCAAAAAACTAGACTGCGGGTAGTTGTTTGGGCGTAGACGTAGTTCTAGATAGTGCTGCATTCGGATGTAGACCATCCTATTTATTGTGAGTTTTCTTTTTCAAATATTTTAATGGATTGCTTTTCACCTGCGGACTTATGTGACCACGACTGTCTATTATAGCTGTAAATTTCTGTTATTCCGACTTATCGAGTGTTCTATTTTTTTAAAATTACTTCTTGTTATTGTTTCTTTTCTAGATCATCTTTCTAAGCAAATCTTACCCGTTTTTTTCACGTATCGTCTCTTATATTCTTATAGACGACCTTGTCCCGGTTATGCCATATCGAAAACGGGGACGAATGCAAAAATCAACTGAGGAAGTAGATGTGGACGTCGAAGCGCCAATAGAAGACAGAAGAGCTGCGTTGGTAAACGAATTAGGATTAAGCGTGACTGATTCAGCAATGGAGCACGATATCATAGGAGAGCAGAACATATTGGAAGCCGCAGAAGGTATTTTACGTTGTTTTTTCTAATTTTGCAAAATCTACTTTTTTTTAAAAACTATGGTTGACTAAGTTGTTTCGTAATGGGGTAGTTTACATAACAAGTGGTGAGTTCACAATGTAAAGACAAGAGAAGTGAAAACATTGTTCAATAATTCTGTAAAAATTATATTGGTGTTCTTATGCCTTACTATTCATTATCGTTTACCTCCATGCGCATTTTTTGTTATGGCCTAATTACTAGAATTTTAATGGGCTCCTTGAAGCTACTTTTGTATTGTTAGATTCTTTGGAAATCATTGTCGTGTTTCATCTTCAACTCTCGAATGGCAAATCTGAACTCGAGATGAACTTTATTAATCTGAATGAAAACCTTTAGAATCTGGATATTTTTGCCAGCAAGGAGTAATTTACGTATACATACCTCATAAAATTCTGGACTTCTGGAGGCGATTGAGTTAGTAAAAGCAGTTTTAGCTTAGGCTTAGTCTCTGAAGCGTTTCTCGTGTTGGAAGTTGTCAAAATGATTGAAGAAGTGATAGTTGTTAGACGAGAGATATGTCGAACAAAGTGAATAAGGCGGAGATTCGTCGGTCAGTTCCTTCAACTTTTGCAACGTCAGTAGTGCTATGTATGGCAACACGTTATCGTGGGCAACGGTTGGTCCCTTTCGGCTGGCCAATGCAGGACAGCCGTTGAAGTTTCTGGTGCATTTCAATATCCGTTTCATCGGACTTAAAATGCTGTGATGGATCAATCCAGTGGCAAAATAACAAACGATCGGCGTGTCTTTCTTTTCGTATAATCTCGGGCAGAGAAACTGTATGAAGCTTCGTTGCGGTCCAATCACTGAACCAATCGTCGTTGGTTGTCATAAGGGTCCATTTCTTGTCGCATTTCACGGTAAGGTCGTGAAACGGGTTTTGCACAGAAGTATGGATGATGCCTTAAAACAGTGATTTTTTTTATTGTCATTAAATTCATGCAGTGTCCATTTGTCGAGCTTCTTGGACTTTCTTTAGGTGCTCGGAAATAGTTGTGCATGTTTTTGTTTCCAAGAAACCGTTCAATTCATCGTCGTCAATGACAAAAGGATATCCGCGACCTCCATCTTCACGAATTTGGCGTGGCTTTTTTTCGAACCAATGTGTAGCACTATGTATTCGTTAACACTTCCGTGGCCCCATACCTCATCAGTATTTTCTACCATTTGCATTTCGTACACCTGAGTTTGAACTCATAGGAATTTTGTGAAATTGCTGTTTTGCCATCTGAAATTCTAGCCTTTTAAAATTTTTCCAAGAACGGAATATCGTAATTCAGCTACGCAGGGCTAAGGTGCATAAAATGAGCCTTGTGACGGCTCGCAATGGTAGAACATTCGAGAAAAAGCTAATGCTAATGAAACATACATTGGAAAAGAATTTGCAAATTGCAAATCACCTGATTTCTAAAGCTGTGGCTGTCCTCGAATCATATACTAAGAGGAGAGAATCTGTTTGTAGATGGGTGTGTAATATCTACAGTTTCGTAGGAAATGAAAAAGTGGTTCGAGTAAATCGAACTGCTCCAATCTTTCCGTGCCTGAGCTTAAGCATTTCATATTCTGTTCGTACTCTTAACCAATCCTCCACGACGTGAGCACTAGAGTATGCTCTCCGAGTAGCCGGTCTGAGCCGTATAAGGATCATTTTGTTTTTAGTAATTTATTTCATACATTTTTTTGTGATAATTCCATAGCCTATCCAACACACATTTTGTGGAAAACGTCGCGGGCAGAAGCTCTATTCTGCACCTGGAGATGCACAGAAAATTGCAACGGCTACATTTATCGGTACCTTGACTTGCAATTTACCGTCATTTCATTTCTAGTCGGTACGTTGGTTATTGTATGGGATTTGTGGAAATGGAAAATATTAAGATGTACTGGTCATAGTTTGCGAAACACTTCCAAATTCTGACAGTAATTTCTTTGTATGATGCGAAAAAGTAATGGTAATATTAACATGTAGTAAGATAATAGAATACACACCGTTCATGTCCATAGAACGACAGACCATGTTTTCTTTTGCTATTCTATCATATATTTAAAATATCACGTTCTCTAATGATCGACAAATTCTTGTTTATTGTGAAATGGTCAGCAACTTCTTCAGGCGTGGAAATTGGGTGCATGACTTGCGGTGAATACCAAAATTCGACATCGTTGAGAATGACTTAAATGGAGACATAAGTTCTCAGTTTAGCCCAACGATCTTGAAGCGAATATCAAGTTCCTCTTGGAGCATTAATTTCGCTTCTTAAGACTTTATTCATGGTTTGTAAAAATTTTAGACTGCAGTTTTGCTTCTTAAAAGAAGACATTTTCCATATTCTTTGTAATTCGAGCGTTCATTGTAGTGTCTTATAAGTGGGATCAGTGCTATCGAATGACAACCTTTTCATAGCTTGTGAAATTCTTAACGCAGTTTGTTTTAATAGATTCCTTGTATACATTTATTATATGATGGTACCATTGAACTAAAAAAATCTAAGTGATTCTCAGAAAGTATCAATTCGTGTTGGTGTTTTTACTTGACTAGTTAGAGGATTACTTGTTTTCTTGAATACTTGAACGGCCCATCGTCAATGGTTGCGCGGACCCCAGCATAGTCTCCGTTTTTCGGAGTTTTGCTGGTTTAGCCATGGTGTTTCCCTGGAGTCCCGAGGTCAGCCTATCCAAAGTCTTCTCCAGGTCGTCCCCACCACAGGAAATCGCCGCCCTTGTGGATCAGAGGGAGATTTGTCACCATACGACTAGTTTGATACCGGAACGATGGTGGATTCTGGTATTGGTTTACTCCTAGCTGGACTTTCTATGGAAACACCTGACTCGTTTTCAGCTTGGGAGACCCTCCCGGGGATGAATCCCCTGCGTTACGTCGCAACCCGACACCCAGGAGCACCTCCCATCCGTGACGAGGCGGTAAACCGTTTGGAGGTGTTAGTTAGAGTATTACTAATAATTTCTTGTTTTGTTATTTTGTTGTTATTGTTAAACTGTTGTAGCAGTTGAACTTCAATACGTTGATGATAGCGGAGTTCCTGTTCCTGAAATCGCCGAAGAAGTCATTATGGAAGGAGAATACGTTGAGGATTATCTCGATCCAGAGGTAGAATTTTTTTTCGAAGTTTCGGCGGTTAATATCTTGGATTTTTTTTCTGTTGTAGGCGAAGAATGGTAGGTTGTTTAGTTCACATTGTCTTTCTTAGCATTTTCTCGTATTGCTCGTTCAGCGCTGAAAACACATTGGAACATATTTGTTAAGTTGGTAGCGAAAATGAGACCTTTGTAAAATATAGGGTATCATATCTGATATTTTCTTATCCATAGTTCTACAAGCGCTTAATTATTGTACAAATTCTGTAACAGTGCGGCAAGAGATGGGTGTTCTGTTATTGTTTTGCTTTGTGATATTTGTTTTTTTGTACTTGTTAACATTTGGCTTGACATGTACTTGTTTATTCAATGTTCCTTTTTTTTAAGTAGGAAGTAATTCTTCAGCATTTACACGAAGACGATATGGCCGAGTCCTTGGTTGCACTGTCTCGTAGTGGAGAATTTTGCCATAAAAGTGGGAGGGAATACGTTGTTGAAAATATGGAGGTGAGGCAGTGATTTTCGTGTTTTGTCACGTTTAGTACAATTATTTGTGGCTTCCTATATTCCTGATTTACCCAAGTGTGGGAGCTGTGAAGTATGTTCCACGTTTCCTGATGTTTGTGGGAATTTTTGCTTGTTAAGATCATTGGCGCGTGTGGCGGAGTGGTTGGAGGCGCCACTGCAACACACGTGGAATCGATCCCCGCGTACACGGCCCACCAAGCCTTCCATCCCTCCAGGGTCGGCAAATTGGTACCAGACTTGTCTGGGAGGATAGCAGCACTGGCTCGATACATCGGCAGGCCAATGCGAGTCATTGTAAAGGCCAGATATGCATCCAATCACCTCCAACGACACTTAATGAAGTCGAATGCTTGGCGCATTCTTCAGGGATTGATCAACGCTGAGAGCTTTATCATTCATCTTTTAAAATGGTCATGTTGGTTCATTGCTTTGCCGTATATATATTTATTGTCTTAAATTGTTATTCACAATATCTTTTTTTTTCTTTAATGGTACATCGTTATCCATGTTTCAGTCGAGACGTCGACATCCACGCATTTTAAGAAGATTCGGATCAACTTCACATCAGCAATATATGGATCAGCACCATGGTTTCGTAGACCCGTCACAAATAGTGGTTGAAGAATTCCGTGAGTTCATGCCTTTGATAAAAGCATTATGAGATTAGTTCAAAGAGTAGTTCGAACTTAAAGAAAAAGTTCAAACGGGATGTCGCCATTTGCTTTTTTTGCCATGGTAAAAAAGAAAGATAAAGATCTTGCCGTTGATCAATTCCTAAAAGATGCATCATGCATTCGACTCCACCAAGCATCGTTAGAGGTTACTGAATGCATATCTGGTTTTACAGCGACTGATGGTGGCCTATCGATGTATTAATGCTATTAAGTCAATGCTGCTATCCGCCCAGATGGGTCTGGTACGAATTTGTCGACCACGAAGTTATGGAGGGTTCCGTAGGTCTGGGCCGCGAGATCGAGCCCATTTGTATTGCAGGGCATCTCTAACCGCTGCCCTACACAAGCCCTTGTTTGTCGTTGTGTATTAAATAAATGCTTTATCTCCTTTGGAATTAAATGCTTTCAGATCCCTCTAATGTCAAGTGTAATTTTCCGAAATGTTTGGTATCAGCTTCAACATATGTGTCTAATTTTAGATCCGGTTTCATCAGCTGGACGAGACACGCGGTTCACCCCAAGGTATCCAGTTGCGGTAGCGAAAAGAGGTCCTACAGCGAATGTTCGAAATTCGTTTAACAAAACAGACTGGAGAGAGGATCAATGCAAGTGCGATCTTTGTTTTATCATAATGATTATGTGAGCTATGTGAACTTTAACTTCTAACGCTGGATTGCAATGCATTGGGTGCAAAGCTAGTGACCGCTTTCAAGTTAGATCAGTTTATCGCATCGCAGTGGTTTTTATTAATTGAACTAGGAAGTGTTGAGATCTATATACGACATTAGAAATTTTAAAGAAAATATTAAAGACTAGGTTTCGTCTTTATTTTTTGTAGGTTTTATTTCGGGAAGGATTTAAAAATACCGAAATATTTCATAGGAAAATTGTACGTACTTAGAGCGGTCTAGTATACTCTCTTCCATAATTTGTCAGTTAACCGCTCCAGCGGCGGAGCAGTTATCGTCGGTTGTCAAGAAACTAACATGTGGCGTTATGTGTTGAAGCACTTTGTTCAGGTGGTAGTGCCTTGAAAGAAGGATTGTTGTTCTCACTTCAGCTTTACGTAATAAAACTGGTCACTATTTTAGAAAGTTGTTGGTTTGTGATGTTCTTGAATCATTGCCGGAGCACAAGCAGGAATCCTTCAAGAGACTGATGGAGATTTTGGGAATCAGTGTTCCTGGATATCGCGAATCGTCAAGACGAAGATACCCAGGGATATCTCCTGTAGAATCTTCATTCTTCATTTTTTTTGTATTCATTTCTGTTATTGTCTTCATTAAATAATAACTGTAATAAGTTAGTTTAATGGCCGTTACTATTACAATATTATAATTTTTATTAGTACCATTTAAGGTGCTATTTTTATTACTATAAGCTATTCCTGTTAGTGTTGCTGCTACTATTTTTATTACTGTTACTATCATGGTGGTTAGTAGTATCAATATTAAGTAGTATTAATAGTAGTTTCTTCCTGTTGGCTGTCATCTAGATAGGTCGTTTTTTTCAATTGGCTAATTGCTTGCAGGGTTACTATCAGGACTTGGACGGCCAGGTCGTTAGTCCACGTCAAGCATCACAGAGAACTCGAACAGTAGCATACGGTAGAATCTTTTCATCCTGTCTTTTGATTTGTTTGTTCTTTATTCCATCTTTGTCTACGCTGTGCTACTTCCCGTTTTAAGAAGGGCGTTATATGGGTCAGCCTCGTTATATTGTCACGAATCCTTCTTCAAGTAGCTCTCGTGTAGTAGCTATGATTCCTTTTGAAGAAAAAGCTAGAGTTGACTCTGCAGAACGGGCTGACGTTGCTGAGATGCCAGAGTTAATTCAAAGTGACATTAGTGAAGGCGATAGATGTGTGGATCCCAATGATATTGACGAGGTAATAGTGAATAAATGTGTTCCCTAAATTTTTTTTAGATATAATGCTGAGATTATTGTTTTAGTGTGGCGAGGTAGATATAGAAACGTACGAGGAAGATCATCGAGACCACCGAAAATCAAGTTTATGGCTTGATAATAAAGGACGAGTTGTTGATGTGAGGTGTTCAGTTTTTTTGTCTCGGTCTGTATTGTTCTTTTGAAAAGTTTCATTTATTTGCCATTTTGAGGTGGTTGCGAATCGTGGAACTACTGTAATTTACCCTGAAATGCGACAAGATATTTTCGGAACATCTGATCTGCGTTCCCTTTCTTCTTCCCAGGGAAAAGATGTAATCTTTAGTGTAGGCTACGTCATGTTCCAATTTTCCTAAGTAATTTTAGGGTCAGGATGACCGGTTCTGTCCATCTTGCAAAATGACAATGAAGAGGTCAATATATTATCATCATGGACGTCTTATCCGGAAATATGGCCGCTGCGATATATTCACTCCTAAGCGTTTTCCATGCGGCTCTCCTGGGGTATTTTCTGAAATCTCCCGATGTTCTTTGTTTTCCATAGTAAGTTTGAGAAGCGTAATTTTGTGTGGACTTTCAGTGCAACGAGAGACTAGGCACTCTGGAGAGGCTATGTGAACACATGTATCAAGTTCATGGAGCTCCGACAGATATCAGGCGAAAGATATTTGAAAATGAGAGTCAATTTGAAGTGAGTGTTGGAATAGTGGTTTTCTCTGTCGTTAATTTTTTTAAACTTGTTTTAAGGAGTTCTTACGTGAGTTGGAGAGCCGAGGTGGTAACTTTCGCATGTCCAGAGGAAACAAAACTATAAAAGAGGGAATTGTACAATATTTTCGTTGCAACAGAATATTCTCGATCGCCAAAGACAAGGCATTGCGTATTGTAGATGATATAAACGTGAGTTTATAGTCAGGTGTTTCCTCTTGTCGTTTTCATTTGCTCTAGAAGTTTTACAGGCTGGCACATACGAGGCGGTGAAAGACATTACACAGCCTATGGATCCATTTGGTAAGGAAACGAGCACAAAGCCATATCTTCGAACAGAGGAAGCATGTACGGCTTTCTTTAGGAAGACATACCTCAATGATGGGTGGGTTATTTACCGAATTGATATTTAGAGTATCTTTCATTCTTTGTCTTCAAGTCTGTTCATTTGTTCAGAACAATCGAAGTAAGATATTGTGATTATCATCTTCATGGCGATGAAAGGCTACGTCTTCCAGTGGCTATTCGCAACCGTATTTATGAAATGACTAAAAAGAAACTTCCATTGCCAGTGATTGTAATGGTTCTCCACAGTATGTTTTATTTTCTCAATAACATAATCTTGTTTCCTTACTATGTATGTTAATTTTTTTCAGAGGAATGCAATCGATTCTGCATGCCTGGAACAGCACTTGAAAGAAGAATTATGGCTGTTACTCCTCGAGAGGTTCAGTTAGTTGCGCAGTCCGTTCAGCGTCGTCTTGATGCAGCCGCGAAAAGAAGTCTGTTCACTTTTCTGTTAATTATGTTTGTTTTTAAACAAAATATGCTTCGACTTGGAATAGGGTTCTAGTGAAAGTATTGCTGTGAAATCAGAGAAAGCTGCTGAGGCGTCCGGTCAGCTGCAAACGTTGAATAGAGATCAACAGTTAGAAGCTGATAGCGTCAGAGAAGATCACGAGGCTGCCGAAAATCTGTTAAGCCGAACTGATGACAATGAGCATCAGAACGACGATCGCGAACATTTGGAACCGGCAGACGAAATTCCTGGAGAATGCGCGGAGGGCGGTGAAGGCGTAAATTTCTCAACAGAAGGGCGTGGAGAAGGTTAGTGTGATTATCTTTTATGACTCGAAACCCTTTTTGTTTCCTTGTTTATCTATATTGGCATCCATTTCGGTTTTTTGCTCATTTTTAGGTGGCGAGTTGACGGAGCTTGAATTAAGAACATTGGAGGAATATGAACGGAACCGTGGAGTCATATTAACTGATTTCCAGAGCTTAAAAAGAGAAGAAAATAGAAAACGGTGTTTTATTTTATATTCCCACATATATGCCTTTACTAACCGGGCAAGTAGTTTTCGTTTTTCACTAGGCGTTCGCCTTCGCTAGCCGGACATTTTTAGGTTGTGTCGTGAACGTGTACGTGCCAGAATATACACCTTAGGTCGTGCTATGAGGGTACGTTTATTGTATCTTAAAAATCCGTCAATCTTAAATCTTTTAGCAAGAATATAAATGTTGAGCTACTAAAGGTTTCAACCTAAGGTACAACGTGTGTATAGTATTATGTTAATTAGCATTTCTTCAGAACATCCAATTCTGCGATTTCGAGTGCGACATACTTGTTCGGTCGGAGCAAATGTTAGAGGCTGTGGTTGAGTTATGGAATGCAAGAATGGAAGCAGCAGGCAAAAATGGTTCGATGAAACCGATTCAAAAGCATAATACTTATTCGGATATAACTCGAGGAAGCTCTTCCGAGGACTCTGTTGAACAAAAGGAGGTCCCCACAGCTCCAGACTCTTCTGTCAGTATTAATAGCGTTGATTGTCCTCTTACTGAGTCTGGAAACGCTTCGGATGTTAGTATTTAAACCTATTTAATAGTGAGATGCAATCGCAGTAATCCTGAGACATTTGGAAAGCGTGAACTCTAAGCCAGATTCGAACCCAAGATTACCCTTTCCGGGGCAACGTTTTACCTATTGCGCCACTGGGGGCCTTGCTTTTCCTTTCGCCCAAGTTTTGCAAATGTCTTGACATCATTGCGGTTGTATCTCATATAATACCTTACCGAAGAAATAATAGACAGCAAATAGGAAATTAAGCATTGTGATTTCTATTTAATAGTATTATTCAGTCAAAAAAAGGGCGCGTGTGGCGCAGTGGTTGGAGGCGGCACGCGTACGGAATCGATTCCTGCGCCCATGGCCCACTAAGCCTTCCATCCCTCCGGGGTCGGCAAGTTGGTACCAGACTCGTCTGGGAGGATAGCAGCACTGGCTCGATACATCAGCTGGCCACCGCGAGTCATTGTAAAGGCCAGATATGCATTCAATCACCTCCAACGATACTTAGTAAAGTCGAATGCATGGCGCATCTCTCAGGCATTGATCAACGCCGAGAGCTTTATTCAGTCAAAAAAGGACATATTGCATCGTTATATTGTTAATGGTGATATTGGATTGAGATAACTATCTGTTTTTTTGTTTGAAAACATTATAACATTTCTGTTCAGAGTCTATCGAGATCTGTACCTGACACTAGCCAGTTCATGCGAGCCACTCCTATTAGTGGTAGAAAAGCGGTTAGTTAAGAATAACTTCTTAATCTCTATATCTATCTATTAATTAATTTCAAATTGTTCGTGTGTTAGATACGTACTACACTGTAGAGGAAAAATCACTACTGTTGTGAAAAGTCGTCAAGCTTTTAAGAAAATTGGGGCCTCATGGTTCACGTGAAAATGTGTTTCCAATAAGGAAGAGGTCATTTTGTCGAGACAGTGGTGTCTCCATTGATTTTATACTTTTTCGCAGATTTTAATAAATTGTCAGATGAAAGAATAAGTAGCTGTTGAAAATAACTGTTCTCATGTGAAAAGTGAGCAACGAAAGAGAATAAACCGGTAGCAGAACATTACATTTTTTTTTCTTTGCATTGTGATCTTACAAGGAAGCTTTGCATAATGATGAGAACTTTTATGAAGTTTTAATAGAATATATTTTATGTTAAGGGAAAGAGTCGAGCACGTCGTAGTCCTCGTTCAGAAAAGCAAATAAAAGAAGAACCTACGATCCTCAGCGTTGAAGCACCTACTTCGCAAACAGCACCAGCCGTTACAAGGCTGGGTCGTGTTATCAAACGGAAGAAGATTCTTGACGTGTAATTTAGTGGTTGCGAAATATATGAATGGTGTATTCCTCGTTGTTATTATTTGTGTGGACGTTTATATAATTGAGAAAAGAATACTTTATGAATAAGCGTGTTTTTGGCGCGCTGTCTTCGAATTTTTGTCCTTTTTTTGACATTTGTCTGCGCCTATGCTGAGCTTTGCAATCGTTTTTTTTTTCTCTTCGGCACTTTGTCTTTGATATTGCAAAGCTTTGAAATAAAAGTGTCGAATCCAATTGATGCTTAGTGAAGACGAATGCATGGCGCATACCTAAGGGATTAATCAACGCCAAGAGGCTTACTTTTTTTCTTTTTATCATCAAGGAAATTATTAGTGAGCAGTTTATCTGCTCTTGGTACATTAAATCTTGCTTTTAAAAAGGCATCACTGAAGGAGTATGCCTCATTCGAGGAGATGGACCGTTGAAGAAGACCTGACTCGACACGAAGGCGAAGCCGCCACATCGAGGCGAATAACAAGCGTGGACCATCGACTCGGATCATCGGCTCTGATGAAGACGAAGACGTCGAAACGTTAGCCGGTAATAAATATTTTTATCAACCTCGTGTTAGCTCATCAAAGAAAGAATGCATATTGATTAAGTCAATAGAATCTTTGCTAGGAATTTTAGTTTATAATAAAAGAGACGTCAAGACCTGGAATATTTCCTTTATTAGCGCAAGACGTGATTGCTAGAACTAGGGTTCACCATTACACGGTGACGTCAGTTTAAATTGAAAAATCCTGCAAAATAGGCAGGAAGTGACGGTGTACTCATCTGCCATCTCTAATCATTTCTTGCTCACTTTGCTGTTCATTTTATTGCATGGGGTTCTTCATTGTCATGCGGCATCTATGAGACATCCTTTATGTCCTTTTTTTAACCAAAATTCCTATAGAATGATAAAGTCAATTCCAAAAGAAGATGGTGATGTTTTCACTTCCTTTACTTGTAATAGTACCAGGAGTTCTGCGAAGACAGTCAAAGCTCAGCAAGCTATATGCGGGTACTGAATGCTAAACGTAATCCAATAAGTAGACCTCATTTCCCTGATCACGAATAAGCCACCGACACGACAACGTTGATTAGGGCGGGTACGGAAGGGCTGAAGAAATCTTAGAGCTATTCTCGGCTGCTTGCAAGTCCAAGCACTAATGCGACAAATTCTCCTTACCATGCACATGCACTAGCCTTTTTATCCTCTATAGCGGACCTAATGATGCAAGCAAGAAGGATAAGCGGCGACGTCATTGTTCTGCATGAGACGAGAAGACACCACCCAATTAACGCTGTATATAACAACGGTGAAGAACTGTTCCTCGAAACATACGACAACAAAGGGGTTTGGGTGTCGAAGTTCTCGTCAACATCTGTTTAACCATAGACATCTATTCGTTCAAATAATTAACAATACGAGTTGGACGCTAAGGGTTGAGCAAGTGTGAGCCGGTACCGACTTTGACAATCATCGTTGCTCACGGAGGGCCACATCAGGCTGTGACAAAGGCGACATCGGGATGATTTGCATGGAATAGAAGAAATTCTACGAAGAAAACCATATATTCTTTAAGGTCATCATTAGAGATTTGAACGCTAGTGTTGGTCCTCAGAAGAACGTCTTAAGAACGCCGAATTGAAACCTACGAATTAGAATGGAACGAACTGTTTGAGCGGTTGTCTGAGTCTACTATTACGACCAAGTCCGTTTATGCCAGTTCACAAATCTAGATGCTAGCCGACTAAAGTAACGCTCGTGGAAAGTGCGGTCTTCTAAATCTCACAAAAACGATGTGCGGGAGGAGCGGATTGGTTTCCTATTTTCCATTCACGTTCGGCGGAATGAATATCTCAGAATGCTCCAGTTATCTATCTAGGCTGGGAAATCATGTTGAACGACTTAGCTCCACAGTTGAGCAGGAGGATGCGAATGGCTTGGGGATCTTACAAGAGGATCGAGTGTGTAGTGAGGAGAAAAAAGAACACCCGACTCGGTGCTCACCTTTTCGACTCAACGGTTCTTCCTGCCCTAACCTATGCGTCGGAGACCTGGTCGCTACATAAGCAGGGTGAAAGATCGCTCAGCGCTATCGAACGCGCAGTCGAAAGGACGATGCTAGGAGCATCCCGTTTCACTCAAGTAAGGGATGGAATCCGAAGCTCCGACCTGCGTCAACGATCAAAAGTCAAAGACGTCGTTCTGTACGTCAAGCAGTCGAAGATAGGGGGACGGACAGGTAATGTGTACGAACAGCAACTGATGGACAAAAGCCGTTAGTGACCGAATTATTCAAGATGTCATGCGAACGGCAAAAGGACCATCAACACGAATGTCAGATTGTTTACTTTTTCATCTACTGCCTACTACAATTTCAACGCCAAGCATAACACCCGGCCGTGGAAATTCTAGCAGGCAGTAAATCAAAAAGAAACGTGATTTCGACTGCAGCGTCATCATATAACTGTGGGTTCATTGCCGATGTGATCTCCTGAGCTTAATCCCGTTGACACGCGGTTGCCCATGGCACTGGTAGATAGAAAACCAGCTGAGAGGAGCGAAGAGCAGGGGCCTTCATGGAGCAGTGTGTAGTGCGCGAACTCCCGGAGAGTTAAATCGTGGTTCGATCTGCCTGGTCCGGTGTTCAAGTATTGCGAATATCTCAGCATCGTTGTGGTTGATTTCGCATAATACTTTGCCGTGAAAATTGTAGGCAGTAAATGAAAAAGTAAACGAATGTCAGCGTTCTTTTTTACGAAAACTCAAAAAAAATGTTGTTCAACGAGTCCCTTGAGCGAGAAAAACCCAGTGGAGCACTCTTGAAGGCGACATGGAGAAATAAAGGGTTTAGACACGCCCGCACGAATCACTCTACAACCGACGGATCGAGGGTTGTCATAAAGTACGTTATTCGGAGTAATAGCAAACGGGCAGTGATATCTGATGGTGCCTTTGTCTTATTGTTGGGTGCTCTTTTAGAATGGCTTCATGCAAAATGCGCATTCTGGTAGAAGGATGCGATCGGAAAAGCTCCGTGGGAATATTATGAAGGTGGAAACGAGAGAACGTGAACAGCAAATCGAAAAATGCAGGTGGATAGCGATTCTTTGCTTGTTATTAAGTAAATACAATAATACAATGTTACCGTTTCGTTTTTGTTTTGTAAATTCGTTGAGTTAATGAGTGCAGATCGCAATATTACATGCATCGTACTTAATGGGAACAGTCAAAGAGTCACTGTTTTATTCCTGATGCAAGAGTTTGCTTAAATCCATTAAATCTCTTGAGAATGACGACTGCATTTTGTCTAGAAGAGGCAGAATTTGAACCAGCAGCTGTACGACGAATGAGCTGCTAAATCACCTGTATCACCTGTAGTCCCGTTGATCGTCGAGTGACTCGAGCAGGCGCCAGTAAATCCTCCATTTCTCCTATCGCGTGCAAGAGCAGCCCAGTGGGTTCTCCTCGCTTTAGGGACTCGTCGAGCATCATATCTTTTTTCTAGGCTTTTCGTGAAGAACTCTCACCATCGGGTCGGTGGTCTTCCTGCAGTACGTTTGACATCCCGAGGAATCCTGTCACTAACAGCTCTTGTCCATCGGTTATCATTCATACGCATTACGTGTCCGGCCCACCTTATCTTCGACTGTTTGGCGTATAGAACGGTATTTTTGATTTTCGATCGTTGACGTAGATTGGAGCTTCGGATCCCATCCCTTACTTTTGCGAAACGGGATACTCCTAGCATCGTCCTTTCGACTGCGCGTTCGATAACGTTGAGTGATCTTTCATCCTGCTTACGTAGCGACCGGGTTTCTGACGCATACGTTAGGGCAGGAAGAACCATTGGGTCGAAAAGGTGGGCACGGAGTCAGGTGTTCTTTGTTCTCTTCTCTACATCCTCGATGGTCTTGAAAGCTCTCCAAGCGGCTCGTTTCCTTCTGCTCAGCTCTGGAGCTAAGTCGTTCATCATATTGATTTCCCGACCTAGATAGACATAAATGGAGCATTCGGAGATATTCGTTCCGTTGAGCGTGAATGGGGCAAACGAAACCAATCCGTTCTTCATGAACATTGTTTTCTTGAGATTTAGTCGAAGACCAATCTTTCCACACGCTTTATCAATGTCCGCAAGCATACGTTCCGCTTGGCTAATGTCTGGTGTTATAAGAACGATATCATCAGCAAAGCGAAAGTAATGTATCTGCCGACCATCGATTTTCACTCCCATATAATCCCATTCCAATGTTCGCATAACGTTCTGGAGGGTGGCTTTAAATAATTTTGGCGAGATTGTATCACCCTGCCTAGCTCCTCTCTTGACGTCAACGTTAATATCGTTGTAGAATGGTGAAATCTTGGTTGTGAAATTTTTGTACAGCTCACGAAGAATCTTTATGTACTGAGTAGGGACTCCTTGACTACCAAGGGCTTCCATGGCTGCTTCTATCTCAATTGAATCAAAGGCCTTCTCTAAGTCGATGAAAGTGAGACAGAGCGGTCTTTTGTACTCTCGCGATACTTCAATGAGCCTTGTTAACGTGTGAATGTGGTCCATCGTACTAAATCGTTTTCGAAACCCTGCTTGCTCGCACGGCTGTCCTTCGTCCATTGTTCTGTCAATCCTGTTTAGGATGACTCGAGTGAAAAGTTTGTAGACGACAGACAGCAAGCAGATTGGGCGATAGTTGCCTATATCGTGTAGGTCGCCCTTCTTGAACAACAACACGGTATTGCTGGTCCTCCACTGAGTAGGGACCTTGCATTCTAGCAAGTAACGTGTGAAGAGCCGAGCCATTGTGCTTACGAGAACTGGCGGATGGTTCTTCTGATATTCTAATCATATCCTGTCCGGACATGGTGCTGTTCGATCGCTGCTTAATTGGGGGCTCTTTCGGGGTCAGGGAAATGAGGCCCGTTTTTTTTTTTACTGTGTTTAGCATATTTTATACCCACGTATAGCTTGCTGGGCTTTAAACATGGGGGCTGGTTATACTCACGGGTAGCTTGCCAGGCTCTCCCAGAGTTGACATGGAGCTTATTTGTTGAAGGCGACCCCTAACCGCCTCCCATATACTTCCCTGTCACTTGATTGCAGGCTTTTGTCCGGATTGACTCTTAGAATACAATCCGCATAAAGCGAGAACGCACCCACACACGCATGCTTGAATACGCCTAGCAAATACAGAAATTATGTGCCAAATCGGCGCAGCAGAAACAGGGAGTCCATCCCTTGGATCCACCTGCGTCTCAGGGAAGCGAAGGTCGCTTTTGGTCCGCGATTAACCCCCTATCCGCCACCTGGGGACGCGCCACGTAACCTCGCGACTAACCGGCCCCAGATCCCTCATATGAGGGAGATCCGTGGACATGAGGGAGATCCGTGGCCTGCTAAATGGGAACGATAATGTCGACAAGTGATAGAATTGTTCCTAATACGGTTTCACAAGATTCTCCGGCTATGAATTAGACTATTCAGATATAATTTCTACCATCTAGGGATTTAGTTTTACGAATAAGCAAAATTTACGTTTAGATAATGTTATTTGCTGTGCTCACGCTGGTCAAAAGCTTGGTTACCTGGGCCTAACGCATCAATCTTTGATTCCATCAATTGCACGCACACTGCGGCTTCTAAAAAAAAGTTGTTGAAAAGGCTGGGAAAAGGATATGGTGAAAAAAGTTCTGTGTAATTTCGCAGTCGCAGTTGTTCGGGTTTAACTTTTGGTTCCAGCCTGAAACCTCTCAACGGTTTACCTCCTTATCGTGGCTGAGAACTGTTCTTAGGTTTCGGGCTGCGATATACAGCGGGAGTTTCCATCAGGGAGCCCAGCTAAAAGTAAATCAATGCCAGGATCAACCACCGTCCTGGTATCAAACTAGTCGCATGGTGGCTAATAGGCCTCTGATCTACAAAGACGGTGACTGCCTGTGATGGAGACGATCTAGGACAGAGCCTTCAATAGAACATTGTGTGTTACAATGTTAACTTATTATTTACTGTCCACTCTTTTTAATGGCAGGGTATATTGCGAAATGTAACTTTAATGATGCTGAGGTATTTACAAAACTCTGGTCTGTAAGTGTCTGCGGTGGGAAACGAACGCTAGTTATGTTTTGGAATATATCCTGCCATTAAAAAATAGAGTAGGCAGTAAATAAAGCGGTTAAGATTGTGATTATAACTAAAGCCTCAGCCTAACTGGGTTCATTGCCAATTTGGGCTCCCCAGGTCAATCACGTTCATGGGTGATTGCTGATGGCAGAGATCGATAGAACTAGCTGAGAGACAGGCGAAACGAAAGACCCGCATGGTGTGGTGGTGAGCGCGTTACTCCCCGGAAAGGACAACAGCGGGTTAGTTCCTCACCGCAGGCACCTGTGGTCTGGAATTTTGCAAATATCTCAGCATCGTTAACATTGTGTTGATTTGTTATTCCATTAGCTGATTCAAGCGCAGTTTTGTTACAAAGTGAGGGTCATGGATCAATAACAGGAAGGAAGATTGGACCAAAATTCATGCAAGAGTTTCTCATCGGTGCCTGACTCTGCTACAGATCTTCCACATTGAGGGATACCATGCATGCCTGCTAATCACAAAGCAACGCGGCCCGCCCGCAGGTATCGGATAGAATGTTTGTCGTGGACTTAAAGGGGCCATTGCTTTCGAAAGATACAGATGGATCAAAGGGATGGACTCCCTGTTTCTGTTGGGCCGATTTGGCACATATGTTCTATATCTGAGACGACGTATTCGTGCATATGTGCGTGTGTTTTCTCGTTTATACGGATTGTATTCTACAACGGGGTTCAGCCAGAAGCTGGCAATCAAGTGACAGGAAAATATAAAGCTCTAAAAGCTCTCGGCGTTGATCAATCCCTGAGGGATGCGTCATGCATTCGACTTCATTAAGTATCGTTGGAGGTGATTGAATGCATATCTGGCCTTTACAATGACTCGCGGTGGCCTGCCAATGTATCGAGGCAGTGCTGCTATCCTCCCAGACAAGTCTGGTACCAATTTGCCGACTTCGGAGGGATGGAAGCCTTGGTGAGCCATGGGCGCATTTCACGTGCGCGCCGCAGTGGCGCCTCCAACCACTGCGCCACACGCGCCCTTATAGGAAAATATATCGGAGGTAATTTCCATGACCGACATTCTGTTGCCCTGAGCATTGATCAAATAATACTTTATATTCTTGTTAAGCAAACACGAGGTGTTATTTTACTTTTTATTGTGATAGAGCTGCCGTTTCGACGGATTTCGCCTTCCTAAGTGCGTGGAAACCACAAGTTGACCGCAATCTAGCAAGCCAATCACCTACATCATCAAACAGAGAAAATGACAAAACAAGATTTCAATCACATTGAACACAGAGTTGCATCTTTGCACATTCGCCGCCTTACATGAGCCTTCCACTGAATACGTCACATGGACACCAACCGCACAAAGTTTACGTGAAAGCTTAATGTGCCTCTCACATTAAAATAACAGTCTAAAATACTGTCTGATTTAATGTGTGATTATGAGACATTCCTCTCTGCGGTTCGTTTTCGGACTACAGTTTATCTGATCCCTTGTTAAGCCTGCGGGAACGAATGCACCAGCGGAGCGGATAGATCACTCTGAGTCCATATAAAAAACACAATTTGGTAATTTCAAAATTAGACCAAGTATGACTGCATGCTCTCATAGGACACAAAAGCATAACGGAGAGGATTTTGAAGTAAAAATCACTATACTCGCATAGGAATCCAAAAGACCAGCGCACAAATCTCTCACATTGTTCTAGATACATTCAGAGAATCCGTTAGTGAACCGTAAGATGAAGTGGCTCATAGTCAAATGTGATACTGGATAGTACTTAAGACTGCTGTTTTGATCTGAGAAGCACGTTACGTTTTTGTGTAAACTCTGTGCGGTTGGTCTCTACGTGGCTTATTCAGTGGAAGACTCGCAGAAAGCGGTGAGTGTGCAAAGAAGATATTCTATAGTGATGCTGAGATATTTGCATCAGGTCCGGACAGAACAAAATCTGAACACCTGAAGAACCTTCCGCCAGTCCTCATAAACATATTGGCTCGGCTCTTCACACGGCAACTATCACCCCATCTGCTTGCTGTCTGCCGTCTACAAACTTTTCACTCGAGTCATCCTAAGCAGGATTGACAGAACACTGGAGGAAGGACAGCCATGTGAGCAAGCAAGGTTTCAAAAAGATTTAGTATGATGGACCACATTCACATGTTAACAGAACTTATCTGAGTATTGAGGGAGTGCAAGAGACGGCTCTGTCTCACTTTCATCAATTTAAAGAAACTTTTGACTTAGTTCCCAAGATCTACTTTCTGTTAACCTCCGCATTGGTTTATAAACACGCCGCTCTCTTTATCAGCAACCGCGAGGTTGTTATTCAGCACACGTTTATTTCCGTACACATTTAACACATGGAACGCAGCGGTAGCTGACGTTTCGGCAGTATCGCCTTCTTCAGATCTTGGGAGGGTTTACTGGCATGCAATTTATAGAATAGACAAAATAACATGGCTCTTAAGCTTAATACTTACCCAGCTGCTTAGCCTTATTCCAGCTCATCTCACGCACACCCATATGTTCTAAGAATGTCTACGTATCGTGTCTCCTAACAACGCATACATGATAGAGCCCTTCGACGTTTCCGCGCTTTGCACCAACATCGACTGACTCCGTAGTGCAGGCTATCCTCGAACTTATTGTTGAACGAGGTGGAGAAATAGGTATACATGGACTGTCTATTCAGGAGCTTATGGTTCTCTTAAAAGAACGACTAAACTGCTCGATTTTCAGATGGTCTGGGAATTGCTATGCGCACATGTGAGCAATGGCGATGGGACAGCGGCTGGCACTAAGCCTCGCCATTGCGTTTATGTCCAAAATTTTTTTTACTTTTGTATGATCCGTGTTCACGTCTGCTCTGCAGATTCCAGCACTTCTCACATTCAATTCGTTTCCTTGCATCCATTATCCACAAAGATAATGAAACTTTTACGTGTGGCTTCGCCTAATTCTTGAGGATTTCCATTTCATCTTGAATGTCATAGAATGCTGGTCGAGTTGATTATCACTGGAGTCTTGAGATAGCCGGGCTACAGCGTTCCCGATTGAAGTGATTTTTTCCCGGACAAGTCCAGTACCAATTTTTCGATCCCGGAAAGATGAGAGGTGTTATTGGCCTGGGCGAAATCGAGTTAGCACAATTCTCGTGGTGACCGATATCACTGCCACTCTGCTATCCGCCCTATTGTGTCTGGGTCTAAAAGAGAAGATTCCACTATCGAACTACGGTTGCTACTCTAATGTAGATACACAGACGACCGCTTTGCTATCTTCTCCACTCAGCAGGAGATGGGCAAATGCTTTGAGTTATTGATTGAGCAGTCAGAATACATAAAATTCACTCGGGAGACACCGAAAGAAAGCTGGCTTCCATTTTTTAAGGTTCAAATATCAGATAGCGGCTGCATGAGGGAATGGTGGCGAAAACCAAGTAGTTAGAATAACCTTATTCATTTCCTCTCTTTTCACCTTTCACACAAAGATGGCGACTATGAAAAAAGTGTTTCGAACAGCCACCTTTGTGTGCACGACCAGGGAACTAAAAGACGAAAAGCGCGACTTGGCTCGGCAAATAACCACTAGAGATAGCTACGAAATATTAACCACACGAGATAAGTTAGCATAGAGAGCGACACCCAAAACGAAATATTTAGCATGAAGAATGAGGGCCAACGATTGTGCACCATCAACTCGGACCATCCGGTCTCAAAAGGCGATGGACGTCGAAACGTTAGTGAATCGTAGGTTACATAACACCTCGTTTGCAGCGAATTTTGATCTTCTTAGTTGAATTTTTGATTGAAAATATGCTTTTGAGTCTGGAGGATGGTTTATTTTGACTTTTGGCCGCCGCTTCATTTCATAGGTTCCGATTTTTTTTACTTTCTAAATTGTAGCCATTGTAGCCAGCCTATATATACCCATATACCCAGATACCCATGCCCACCCACCCACCCTAAGAGGATAAAGTATTTTAAAGTATTAAGAGGGCTTTTCCATTGAGCAGCATTTCCGTCTCACACTGGTAATATTGTAAGCGGGTCCTGTTTTTGACATTTTACTTATATCGCCTGGTGACTTCTAGTAGGTCACTTTTTATCTATAGTCAACGTTCTTCCATACCACTATTCGCAGGCGTCGGTGAAATGACTTCATTGGTATAGGTAGGACTGGTTTACCGCCCCTATACGACATCTCTTTAATTACCTTCTCAGATTGATTGCCATAGTGAAAATGTCGACACTGCTTAAAAGAGTGCACGTTTACTACGAAAGTGTTATCAGTTGTTAACTGGTGTTCCAAAAATGTGTTCGTGCAGCCAGCGGTCAATAGTTCGTTTTGACATGTAATGTCCAGTGCTGTTGGTTGACCGTCTCACGTGGCGTAATAGAATGCAGTGACAGTGGTGACATTTCAACGATTTTTGTTACTCACGTAAGTAAGTTTGTGAATCACATGATTGATGCGTTAAACAGCGGTGATCATCGCCAACGCCCATTTACATCAACTGCACCGCATTCAGCGGTTGTGCTGTTTATCAGTATTGCAATTTCACTGCTCCTGCTATGCTTCGTGTTTTCTAACGAACTGTCTTGACGAATTATCAGTAAAAATTTCTATTGATCAGGTAGTTTTCTAGAAATGGTTACACTGACAGAACTCATTGCTTCGTTTCACCATGTCTTCGCCAAAGATCATGTTGACGTGAACGAAGTGATTATGCTTATGGAGTCGTACAAAAGTAACCCAGCTGACTGGAGATCGTATGCTGTCTTTGATGAACACAAGTGAGAACTTTTCAGAACGGAATATTTTGCTATAAATACTCCGATTCTAATTCTAGATACACACGAAACCTGGTGGACATTGGCAATGGCAAGTATAATCTCATGGTGCTTTGTTGGGGACCAGGTATGGGAAGCAGGTTAGAAAAGCAAATTCTACTCCAATGTATAATTGCATCTCCACGTTCATATTTATATTTTTGCGATTTAGTATTCATGATCACGCAAACGCTCACTGTTTCGTGAAGATTCTCGAAGGTGTCTTGCTAGAAACGAAATATGCTTGGCCTGACGACGATAATATGAAGGCTCCTTTGAGAAAGTTGGACCAAAGCCGTTTTGAAGAAAACAGCGTTTCCTACATGAGCGGTAGGTTGTAAAGTGTTGCTTCACCTACTTTTGTTTCGGTGGTTCCACATGACATGAACATCTAAGTCTAATTAATGGCGAAGCTATAGGACTTGTAATACATTTTATAACACTATGTCCCTGTCTTACTTGTTTTGAGCCTTGCTTTCTGATGTAGCCGAAAATATGGCAAAGCCATCGTGTCGTTTTACATTCTATTGTAACGTTACGATTAATCTGTGAAACGACAGATGTTATAAGCTTAAATGACAATGAAACGCCTTGATTACCTTATTTTGCGAACAGTGGTTAGAATTTCACTTCGACTAGAGGTTATAAATGTTGTCGGAAACGCTAAACAAGGTGTGAAATAGACTGAAAACGACGCCTGATGAGATTCGGACTATCAACACTCTTTCGCTCACATTCGAGGCAGCACTGCTCATTCAACCACTGCTTCCAGACAAACTCGGCCTTCATCGCATAGAAAATCCAAGTCACTCCAATGGAGCTGTTTCACTTCATCTGTATATTCCACCTTACGACTCATGCAATACATTTGATGAGGTCGGTTCGTTATTGAAATGATCATTCTAGATAACAGCATGGAGCGTTCAAATGTTAGCGAACTGCTGAAATTTGTAACAGTTACTTTAACTCAGTTGCTACTAAACACCAAGAGTTTATAAATTCGTCGTTTTCTCTCTCAGCATTAACAATGTGATGCCGAGGTTAATAGAAAGTCGATCCTGGGAACCAGGAGTTTATTTTAAAGTCTGGTGATGACTACTTACTGGCATCAGTAACAAGAGTAGTTCATCAAATCTCAACATGTTCTATTAAAGCGAACAGGAAAGAAGACGAAGTGCCAGGTGACATTCTTTACGAAGTATGGAGCTAAAGTCGACTATAATGGAAGCAAGAGTGGTGGTCTCGTCAATTGTGGTGACACCGTTGTAAATAGATGGTCGGTGGCGAAAAATTGAACAACACTGAATTCACACTTTTTTCCAACAACATACAAGAATTGTGCAGAATCTTATTGACACTGTATTTGATTCCGTTGCAGATTTATTCTCTATTGTCGACTTATTTGATTTTCTGACGAACTATGGTTTTGTGCTGTAGAATAAATATTCTATATAAGAATGAAACCCTAGTGGAGTGAGAGAACGTGGTTTTTCTTCCCTGTATTTGATCTCAAATATTCATACAATTGTAATAATCTTAACACATTTCACATTAACTTTAAGATCTTTATCATATTGGTTTAATGCCCTTTGGAGGCCTACGTGTAAAACTTCGTTTGGCGGTCGGGTGTTTTCAACGGCGACGAAATACAGCCAGAACGAACACGTTTTACGTGTCAAGAGTCGTAAAGTAAAGAATGGCGTCGATAAATATTGATGAGATGTTTTGATGACTAGAAAACTGATAGGTTCTCGAAAAAATAATTTCCTCGTTTAATAAGAATCGCTAAAGTTTACCCATGCTTAGCAAATGTTCTGTCATGATGAAATTCTAGAATTTTGGAGCGTCTTTTGCTCATCTTCTGCGGTAGTGTTTTCGTTATTTTGTCATTATTAGTGATTTTCTCACCAGTTATTATGATTATGGAGGTACTTGAAAAGTGGTAGTTCGCCAGCGAGAACTCTGTTGAGTAAGCTGGATAAGAATGGGCTTCGTTTCTCGTTTCCTTGAACTTTTGCTGTGTTGTTTCCATGACGTAAGGTTGAACGTTGTTGTGCCATAGAAAATAGCTCGACAGTGCTGGACACTGCAGTTATTGGTGCAGTTTTCCGATCTATTGATAGTAGTTACCCACTTAGTTGGCTTATTCAAGATTCAACAAATTACATCACATGGTTCCATCTGTTGAGGAAGAAGAGCTGTTAAATGTGTTAGATTGGTCAGAAATTCCGTTAGATGCGAATTGATCTACAGGAATGTGTTTTGCTGTTTCATCTTTTTTCAATGTTGCGCACCATGTCCTTGGTTACCGTTCAAAGAGTAGTTTTTGTAACGGCCGACATTTCTGTTCTAGTTCGATCGGTAACAACGGTTTGTCGAGTTATTTTTGCTATTAAATTTTGTAAAGGTTCTCCGAAATTGTTCGTTTACATGCGAAAAACTTGTTCTTCCGAAGTCTCTGGACAGTTTTTTTTATTCATCGCTGTCAGTGTTAGTTCCTTATAAGGACGTTGCGTTCCTCATTTTCAAGGTTCTCATTTTAACCAATAAATGTGTGAAGACGAGGTTGCACAGTTCGATAACTGACGGTTTCTTGGCTTAATGCATTATTAAGCCTGTGAGGAGTTCATACGAATTGACGTGAAAGTTCGGATTGTTGCAGAAAATATTGCAGAAATTCGCTATTTCTTCAATCCGTTCTTGTTCCACTACACAAATTCTGCACAAACGTATACGAAAATAAGCTTTAACACTGAACAAAATCTCGTCCGAAGCTTCGTGCGCACTGCTCAAAATTTTCTGGAACGTGCACGAAGTAATAGTGTTACGTTTTTTTTGACGAATGATGCGGCAGTTTTGTTGATAGAAACACTTACTGCGGCAGTGTACGAAAGCCAGATAAGATGTACTGACGTAAGTGTCGTTTTTTAACGAAAAACGAAAGTACGAAAATGCAAGAACAGTTCAGCTCTCCATCAAAAACATCCTGAAAGGATTTTTTATGAGTGGAATTTTTAGTATACTTGACTGGAAATGTGGTAATTCTCAGTGCAGTTTTCTACTTTTAGCACTACAGTAGGGGGAATGGGTGCGTGTGGCGGAGTACTTGGGTGCGCACTGCAATACACATGTGGAATCGATCCCCGCGCCTCTCCCCCACTAATCCTTCCATCTCTCCGGGGTCGGCAAATTGGTGCCAGACTCATCTGGGAGGATAGCAGCACTGGCTCGATACATCGGTAGGCCACTGCGAGTCATTGCAAAGGCCAGATATGCATTCAATCACCTCCAACGATACTTAATGAAGTCGAATTCATGGGGAATCCCTCAAGGATTAATCAACGCCGAGTGCTTTACCCTTCATCCTTTTTGCAGTAAGGAAAAAGATTCTGACATTTCTGAGAAAAAAATTGAAAAACGCACTATTTTAATGTTGAATGCTTGCTGTCAACAGCAGAGCAGTACATTTGCTGGGCATAGCAAACTGTAGTAAAATTCAGTAGTTTTAGTGAATGCTTCTTGTATACATTGAGAATAGAAAACATTTCGCAATAAGTTGTAATAAATGTTTATACTCCAATACTATACTTTGTACTAGTGTTTAAGGAATTCGGTACATTAAAAAGTAAGTGGGGAGCAATGTTTGATTCCACGCATAGTTTCAATAACGCAACTACTTCACTCCTTTGTAAATTATATTTGATCTCAAGAAACAATTGTCAATATTTTCTAAAGTCAGTTAATATTATAAACCCTACGACAAAATGTGGGCGCGTGTGGCGCAGTGGTAGGAGACAGCGTGCAACACACATGTGGAATCGATCTCTGCGCCCATGGTCGACCAAGCCTTTCATCTCTCCGGAGTCGGAAAATTGGCACCGGACTCGTCTGGGAGGATAGTAGTACTGGCTCGACACATCGATGGGCCACCGTGAGTCATTGTAAATGCCAGATATCCATTCATTCACCTCCAACGATGCCTTATGAATTCGAATGCATAGCGCATCCCTAAAGGGATTGATCAACGCCGAAAGCTTTATTTCATCCTTTTTATTATATACGACGAAATGGAATATTATAACTTTCATATTTAAATAAGACTTGTCATTCTCTGAGTTTGAATTCAGCACGAAGTTGCATGAAAAGTGCTTGTTCTTTCCATGTTCACACCACAGAACGTTTTAGGAAAGAACTAGCCAATACAACCTCTAAATCAGTGCATATTGTTGATTAAAGAAAGACCTTCGACCGTCGGATGGGAAAAAATGTCTTTACATTGCATGTTTCTTGTTAATCTATTTGCCAGAACACTTGAGTGACCTGATTTCAGCCTTATGGATACTAGCACGGTTTCAATTTTACAATTTAACATCAAACAAACAAACAAAACAACAAAACAAAAAAAAGCAATAATTGCAATTTAACTGTGGAGGAAGCATTTTTTCTACGAATGCAATTATCTGAAAACTTCGTATTCTTGTTGAGCAAGCGCGAGGTGTTAATTTTATTTTCTTTGTTCACAAATAAGCTGACGTTTCCGCAGACTTCGTCTTCCTAAGAGCCTGGAAAGGTCAAGTTGACAACAATCTATTCGGCCAAACACCTCCATAACCAAACAGAGAAAATGCTAAACCAGGATTTCAATCACATAGAACCCAGCTTTGCACATTCACCGCTTTCTATGAGGTTTCCACTGAGTACGTCGCGTGGAGACCAACCGCACAGAGTTCACATGGAAGTGTAATGTGCCCCTACCATCAGAATAGCAGGCTTATATGCTACCCAATGTCACGCGTGATAATGAGGCATTCTTCCCTGCGATTAAGTTTCGAATTTTTGGAACCAGTCCAGAACGGAGAGGACTTTGAGGTACGTGTCACGATCCTCGCACAGGAGTCGAAAACACATGCGCGCAAAACACTCGAGGCGCTTTGTACTAGTGTTTAAGGAATTCGGTACATTAAAAAGTAAGTGGGGAGCAATGTTTGATTCCACGCATAGTTTCAATAACGCAACTACTTCACTCCTTTGTAAATTATATTTGATCTCAAGAAACAATTGTCAATATTTTCTAAAGTCAGTTAATATTATAAACCCTACGACAAAATGTGGGCGCGTGTGGCGCAGTGGTAGGAGACAGCGTGCAACACACATGTGGAATCGATCTCTGCGCCCATGGTCGACCAAGCCTTTCATCTCTCCGGAGTCGGAAAATTGGCACCGGACTCGTCTGGGAGGATAGTAGTACTGGCTCGACACATCGATGGGCCACCGTGAGTCATTGTAAATGCCAGATATCCATTCATTCACCTCCAACGATGCCTTATGAATTCGAATGCATAGCGCATCCCTAAAGGGATTGATCAACGCCGAAAGCTTTATTTCATCCTTTTTATTATATACGACGAAATGGAATATTATAACTTTCATATTTAAATAAGACTTGTCATTCTCTGAGTTTGAATTCAGCACGAAGTTGCATGAAAAGTGCTTGTTCTTTCCATGTTCACACCACAGAACGTTTTAGGAAAGAACTAGCCAATACAACCTCTAAATCAGTGCATATTGTTGATTAAAGAAAGACCTTCGACCGTCGGATGGGAAAAAATGTCTTTACATTGCATGTTTCTTGTTAATCTATTTGCCAGAACACTTGAGTGACCTGATTTCAGCCTTATGGATACTAGCACGGTTTCAATTTTACAATTTAACATCAAACAAACAAACAAAACAACAAAACAAAAAAAAGCAATAATTGCAATTTAACTGTGGAGGAAGCATTTTTTCTACGAATGCAATTATCTGAAAACTTCGTATTCTTGTTGAGCAAGCGCGAGGTGTTAATTTTATTTTCTTTGTTCACAAATAAGCTGACGTTTCCGCAGACTTCGTCTTCCTAAGAGCCTGGAAAGGTCAAGTTGACAACAATCTATTCGGCCAAACACCTCCATAACCAAACAGAGAAAATGCTAAACCAGGATTTCAATCACATAGAACCCAGCTTTGCACATTCACCGCTTTCTATGAGGTTTCCACTGAGTACGTCGCGTGGAGACCAACCGCACAGAGTTCACATGGAAGTGTAATGTGCCCCTACCATCAGAATAGCAGGCTTATATGCTACCCAATGTCACGCGTGATAATGAGGCATTCTTCCCTGCGATTAAGTTTCGAATTTTTGGAACCAGTCCAGAACGGAGAGGACTTTGAGGTACGTGTCACGATCCTCGCACAGGAGTCGAAAACAC
>MQTX01000148.1:60420-91684 GCA_009735665.1 Angiostrongylus cantonensis | reverse complement strand
GTGTGTGTGTGTGTGTGTGTGTGTGTGTGTGTGTGTGTGTGTGTGTGTGTGTGTGTGTGTGTGTGTGTGTGTGTGTGTGTATTTATGCATGTATGTATGTATGTACGTATGTATGTGTGGATGTGTGTGTGTATTTATGCATGCATGTATGTATGTATGCATGTATGTATGTATGTATGTATGTATGTATGTGTGTATGTATGTATGTGTCTGTGTATGTATGTGTGTGTGTGTGTTTTCTAGAGAGCCCCGATGACTATAGGTAATCCACGACGACGACTGAACTGACGAACTGTATAATGAGGTCAGCAAAAGGTGGCACGAGCGTTACACAGCATCATTAACATTGCCCTTGTACATTTTCTCTACTGCTCTCACTGGTTCACCTAAACCAACACTTGTGACTCAACCAGAAATTATCTCCAACAAATCAATTTTGCCGCATGATTCTGAACTGAAGCCAGCACTGACGCAATGTTTTTTCGTTGAAAATCACTGTAGATTACGTATAGATGATTACGCCATGAACTCCGTTCTGGTTCTCGTTACTAATAGCAAGTAACAGTTATCTTATTCATGTAATGAAAACTTTCTATTTATTGCCTACTAGAATTTTTTCACGGCGGGGTATTATGCGTGACACAACCACGTTGGTGCTGAGATATTTGCAAAACTCCGGACTGCAGGTGTCTGCGGTGGAGAACGAACCTGATATTACCCCTTCCGAGGATTAACGCGTTTCTCATCACACTATGCGGATCCTTTGTTTCGTCCGTCTCTCAGCAAGTTCTATCTGTCGGCATCATCAACAATCACCTGCCAACGGGAATGATCTGGGGAGCTCAAATCGGGATTGATATGGCGAGCCCAAATCCGCACCCTTTGACGGGTGATTGCTGATGGCACTGATCCTAGAACTAGCTGAGAGGCAAGCAATACGAAGGGCCCGCTGGTGGTGAACGCGTTAGCCCCGGAAAGGGTAATAGCGCGTTCGTTCCCCACCGCAGATACCTATTCATATAGTTCCAAATTTTAGGCATTCCGCAATCTCTTGTGGAGCATTCATTGAAAAAAATGAGACGTTAGAGCTGAGTTTTATCAGGCTTCTAGTGGACTAATTTCGGATTTGCAATTCAATTTTTAATATGTTTCAATAATAATATTTTTTGAATGCTACACTATTTCAGGACATATTTCATGCAGTTTTGTTCCATTCAGTATAATTATGATATAAATATAATTATCGACAAATTTTTGGGATAAAATTATAGATGCCAAAACAGCAGTTTCGTCAGATGTATTTCTACGATTTCAAATTCGGACAAAGTCTGAAGAAATTGGCTCAAAACATTAATGAAAAGGAAGCCACGCTGATCTCTGCTATTTGCTGCCTGGTGAACGACTACGTGGAGAGTTATGTCCAACAAATCAGCGAAATACAATGATTCAAAATACCGACTTTCTATAAACCTCAGCATAGATAGTTGATATATTTATTTATACAATCTTATAGACCGATCTTCTTTAGCTGATGAGAGGTTAATATAGGTCTTCGTTGTCGTTGTTGTTGGTGTTCTTGTTCGGTGGCTGACGTTTCGGCGATTTCGCCTTTCTCAGAGCCTGGACGTATTTTATATTAGAACACTTTAATTAATCGGTGGAAAAAAGGCCAAAGTATTAATGAAGATCAAACCTTTAAATAGATGGTGGGTTAGGATGCTACTGTCAAATGTAGGTCTACACCATATTGAACAGAAAGGCTACTCACCGTGGTGTTACGAGTGGGACTGGCCCACGCGTTGCTCACGTGGGGTCGCGAACAAGACACACCACGGGATCAAAATGTCATTTTGAAATAGGGCGTCAGGTCACGTGTGATAGTGAGGCATTCGTCTTTCCGGTTCATCTTTGGATTTTTGAAATTTATCCAAAACGCCTCAAGAGTTTTGCGAGTTGATGTTTTCGATTCCTGCGCCAGTATCTGCACAGTCACTTCAAAATCATCGCCGCTGTGCTTTTGTTCCCTATGCGTACCTAGAGGAGTGTTTTGACGTATTTTAACGCTCCCATCTAGGTGTTCTTTTATGCGGGCACAAGGTGGTCTACCCGTTTAACCAATTTATTCCTCACCGCATGCGTTACATGAGATCAAGTATATTATACCTGAATTCATGCAATCCCCGTCTTTCCCATTAGGACAGATCATGCAGTTTTCTGAGCTGCACAAACGATCAGCGAGACGGTTGTGAACTAACTGGCGGCGTAAGGTATTGAGTGGGATGTCACCAATCGTCATGTAATTTTCAAGACCACTTTTCCTTAAGCATCTCTTAATGGTGCAACTTACTTCATTTAATATGAAGGTTAGTTTAAAAGAGAGCGTCCGAAGCGTCTTTTTCTTATTTACGTTCAAAGCATTATTTAGAACAAATACTCTCCGTTTTTGTTTAACCTGAGTAGCTTCTACTTCGTAGGCATTCGTAATAGCTATTTTTCTTTCCAGGTAGTTCTACGTCATATTGAAAAGAAAGGCTATAATCATCGTGATGTTGCAAGTGGGATTGGCCCATGCGTTGTTCACGTGGGGTCGCGAGTAAAACACACCCCGTGGTCAAAATATTATACTGGAATAGGGAGCCAGGTTACATATGATAGTGAAGTATTCATCTTTCCGGTTCATCTTGGGATTTTTGAAAATTATCCAAAAGGCCTCAAGAGTTTTACGCATTGATGCTTTCGATTCTTGCACTAGGATTCGCATGGTCAGTTCAAAATCATCGTCGCTGTGGTTTTGTGCTCTATGCGTACCTAGAGGAGTATTTTGACGTATTTTAACTTTCCCACCTAGATGTTGGTTTATGCGGACACAAAGTGGTCAACCCGTTTCCGCAATATATTCCTGCATGCGTTACATAAGATAAAGTATATTGTACCTGAATGAACTCATGCAATCCCGTTTCTACCATTAGGAGAGATCATACAGTTTTCTGAGCTGCACAAACGACCATAGAGGCGGTTGCCAACTAACTAACGGCGTAGGGTATTAGGTGAGAGGCCAATAATCGTTGCATAACTTTCAAGACGGTTTTTCCTAAGCATCTCTTAATGGCGTAACTTAGTTCATTTGATAAGTAAGGTAGCTTAAAAGAGTTACGTCCGAAACATTATTTAGGGAAAATACCCTAAGTACTTATGTCCGAAACATTATTTAGGGCAAATACTCTCCGTTTTTGTTTAACCTGAGTAGATTCTACTTCGTAGACATTCGAAATGGCTATTTTTCTTTCCAGGTTTAGCGATTCCTTCCTTTTCTCTTCTTCTGTGCACACATTTTTAGCCGTACAGTACCTATTTTTGATAAGTGCCTTTTTCATGTGTGAAGGGGAGAGGAAAGGTAGTGAACTAATATGTTTTTATTACTTGGCTTACGAGACCATTTTGTTATATAGCCACTTTCTGAGAGCTTTATTTGGATGTTTAAGATTGGAAGCAGGATTTCGGTTGGTTTTTCTCGTGTAAATTATATATACTCTGATTGTCGGTTTAACAATTCAAAGCACTCATCAATCCGTTCTTGTGTGGGACAGACGATGAAGCAGTCGACTATGTATCGACACTAGAGTCATGGTCGGTCATAGAGAACTGGAGCTTCCACCTTAGAGATGAAAGCGATGGCAAGGCTTAGTGCTTAACGCTGTCCCACGGCCAGTTCTCTAATTTGTAGAAGATATTTTCCAGGGCACCTGAAGATTGAACAACTAAGAGAGTATTAATGCTTCGAAACCGACTTTCAATCAACCAACTTTCAAAACTTTCAAAACTTTAAAACTTTCAATATTATCAACCTCGTGTAAGCTCATCAAGAAAAAATACATAATAACTAAGAGAGTGTTTTAAGAGAGTCATTAGTTGCTCAATCAGCAAGCCGTACATTTTTGATTTTTTTTCGTGCTCTACGAGCGACTCGAGAATGGCTCGCATTGCGGAGTCATTCGACACGTTGGTGTAAAGTGAAGTAACATCGAATGACTCCATTACATGCGAGCTGTTTGGTTGCGCGCACCGTAGGTGGTTTAGAAATATTTTGGTGTTTGGCAGATGGGTTGGAGTGAATTTTAGCAACTGGGTCTGGATAAAGTTTAGGAACCACGTTATTCTATTTGTTGGCCCGCCTATATAACTGATGGTAGGTCTAACTTAAAATGATGATGGGTTCGTTGATGTAATATTATCAATTGAAGTAAGCTTATGTATTTTAATGAGCAAGTAAAGAACAGGGCAAATAGGATGTTCGTCGTTAAGGCGAGAAATAACTGAAGGCTCTAAACCCGTGGCCTCTACCGTGTTGACCCACTCTTGATTTAATTTTCGGTATTGATTTCTATATTCCTTTTCAGAGGATACTCGATAGAGAGGACCATCATTGAGATACTCCTCTGTTATTCCAATATTCAACTGACTAGGAATAACTACAAATTCTCCACCTTTATCAATGAAAGAAAGACTAACAGATTTCGAATTCAAAACCTCTCTAACCTGGCGCACACCACATTTTTGTTGGTGTGTGAGGTTGGAACTTATTTTTCTTTTTTGGTAGTGAATAAGTATGCGGAAGATTTCGTCTGAAAATAAGCGAATTGTAAGGTCAATATCACTATTTGGTAGCTCTTGTTTAAAATAAGTTCGGAGAAATGGTATTGGTGGTAGTGGCCTCTTGGTACTACTTCACCTAACCTTTCCAGCCTGACCCTGTAACGTAGCTGATCTTGAAGTTTATGCAAGCTACACGTGATCCTGCACAGGACTGGTTTAGAAATGGGTTGACTAGGCGCGAAACTCGGACCCAATCCTAACAATGAATGCGCATTTGCCGGAAGCGTCATGCCTCCTAGCACAGTAACACCGATTTTTCTTTGTGCGCAGTCTATTTCAGAGCTTTTCCTTTAACTTGCTCTTAATATCACACTGAATCTTTTCGCATGCCAATTTAGACCCAGCTACTATTTCCTTCAAAGATTCCTCTCCAAATACTGAACACAATGGTTTTCTTTGTACACACATTTGTTTAGTAGTGAAAACATTTCGTTTTGTGTGCACCGCAATGAAATACGAAGCATTTCTATTTCGATGCTCAGCATTTGTCGAGAGCTCTCTGGTAAGCCGCATACTTCGCATAATTTCTTATGCTTTATAAAGTTAGGAATAATTCGATGTTTTAAGCAGCGGCGTAGAAAGTGGGTCTTTCGTCGCCTTAAGACGATTTTCTGTCCTAATGAAAATACATCTCTTACAAGTCGGGAATATTTTGCTGGAACATCTCTTAATAACTCAAAAGACCGACTTTCTATAAGCTTCGACATAGATACGTATTTTTCCTTGATGAGCTTACACGAGGTTGATAATAATCTTTATCATCGGCTAACGTTTCGACGTCTTCGTCTTCATCAGAGCCGATGATCCGAGTCGATGGTCCACGCTTGTTTTTCGCCTCGATGTGGCGGCTTCGCCTTCGTGTCGAGTCAGGTCTTCTTCAGCGGTCCGTCTCCTCGAATGAGGCACACTCATTCAGTGGTGCCCTTTTATACACGATGCTGATGGTGAATATAATGATAATGTCCGTTGATAACTATTTGTTTTTCTTCCGGACATATATTCGACATAGATAGTTGATATATTTATTTATATGACTTTATAAACTGATAAACATATCAACGAAATTTACCTGAAACTTTGAAAGCTGCACCACTTATTGGTCAACAATATGGTATAATCCATATTCAAGTTAACACTCGACGATGTGTCCTACAACCGACACTGAAATTGTTGAACAAGCTGAGCTATGAACCCTGCCTCGTTCACCATGATCGCTGGATTTGTTGTCTATCCAATATCTCTTCCTCATGCGTCTCGAAAACTTCTTTTGCGAGAAGTAATTCAGAGGCCAACTCGAGGTTAAAGCTGTCTTAAACGGCTTAATCGCCTCCGGAAGTGTAGAATTGCTTGCAACTAGTGCGAATAATCTTCTTACTCGTAGACAAAAATCTGTAAATTCCGACGGTTTTTGTTTTTTCACTGTTTTTTTAATGGCAGGGTATACTGAGAAATATAACTTCAATGATGCTGAGGTATTTACAAAACTCCGGTCCGTATGTTAATAAAAAACAGAGTAGGCAGTAAATAAAGCGGTTAAGATTGTGATTTTGACAGGTGATTGCTGATGGCAGAGAACGATAGAACTAGCTGAAAGGCAGGCGAAACGAAGGACCCGCATAGTGTGGTGGTGAACGTGTTACTCCCCGGAAAGGATAATAGCGCGTTCGTTCCCCACCATAGACACCTGGAGTCCAGAGTTTTGCAAATATCTCAGCATCGTTGAAATTTGTTTCGATTAATAAAGTTCATTATGAGCTATTCTGAACCGAGATATATCGCCTTAAATATTGAGTTTGAAAATGAACATTAATTCCGAAAGACTTATTAGATAAAAGTCCTTGGAGGTCGCCTTCTATTATTATTATTAATACTATTAATGGTTTTACTGTTATTACTGTTAATTTTCTTACCCTTCATCTTAAATGGTGTAAGCGTAGCTATAAAACGCTGTTTAAGAAGGCAGGTCTAGAGAATTCGGTAAACGTAGTTGAAATGCCATTGAGTAATCATAGGCGCCAGCTAGTTCATAACCGCCTATATGACCGTCTATATGCAACGCAAAATTGCATAATTTGCCGTAATGGAAGAGACGGTTATTGCATGAGCTCAGGTACAGTTTATCTGATCTCATGTAAGGCTTGCAGAGACGAATACATTGGCGAAACGGGGAGCCCACTCTGTATTAGCATAAAAGAACACCTAGTCGGAAACGTAAACCAAATACCCCACTAGGCACGCACAGTACACAGGGACATACCGGGGAGGACTTTGAAGTACGTGTCACAATCCTTGCACAGGAATCGAGAACACAAGCGCGCAAAACTCTCGAGGCGTTCTGGATTAATTCCAGAAATCCGAAAATGAACCGCAGGGATGAATGCCTCATTGTCATGCGTGATATTGGGCAGTACACAAAGCTGTTATTATTGATGGGAGGGACACATTACACTTCCATGTAAACTCTGTGAGGTTGGTCTCCATGTGATATATCTCGTGGGATACTCATAGAAAGCGGTGAGTATGCAAAGCTGTGCTCAATGTGATTGAAATCTCGGTTTAGCGTTTCCTTTGCCTGGTTATGGAGGTGTTTGGCCGAATAGATTGCTGCCAACTTGACCTTTCCAGGCTTTAAGGAAGACGAAGTCTGCCGAAACGTCAGCTTATTGGTGAATAGACAATGAAAACAACACCTCGTGTTCGCCCAACAAGAATACGAAGAATTGCGTTATACGTTCCATATTGTGAAGATACTAGAAAAATGCCACAGTACTCATGCAGATGGGCTGATAATGACTGTTGCTACAGATCGAAATGCATAGGGGGTGTATAGCACAGTGGTAAGGGACGCCCTGCAGTGCTTATGGGCTTGATTCAACCTTCCAGAGACACCATGTCATCTATCTCTCCAGGACCGGCAAATTGGCACTAGACCTGTAGGGGATCGTAGCAGTGCTAACTCTACACATTGATAGGCCACCGCTACTCATTATAATGGCCAGGTATGTATTCAGTAGCCTCTAAGCACGCTAAATAAAGTCAAGTGCACTGTGCATTCCTCAGAGATCGATAAACACCAAGAGTTTTCTTATTCTTTATTTATCGTGAAAATAACTCACCTCATAATATTAAAAGTTGTTCGAATGCGAGTGCCGGAAATTGAACAATGATTGGAACAATGTGGCAAAAGAAGCCGGTTTAAAAACACTAGTTATTTTTAACCATGCATCTCTCTCATATGAGGGATCTCAAGCTGGTTAGTTGCAAGGATACATGGAGCATCTTATTGGAAGACATAGGTGGTCAGTCGTCCACTAAAAGCTACCTTTGGTTTCCTGAAACGCAGGTGGATCAAGGTGGTCGACTCCCTGCTTCTGCTGCGCCGATTTGGCACATTCTTTCTACACTTACGAGGCGTATTCATGCGTGCGTGTATGGGTGCGTTCACGTTTATGAGAATTGTATTCTATGAGTCAATTCGGCCAAATACCTTTAAGCAAGTGAGAGGCAAGTATACAGGGACGATTGAGAGTCGCCTCCAGCAAATGAGCTCTATGTGGGAGTGAAAAGCTACCCATCAGTATTCCCAGCTCCACGTTCAGAGCTCAGAAAGCTATGTGGTTATAAAATACCCACCCACCCACCCTTAGAGGATACCCACCCACCCACCCTTAAGCTTAGGCCTAGGCCTAACCCAGATACCCATGCCCTCCTCTAAGGGTGGGTGGGTGGGTAAAAAGCTGAACAAAGTAAAAGAAAAAGGGAATGATTTCACAATCCCGATGGACCCATCGATTCGGCATCGTTGGGTAAGACGAATACGAAGAAGCTGCTAAAATTTCGGAATCATTCTAAGCTGCCTAAATCGCAAAGGAATAAGGCGAGGATCTGAGCATGCGATGCACGCACACTTGCATCTGAGTCTACGATACTTGGTCACGTGATCGGCCTGGGCGAGACGAGACGAGGCCACCCGTTCAACGTCGTCTGTGGCACCGGAGAAGAACGTTCCTTGGAGGATGCGTAAGTAGAGGAGTCGGCGGTGTCGGCGTTCTCGTCAACACGAGTTTGTCCATGAACATTGATTCATTCGAACAACTAACAAATCGAATCGGTCGTTTACGATTAAAAAGAAGTTGATCAATACCGGCTTTGACAATTATCGTCGTTTACGCGCCAACGTCAAGCTATGACGAAGAAGAGGTCGAAGCGTTCTATGTGGACTTGGAGGAGTTCTACAGAGAAGACCATAAATTCTTCAAGGTCATCATTGGACATTTTAACGCCAAGACTGGATCAACAAGAACGTGTGAATAACATTACACTGAGACCCATAGATTAGAATGGAGCGAACAGGTTGAGGAGCTTTTTTAGTTTATCGTGACAACCAAGGCCATCCACGGTAACTCGCGAATCCAGAAGCCTCACCGTCAACGATGAACGTGGGAATCTCCCAATGGAGAGTACCATAACGAAATAGACCGCATCATAGTAAATAGAAGGTTCTGCCTCAGCGATGTGGCTGTTGTAAAATTCTAAATGGGTGCAGACAATCGCTTCCTCCGTAGAAGATTTCATCTCTAGCAGAAAGAAAAATGCTTCTGACTTCAATAAACTATGTCTTAAAATCACCATAAACTGGGAATTTTTTTTTGGATTCTTAGTCGGTTCTTGGCCACATACCGTTATTGACAACATCGACGAGAAGTACGATCGTCTCATTCAACATTTGTGCGTTCTCACTAAGAATGATGATATTTCGTAAGTCACCAAGGGACAGCTGTCTGCAAAAACTACATTTGGTGCGCCAACATGGAATCAAACGAGTCAATGCGAACCGTCCGCATACCATGCAAGACAAAGCTGACAGGCAGTGAAGAAGGTCTTAAAGAGAGAAGAACAGCAGTATTGGTCGAAGTTGCAGAGGCTGAGAAAAGCATTCACAAAGTCCACTGAAGCCTCACTAATTAGAAGACCAAGATGATTGCACTCCGACGCCCAGACGAGACAGTTACAGCATTCAGAAATGCAATGAAAAACATTTTACGACTATTAGCCTGATTTCTCCAATAGCCACGTTCTCTTGTCTTCATGTGAAACAGAGAAGGATGGATATGTCGTACCACCGGTTCTCCCTTCTGAAATCCGACATCCCATTTGGTCGGTGAAAAATGGAACAGCACCACGTCCGGAGAGGATAAGATCTAAACACCTGAAGAACCTTCAGCCACTCTTCGTGAATACACTGGCTTGGCTCTTAACACGCTACCTGTCTGAATGCAAGGTCCCTACTCAATGAAAAACCAACAAGATCGTGCTAATGTTCAAGAAGGGTGACCTCCACGATATCGGCAACTATCGCCAATCTGCTTGCTTTCTGTCGCCTTCAAAGTTTTCATATGAGTGATCCTAAACGGGATTGACTGAATACTGGATGAAGGGCAGACATGTGAGCAAGCACGGTTTCGAAAAGGATTTAGTAGGATGGACCACATTCACACAAATAACAAGTATCTAAGAAATAATTGCCAAAGTACAAAGGACAGCTCTGTCTCATATTCATTGATTTGAAGAAGGCCTTTGACTCAGTTGAGATAGGAGAAGTCACAGAAGGCCTTGATAGTCAAGGAGTTCATACTCAGTACATAAAGGTTCTTCGTGAGCTGTATCAAAAATCCACAACCAAGATATCACCATTCTACAACGATATTAACGTTGACGTCAAAAGAGGAGTTAGGCAAGACGATACCACCTCGCCAGAATTATTTAATTTACAGCCACCCTCGAGAACATCATGCTAACAATGGAATTGGATAACATGAGAGTGAAAATAGACGGTCGGCAATTACATCACTTTTGCTTCGCTGGTGACATCGTTCTAATAACATCAAACATTAGCCAAGTGGAGCGATTGTTTACGAATTTTGATAAAGCGCGTGAAAAGATTTGTCTTCGACTAAATCTTACAAAAACGATGTTTACGAGGAACGGATTGGTTTCGTATGACCCATTCACGCTCACGGGAACGAATATCTCCTAATGCTCCAGTTATGCCTATCTAGGTAGAGAAATCAACACGATGGACAACTTAGGTCCACAGTTGATCAGAAGAAAGCCAGCGGCTTGGAAAACTTTGAAGAGCGTCGAAGATGTAGTGAAGAAAAGAATGAATACCCGACTCCCGTACCCACCTTTTCGATTCTGCGATGCTTCCCACCTTAACGGATGTGCCAGAAAATTGGTCGCTGCGTTATCAGGATGGAAGATCAGTCACCATTATTGAAAGCGCAGTCGTAAGAACAATGCTAGGAGTATCCCTATTACACAAGCAAGGAAAGAGATCGGATGTCCACACCTGCACCAACGATAATGAATTAAAGATGCTGTTCTATACGCCAAACAGTAGAATATAAGGTGGACTGGGAACGTAATGCGTATGAACGACAACCGATGGACAACAGTGTGTTAGTTACTGGATTTCTCAGAATGTTAATCGTGCTGCAGGAAGACCACCAACTCGATGGTCAGAGTTCTTCTCGAAAAGCCTTGAAGAAAGTTATGAAGAGCAGTGAATCTTTAGAGAGAGCGGAAGTCACTGGGCTACTATCGCACGCGACAGGGAAAAACAGACCGGCATAGAGTTACTCGACGATCAACGGGACTACGCTTGATATAGGTGACATTTATTTCTAAACTGCAAATGAGTTACTATCGTGTCACACCTTTCACATACTTATTAAAGCATAAGTCAAGGTCTACTATTGACTTGGCGTCTAGAAACTTTTCAACGTTCAAGGTAGGAACCATCATCAACTGTGTGCATGTGTTCACAACTTGGCATATAAACTTTGTACTGATCTGGTTGCTAAAATACATAATATCAGCCTATCTGTCGAACACTTAACTCTACCTGGACCGTCTGTGTATCCCAGCAGTGGGTAGGCGATGAATTTCTTTAACGTTACTGTTCTTTGCGCGAAGGTCTCTAATGTCATCAAGGCGTCCACAAACTTCCTAAGGAACACAAAAGTGCGGTAAACATGTATGACCTGTCGATTCAGCCGCTTATGGGTTTTTTTAAAGAATATCTGAACTGCTCAATCTTTAGATGATACGGAAAGTAGTTCAAACAGAGAAGAGAGTTGGCAATGGAAGAACGGCAAGCACAGAGCCTTGCCACTGCACTGTGTATTAGGTGGAACCCCAGTAATAGATCTCCGGTGATCAGATTATTGCATATATATAGATGACTGTTTTGTCTTTTACTTCACACAAGGTGAGAAAGGCAAATATTCTGAACTGTTTCGCGAACAAGCAAGCTTTCATTTATAAATATTTAAATTAAGCCACACCGATACCATCCACTGTTCCTCATACCACCTAGCAAATTAGAAGTATGTAAATATTGCTGATTGCTGATGGCACTGGTAGATAGAAAGCTAGTTGAGAAGCTAGCTGAGAGAAATGCGAAACGAAGGACGCTCATGGTGGCGAATGCGTTAGCCGACGGAAAGGGCAATACCGTGTTCGATCCCCAAGGCAGAAACAAATATCTCAGCATCACTGTGGTTGATTTTGTATGATACTTTGCCGTGAAAAATGTAGCAGGCATTAAACAGAAAAATTAACATCATGTAAATATTTTTCATCCTATTCTGAGGAACTTGGCCTGTCACAAACGATCTTTGTCATGTAAATCTCTTTCTTTAATCAGAGTTTTTGTTTGATATTTCTGTTCAAAGCCTTCACGTATACGGTAACACTAATGGCAAAAAGACTTGCATATATCAGATATACATATACAGAAATCAGATATATCACAATTTTACATGTACTCTCTTATATGTTAACCTCATCAAAACCTCAAACCTCATATCACAAGCATACATGTGTGACCCTATCATATTGTCATTGTAAGTCAGATATTACGACCTCACACTAATCCTTTATTGTTTGTACCTCTTGTCATTGTAAGTCATTGTAAGTCAGATATTACGGCCTCACACTAATCCTTTATTGTTTGTACCTCTTGTACCAACCTTCTTTTACTATGTATAATTACGGTGTGAGAAGTATGAAAAGCTCTAGTGCTCGGCGTTGATCAATCTCTGAGGGATACGCCATGCATCAGAGAAGAGAAGAGAGAGAAGGGCGCGTGTGGCGCAGTGGTTGGAGGCGTGGAATCGATCCCAGTGCCCATGGTTCACCAAGCCTTCCATCCCTCCGGCGTCGGCAAATTGGTACCAGACTTGTCTGGGAGGATAGCAGCACTGGCTCGATACATCGGTAGGGCACCGCGAGTCATTGTAAAGGCCAGATATACATCCGATCACTTCCAATGATACTCAGTAAAGTCGAATGCATGGCGCATCTCGCAGGGATTAATCAACGCCGAGAGCTTTGTCCTTTATCCTTATTTCTTGTACCATTGATGTATTCTACATCGTACATGCACATCGTCATTGCTCCACCAGTCTATGGCAAAGCTACTGGCCGATTTCATCTTCACTTATTGACCATGTTACCGTATTGCCGTTTGTATCGTTCTCATGCTCGCATATCGTTATTCTTGCATTATTATTGCTATAAGCTCTTTAGTTATTCAAGGTACTTCTTTCTAACACGTCGATAAAGTCCCGTGTGGCAAGTTTTTAGGACGTCGAGCGTTTTATTTGAATCTAATGATTATTCGTTGCCAAGAACTGACTAGAAGACCTAATTCCCACTAGTAACTGTTATATTGGTACATTTGCTTAACTGCTAATTGTTACGAAGTGCTGCTGAAAACCGTTTGACAAAAAAATACTCGTTCATTACGCCTTCTCTCATCCTTCATAGACAGAAAAGGGGATTGTGAGAAATGTTTTTCGTAAAGGCATCAGTGCGTACACGGGAAGTGAGGAGAAGGACGAATCCATGAAATGGTGCGGCTAGGATCCATTTCAAACGCTTACGAAGCTGTAGCTGTTCGCGATAGATGTAGAGGAAATATAGCGCCTCCAAACGATAATACTACCGAGAATAAGTTTCCGTTTATTTTGCCTTCCATTTCCAACGAATCATAACTATAAAAACTTGGTTAAAAAGGTCCGGCGTAGAGAAATCGGTAGCAGTGAACAAAATCCCACGAAACACTCTATGCCTAGTTCGTAACCGTTTGCATGACGGCCTCTGCAAAACACAAAGCTGCATAATTTACGTTCACAATAGATACGGAGAATGTACAAGTTGAGGTGCGGTGTACCTGATTTCTTCTAAAGCTGGTGAGGCGAATACCTTCGTGAAGCGGGTAGACCACTTTTCCATGCGTATACAAAGGCACCTAATTTGGATGCTTAAAGTCAAAGGGAACACCCCACCAGACACGCGTAAGACACGAACGTGTAACGGAAACAATTTTGAAGAAAAGTCGTTATCCTTGCACAGGAAACTAAAACATGAATGAGTACGACTCTTGACGTGTTTTCAATAGACCGAAAAACCCTGAGATGAACCACAGAGAGGAATGCTTCGCTACCACACGTGATTTCATAGATTATCTGAGACCAATACTTAGTGAGAGAGAGGTACATTACCCATACAGGTATATTATTTACTATTGTTTCAACGTGGAAGATTCAGCGGAGGATCTCTAGAAAACGATGAGTGCGTGCAGGAGCTGCTCTGCTTGCAATGCAACTGAAATGTATGTATCGTGGTTTTCCTCTTGAGGTCATGCAAGTATTTGGCTGACTAGATTTCACCAAACATGACCTTTTTAGACTCACAAGAATACGACGCGCACCATACTGTCACCTCTGTGGAAGAATAGGCAGTATCCTAACAACTTCGCGCTTTCTCATAAAGAGAATTATTATTATTTTCAACGTTTTACTTTTTATTTTCTGCCTACAACAGTTTCTATCTAACAGTGCAGCAGGGTACTAAGCGAAATACAACCAAGGTGATGTTGAGACATTTGCAAAAATTTATTTGTTTATTTATCGATTTGTTTATTTATTCATTTTTACATTTCTTGTTTTACTTCCTATTTTTGGTTTATTTTTCACTTATTTACTCATTAACTTATTATTTTATTTGTTTAATTTTCCATTTATCTATTTATTGATTTGTTTATTTATTCATGGAACAACTTATTTATTTATTTATTTATTCATTAATTTATCTGCTTATTTATTCGTTTATTGATTCATTTATTTATTTATTGATTTATTTATTTGTCCACTGACTTATTTTTATATTTATTGAATTTTTCTATTTGTTTGTTTATTGATTTATTTATTTGCATATTTATTTATTTATCAAGTTTCTGACGCATACGTTAGGGCAGGAAGAACCGTTGAGTCGAAAAGGTGGGCACGGAGTCGGGTGTTCTTTCTTCTCTTCACTACATCCTGATGCTCTTAAAAGCTCCCCAAGCCGCTCGTTTTCTTCCGCTCAGCTCTGGCGCTAAGTCGTTCATCATATTGATTCCCCGACCTAGATAGACATAACTGGGGCATTCGGAGATATTCGTTCCGTTGAGCGTGAATGGGGCAAACGAAACCAATCCGTTCTTCATGAACATCGTTTTCTTGAGATTTAGTCGAAGACCAATCTTTCCACACGCTTTATCAAAGTCCGCAAGCATACGTTCCGCTTGGCTAATGTCTGGTGTTATATGAATAATATCATCAGCAAAGCGAAGGTGATGTATTTGCCGACCATCGATTTTCACTCCCATATTATCCCATTCCAGTGTTCGCATGACGTTCTTGAGGGTGGCTGTAAATAATTTTGGCGAGATTTTATCGCCTTGCCTAACTCCTCTTTTGACGTCAACGTTAATATCGTTGTAGAATGGTGAATTCACCATTCACCATTCCACCATTTATTTATTTACTTATTTAATTATTCTTTTATGATTTATTTAATTATTTATTAACTATTTATTGATTTTTTGTTTATTCATTGACGTTTTGTTTATTTATCGATTTTGCTGCGCACTTTTTGTTTTGTTTTGTTTTGTTTCACACGACTCCGCATATTACGTGGTTCCCAGTACCTCCATTCTCTCGGATGGTTTCCAATCACCAACGAAATTCTGCGTGTAGGTGTCGCTTCTGCTCTAGGATTTCTGGTCTCCGTGCTGGATGTGAATGTTGGCCGACTCAATTTTTTTCTGGAATCCTGGAATAGTGGCGCTAAGGTGCTCCCATATCTTCCCCATAAGCAATCTCTAGCTTTTCTGGATTACACATAGTTTCCAGGAAAGTCTATTCCCAATTTACCAGCCACAAGGGATAAGAGGCATGGTAGGACCAGGGCGTGGTCGAATTAGAGCCTCACTGTCACTGGACGGCATCGCTACCACTGCGCCATTTGTGTTCCCTAATACGGAAGAATCGATGAAAATATGAACTTTCTTGATCTACATGACCATGCAAAACCATATTTTTTACCTCCTTATTTATTCATTAAAATGTTTTCTCCACAACTCATCCATTTTATATATTTGAAAAGGTAATCTACAACTATCTCAACACAAAAAAGAATAATTGAATACTTGGGTGAATAAATTTGTATCTACAATAGGTTCAGCATTAATATTGAGCAGGCGAAACTTCCGCTTTCTCAAACAGTATACGAATGACCTACAAGGCAAGCGGTGCGAAATTTTTAGAAAAAAAAACTCCACCCTTTGCATTATATGTTAAGGAGTGGTTTATAATGAAACTCAACTTTCTAAACGTGTTCTAACAGAGTTGTGTTTTAAGTAGATCTCATTCACTTTGGTGAATACAGATAACCACAGTAACAATCTTTTCAACCCAAGACACGATATTAACCTATATTAACATGTTTGTTCAACCTGCGCAGAATATTGTTTTGCGACAATTTCGTCCTCATACACATTTCTGGATCGCATCCGGCGTTCTATACACTTCTGCTGGATTCATTACTTCGTGTTGATATCGATAACAACCGTTCTAAAAACAAAAGCCACTTGTAACGGACAAGCACTTGGCAGTTTTTATTGATCAATGTTGATAATATATCTCATTGTTTTTCTTGATAAAGAAACAGAATTAACTTCCACGACCGACTTTCTATTAACCTCGGCATTGATCAAGTAATTCTTTAGACGGGACATGTTGGTAAGTCAACTTTAAGTTGAGAGATAACTGAGAAAGACAGAAAGCAAAGAAACAAAAAAAAACAAAAAAAAACCTACTAGACATACTCAGTGGAAGCCTCATAGAAAGCGGTGGGTGCGCAAAGTTGTGTTCATTGTGGTTGAAATCTTGGTTTAGCGTTTTCTTTGTTTGGTTATGGAGGCGTTTCACCGAGTAGATTGCTGTCAACTTGACCTTTCCAGGCTCTGAAGAAGACGAAGTTCGCCGAAACGTCAGCTTATTTGTGAATAAAGAATAATAATAACACCTCGCGTTTGCTCAACAAGAATACAAAGAAAGAAACAGAATGTTGTTATTATAGTATTTACTAATAGAGAGTAGTTGACCCTTCGGCAGTTTTGCTTTCTTCAGAGGCTGGAAAGGTCAAATTGACATGAAATCCACTCAACCAAATGCTTCCAAAGCCTCATCAGACAAAAAGTTAACACATACATGTTTATTCGCATAGTAAACAGTTTTTCATGAACATTCAGCGCTCTGTTCTCTAAGTTTTCTAGTTATTTGGCGGGAGACCACTCACGAAGAGTCTTAGACGAGCGAGGAATGTGCCTCGTTCAGGTTTCAAGTCAAAGAATCAATCAGAGGTAAAGCGCTAGATCACGCGTGACACTCCTTTTCGAGGTTCGCTTTCGAATCTTAAAGATGTATTCTCGTCGTTTTTTCTGGATTTTTCCTGGGATGGAATAAATTTTAGAAATCCAAAAATAGACCACAAGGAGGAGCGTCATGTGATCACGAATGACCTGCCACCATAAGTCGGGATGATTCTCTGACCTGAACCGGGCACATTCCTCGCCCATGTGATGCTCTTTGAGGTTGGTCTCCACCAAATAACTGAAGGACCTACAAAGAACGAAGCAGTAAATGTTTACGAGAAGCTGTTCTCTATGCGAATAAACATCTATTTCCTAAGTTTTGTCTGGTGAGGTTATAGAAGTATTGGGTTGAGTAGATTGCATGTCAATTTAGGCTTTCCAGCCTTTGAAGAAGGCGAAAGCCTTGAAACTTGGCTATTGTGCATTACTAAATGCTTTAATAACAACCTCGTGTTTGCTCTCAGTAATAACAGTGAATTATTGACCTACGCCGAGGTTAAACGAAGGTCAGTCTTATGATAAATGGCATAGTTGTCCTGTAAGGAGCTTCTTCCAGCTATTACCCCTACCGGCTTGAAATCGTGTACCGTATGGCCAGCTCCACGTAAGACCCATTTGGTTGTGAGTAGCCCTTCAACACCAACTGGACCACGAGCATGTATTCTTCCAGTTGAGATACCTACTTCAGCACCTAAAACAAAAATATAAGCAACACACAGTAATGGTGATTATAACAGTCAGTTACCCAGCCCAAATCTGTAGCCGTCAGCAAAACGAGTTGAGGCATTATGGAATGTACACGCACTATCCACATGTTTGATAAAGTGCTCAGCAGTGATATCTTAAAAGGTTAAAGAAACCATCGTTTTAATATGCAATCAGTTCCAAATACAAAATAACCACACCATAAATGAATACAATGTATCTTAAGATAACAAAATTAAGGCACTGTTGTTCTTGTCATCTTGGGATCATCATCATCGTAATCAATTCAGATCGAATGTCTCATTAATAGCCTAAATATTAATACAATCGCTGAAATTTGTCCTTTAAGGCTCACTAATGAAATGAGAAATAGTTTGTCTAACTTCCTAATGTTTTGTGTGAAAGATCTTCAATATCTAAAACATTTCGAAACTTGTACCGTTATTGGTGACGATACTTTCGGTATGTCCAGACCCATAACGAATTATATGTGCTACGGCCTCATCAACGTTGTCGACCACCTAAACCACTTAAGAAACAGAGTGCCCATTGCGGTTCTAAGTAGAAGAAGGCAAGAAATAATGAAATGTCACATCACAAAATGTGATATCACTTATATAATAGGTTTCATAATAGTCGACACCGTTAACCTTAGCCATCTTTAGAGAATCAAAGCAATTGTGCATGTGTTGCTAACGCAGGGATTCCTCTATGAAAATTATATCGACCACCTTTCACTTTTCGAGTGAATCATCTGTTCCAAAGTCATGCACTTATTTACAATTTTTGCAAAAACCGCTACCTGTTTTCATAACGGCTTATTCTCCGTCGTAGGGATGAATGTTTCTGTGCGTGGAACTATGTTGTACGACGGGACTTAGTCATCCGCAGTCCTCCATTAGGGTCTTCGAAATTGAGACTGCTCACCAAGCTCATAATGAAGCATAGGTATAGCCAAAAGTAAATCTATGCTACCAGTAGCTTGTTAACCTGGTGATGAATGTCATAACGCGGAAGACAGAAAAATTAAACAGATTTGTGTCAAAAATGTAAGGTTCGCCATGCTCTTTGAATGTGCGTAATCTACTCGACAGCTGTGGTATGCTCACCGACGAAAAGAAGACTCATTGTATGCTCATGAGCCCAAGTGGTGTGAAATTACCTAAACCGCTACTTGCGCAACACCAAGATATCCAAAGGTATACCACAGAAATGAAATATGTAAGGAGGCCATAATGTATAACTTTTTTACCTATTACGCATGCTTCATCCCGCTTGTTTCATTTTTTTCCATTTGGTCCATCTTCACATCTACTGTGCAGATCCTAGCACTTCCCACATTCGATTGTTTCCTCGCATCCATTGCGCACGAAGATCTTCCAACTTTTACGTGTGGATTCGGTTGCTGCTTGAGGATTACCACTTCATCTTGAGTGTCGTAAAATGCAGGTCGTGCGATTCTCCCTGGTATTCGTAGATAGCCGAGCTGGACCGATGCCCAATTGGATTGCAGAGAATGATTTTCCCAGATAAGTTCGGCACCAATTTCCCAACCCCGCATGGATGAAAGGCTTGGTGGGCTCGGAGCGGAATCGAACTATCACCATACTCGTGACGACGGACATTAAAACCACTGTGGTATCCGCTTGTTTTACTATTTGCTAAAAAACCCTAAATCGCAAAAATTCACCTCCAGTGTGCACTCCAGACATCCGTATTCGAACTTGAGGCTCTCAACAGGTGGTGGACCAAATTTCAGCATTGACTGAAGTTTTGGCCCTGCGTGCACCTTAACGCCTTCCGTCTGAAAACCATGCAACTACTGTCATCCAATGCAGTTCTACGACGCAAAGATAGAAATGAACTCTAAACCCTTAGATTTCTGAAAAACACTTTTGAAAAATTTAATTCTTTCCTGAAAATGAAGAGGTATTCCAACCACTTGGGTCTTAAAGAAATGTATCACAATGTTAACTTTTTATTTGCTACCTATTACAATTTATCACGGCAGGTACTACGTGAAATACAACAGTAATGATACAAAGATATTTGAAAAACTGTGAGCTGTAGGTGTCTACGGTGGGAGAAATTATGCGCTATTACCCTTTCCGGGGAGTAACGCGTTCACCACCACACCATGTGGGTCCCTCGTTTCGCCTGTCACTCAGTTTTCTATGGATCTGTGCCATCAGCAATCACCCGATGACGGGTTTGATCTGAGGATCCCAAGTCGACACTGAATCCAGTTAAACGGAGACTGTAGTCGAAATCACAAGGTAGGGTGTAACAGGCAGCAAATGGAACGTTTACATTATGACTTCAATTAAAACCACCTCTTAACTGGTCCAATGCCGACTTTGGCTCTCCACATCAATCTCGTTGACAGGTGATTGCTGATAGCATCTATAGAACACGGCTAAGAGAAAGGCGAGACGAAGGAACCTCATGGTCTGCTGGGGAACACATTAGCGCCCGGAAAGGGTAATAGTGCTTTCCTACCCCACCGCAACACCTGCGATCTGGAGTTTTCCAAATATCTCTGCACCATTGTGGTTGTACTTCGCATAATAACCTAGCGTAAAAATTGTAGCAGGCAGAAAATAAATATTAAACATCAAAGAAGTTTATTCTAAGTTTTATCTGCTGAGGCTATGAAAGTGTTCGGCTGAGTAGACTGTCGATTTGGCCGTTCCAGGCTTTGCAGATGGCGAAACTGCCGAAGCAACAGTTATTGTGTATAAAATACGTTAATAACAATCTCGTGTTTGTTAGCCAAGAAAAGTATGGATGTAGACGTGAATTAATAGAGGCGCGGCAAAATTTTAGCGGAATTAGAAATACGATAGGTTATGAAGAGTTTATTGTATTATGAACACATATCAGTGAACACAACACTAGATCAGTCTACTAGAAACCATTCTTCTAAGGTAGTTTACGAAATATTAAAAAAAATCAGAAAGGATCAAAAAACGGTTCCTCTATTACTGGTTTTTTTTATTATCGCTGTAGAAAGCAGATTATTACAAGGTGTGTCTAGATTAAGACTGCCGTGTCTTCCTGAGCAAATCGATAATTCTTTTTTTTTGGGAAAATCAGTGAAATAGCGGCAAAGTATCCACCAACTCACAAAAGTCTCTGACTTCCATAGTTTAATGTATCGGAATGTTTTAGCACGGTTATCTTCAGATTCTACGGAAGTCTACGCTCAGCCAGCGTTAAATATGACAGTAAGAAAAGATGATTAGAGATCTTCAAACGATAGTCGAATTCACAGACACATATAGACAGCCACATTCACACAAACACACACGTACATATATATATATATATATATATATATAAGTGAACTCGGAGACTACATACTTTTAACATTCCACAGAGTTGGTCAAAGAAAGCTGTGCTGACGAGATCCTTGTGAATGAGAATTGTTTCGGCAGCGTTGCAAGCTGAAGGGTATTCGCATTTCGAATCCCGGACAATGTTTATAGCCATCTAAAACATGTTTTTGTAGAAGTAAAACAAAAGAACAATAACAATTGACCCAATGAAGAGGCAGGAAAGAAATGATGATTCAGAGAGTATAATGAGGAAGTTAGTTGTCAAAGTTCTTGAAAGTGGATTCATTGTCAAAGTTTTTCAAGCAGTAGATCGAAACCTCTAAACAACAACGGCTTCAAAAAAAAACTTTTTTTTGTTTTGAAACGCCATAGTGGGTTACCGAAGGGCGCGAAGGGCGCGGCACTATTCTATTTTTTCTCGCAGCTGAAAAACTAAATGGTAGCAACTTTCTTTTGCATAAAAGTACGACGTACTTGCTCATCCAGTTCACTGTCGAGGTAGACATGACAAATCCCTTCAGCATGTCCTAAGACAGGAATCCCTTTGCTTTGTATTTGCATTTTTCGTACTAGCTCCGACGATCCACGCGGTATTACCAGATCAATGAGATCCTTGACAAAAACTGTTCAGCACATGAAGAAATATTCCTTAGCGATATTTGAAGTGCTATTTCGCAGAATGAGATTTTCTCAGCAGCTCTACAGAGCAATATTAAAACAATCAGATCAAAAAAAAAACCGTATACTCTTAACCAGTAATGAAAATGGAGCAAGCAACGCAGCGTCCTTGATGGCCTACCTAAATGAAATCTGCTATAACTGTAATATTTCGAGAGCCTCATCGAAAATGAACGAATGTCAACTGAAGCTACAGTATTAATACTGAGCAAGGGTGGAAGCTCTAATAGAATTATACGGAATGACCTTTAGTTGCAGTAATTCTGTCACATCTTCACGACTTCGTACCAAAGTCACCGCATCTCGCATATCATAGCCGTGTGTGCCAAGCGATTCCTAACTTTCAGTGTTTTTCGTGAGACCTCGAACGATGCTTTTTATACACAATAAATGTATACCTACCTGAACAATACTGTGCAACATTCTATTACTTTCTTCGGCTTCCTTTCCTCCTTTGAGAAGCAGAGAATTGGCTGAAGCCATGGCAAGTGCAGCAATCTGAAATTTTTGCAAAATTTAAATTTAGTTCGTTAACAGATGTGAAATGAGCTCCGTCTTCAATCTATGAGGACACGTAGCTTGCGACGTTCAAAATTCTGATGATGGAGACAAATGCAATGATAGCACGGAATTTTTTGCAGAATAACTACCAACTCATATGTACGGTGACTGAAACTTTGCCGTTTTAAAACCTTCTAAAAAAGCAAAACTAGGTTCCTTGTTATGAGCAGACAACAAAGAATCTCAATGTAATGCATGAACGTTTTACGCAAAAAAGTCTTATACGAGACTTTCAACGTAAAATTTCGGTTTATGCTTCCTAAAATATTCTAATTGGTCCATGCGCTTTATAGATCCTTCGAAGTTTCTGAAGAAAAAAGAAAGCGAGAAGAAATTTACTGTAAAAACAACAAAAATTACCTGAGGTAAGCAATCGGGGCGTGACTCGAAGATAACCATTACGGAACCAATCGGCACGCTAACCTGTTCAAGAACAAGGTTGTCACTTATCTTTATCTGAAACATAAACTATGTTGTGTTGCAAAATATGAAATCATCCACCTCAGTGGTTTATTCCCTCACTTTAACCTTGGAGTAATGCCGAGTAAATATTTGCGTAATGCAGCAGAGCTTCATCCCCGGCCAAAGGCATCTAGGCTTCGAAGTTCGATGCTTTCATCTACAAGCCCCAACTAAAACCATACAACGGCAAAGTTAGGCTACCAACCCAAGGTTAAATCTTGTCACAAAGAGAAAAGAATTGACAAGTGGGAAAGTAGCCACCTTTTGTTTTTCCAAATCGGCACTGAGAGGCTACACTAAACCCATACCAACAACGAATTAACAATTTACTGACGGCTATTTAAGATAATCTAGTGTTAGTGAGATTATAATTGATGTAGTGAGACACGTGATTTAAAAGTAGTCGTAAGGAAAACTTTTTTAAATGCAATTTCAATTATTCGTGCCTTTAAAGTACTCTCCATCAATTCCTCTATTGCGCCTAACCAAAGCAGTCAACCAGACCTTTTTATGACATCGTCCAATAAGAGTTTCCGCTGATTCTGCGATGGTATTCAATCCAGTGTAGAGGTCCATAATCTTCTCTTTGGTTATCTTCAAGCGATTCAGAAGCTGAGGCTCCAGACCTTCAATACTAGTCACAGTTGCAAAGATAGTATCAAAATATTTTCTAATTCATTTCATGTGTATAGTGTGTATAGTGAACTGCGGCCTCCAGTGTCGTTACAAGCACTTTTTGGCAGTTGCAAATGATTCTTATATCTTAGTGTACGTTGACAGTATGTGAGATTTCTATGGGAATGCATGGTGTCGTTATTTTTCGAATGTTTATTCCGATTTGCTCTTGATTTGCACAATGAATCATCTAGCTTATTCTGTTGTTAGTAATTGATATCTATATATACATAAATAAAGAGAAGACTTCACCACTGTTTTCAGCATTACTGATGTCTAGACGATTGGCCTCCATAATGTCATTTTCCTTTTGAACCAGGAGTCCGGCTAAATATCGAACCATCGATGCTCGGTCGGCATTACTAAGAGAGGCCAATTGGCGGCCAGCGTCGCGACCTGAACTTTCGGCTTCATATTATTGTATAAGATAAGTATTTAACATAAGTGTTGTTACATTTGACAGCGATTTCTTCAACTGGTGGTCCTTCATAGCGAAGTGTTCGGCAAAACATTGTGCCAATCTTCTTGCCTTTTACCGCATCTGTGATGGCGTTTTGTGCTAAACCGTTCGTAATCACAGTAGTTACCCCATTTTCCAGTGCTTCCACACAAGCGTTTACCTATAAATACGAATGCAAATCTCTTATCTTACTAGTTCACCTGATATGTGTTGCAATTAAATGTCGCCATTTCGTTTTTCTTTTCTTGCTTAAGGCCAACGTTTTTCAATTGCACCGAGATGGATTTGAGTTTCGTGTTGTTCAATAATGTTAATTTTTTTTTTACTTTATACAGTCTGTCTTCAGTCTCAGAATTTCCCACATTCGATTCGTTTTCTCGCATCCGTAATCCACGAAGGTCTTCCACCTTCACATGTGACTTCGGCTGCTGCTTAAAGGTTTTTCATTTCATCTTGAATGTGGTAGAATTCTGGTTGAACCGATTCTCACTGGAATCTGGTGATAGCCAGGTTGGAGCGTTCCCATTTGGATTACAGAGAGTAATGATTTTTTGAGAAAGTCCGGTACCAACTAAGATGAGAGATGAGGGGCCTAGTGAACCTGGAGCGAGATCGAACCGGTACCGTCCTCGTGTTGGTCGGTTTCACTACCACTGTGCTATCCACTCCTTGGAATACTGGTGCACTGGAGAAATAGAAGATTTTGATGTTTCTATGAACAACACTTTTAATTAGAAATTAGAAATTTTTATGGCTTGTTGTGATGTTTGCAAAACTGGTACATAGCTTGCAATACATTTCCCGGTAGAAAAAACGATTTGTTTAGAAAATGACCCACTCCCTCTCTGCTTTCACTCACTGCGCCCATACTGTTATTGATTTCTTCGATGTTGTAAATTTACAGCACCATTCTTTTAAGCATGAGTTATCGAAGATTCTATGAATTTTGCTAATATGAGTGGAGTATTGAAGCTAACAATGCAGCTACTTCTTGGAAAGCAAGCAAAACATTTGGTTCAACAGGCATCGAACAAGCCAAAATCTCACTATTACCAGACCGAAGGAGTTGTCGAAATCTCCTATGATCTATTTCTTAAAGGATACTATTAAAAACGAGCGACAAAATCAATAGCAATAAAGGAGAAATGAAAAAACGATGCAAAATGGAGCAGCAAAGATGTCAAATGTAAACTGTTAGAAAGCAAAACCTTTGTAAATGTTTCTATAGTTACTGGTCGAATATTAGTGAAACTGATTCTACTAGAACGCTCTCTTGTGCACGCTTATTTATGTTTACATTCTTAGTCACATAATATTATCACCTTGCTTTCCATGCCACCCGTTCCGAATTTACTGTTTGCTCCAAAAACCACGTGAGAACTTTCAGAAGGTACGAATGTATGAAGTAGACGAGAACCTTCCATACCGGGCGGACCTTCAAAAATACGCTTTCACAGAGTGAGTTGTATAAATTCAGTTGAAATCAATGAAATCATACCTGTGTATACACCGTTTACGTTTGAGAGAATTATGAGTAGTTCGGCTTCTATCTCTGAAGAAAGTCGTGCGGCCAATAGATCATTATCGGAGATATGCTTTAAGAATGTGGTATTATTCTAACTACCGTCCTTTTTCAGCGTATAATTATTTTTGCCAAATTCTATTAGCGGTTTGACCTATAACATAGGCATTTGTACTTCCATGTGCATACGCCGTCGCGCCAGTGTATAACGCATACATTTTTTTTACATTTTACATGATCCATCATTACATTCCTCGGATCTCCTTCATATGGGTGATCTCGAGCCGGTTAGTCGCGAGGCTACGTGGCGCGTCCCCAGGTGGCGGATAGGGGGTTAATCGCGGACCAAAAGCGACCTTTGTTTCCCTGAGACGCAGGTGGATCAATGGGATCGACTCCCTGTTTCTGCTGCGCCGGTTTGGCACATACTTTCTGTATTTGCTTGGCGTATTCATGCATGCGTGTGTGAGTGCGTTCTCGCTTTATGCGGATTGTATTCTGCGAGTCAATTCGGCCAAAAGCCTGCAATCAAGTGACAGGGAAGTGGATGGGAGGCGGTTAGAAGTCGCCTCCAGCAAATAAGCTCCGTGTCCACTCTGGGAGAGCCTGGCAAGCTACCCGTGAGTATAACCAGCCCCCACGTTCAAAGTCCAGCAAGCTAAACGTGGGTTTCAAATATGCTGAATACAGTAAAAAAAAAGGGCCTCATTCCCCTGACCCCGAAGGACCCCAATTTTGCAGCGTTGGGTAGAACGAGTATAGAGAGGCTGCTAAAATCTCAAGGTCATTGGAAGCTTCTTGGATCAAGAACTATGGTGACGATCTGTACCTACAATGCACGCACACTTGCATCCGAGTCCTCGCAAGAAGACTTGCTCATGCAAGCAAGAATGATAAGGTATGACGTCATCGGCCTGGCCGAGACGAGACGACACCGCCCATTCAACGCTGTCTATGACACTGGAGAAGAACTGTTCCTCGGAACATGCGACAGTAGAGGCATAGGCGGTGTCGGCGTTCTCGTCAACACGAGTTTGTCCATGAACATCGATTCACTCGAACAGCTTGCAACCCGAATCGGTCGTTTACGATTAAAAAGATGTGGATCAACACCGGCTTTGACAATCTTCGTCGTTTATGCGCCAACATCAAACTATGACGAAGAAGAAGTCGAAGCGTTCTACATGGACTTGGAGAGGTTCTACAGAGAAGACCAAGATCGGACCAAGAAGATCGTCTGAGGAACGTCACATTGGGACCTATGGATTAGAAACCCACGGATTAGAATGGAACGAACAGGGTGAGCGGCTCTCTGAGTTTATCATGGCGACCAGAACCATCCATGGTAACTCGCAATTCGAGAAGCCTTACCGTCAACGATGGACGTGGGAATCTCCCAATGGAGAGTGCCATAACGAAATAGACACATCATAGTAAATAGGAGACTTTGCCTAACCGATGTCGCTGTTGTCTCAAAATTTTACACGGGATCAGACCACCGTCTCCTTCGTGCAAGATTTTATTTTTCACGGAAAGGAGAAAAAGCCGCTAAATTCAAAAACGGTAGTCCCAGAACCACCGCAAACTGGGACTTATTCAACTCATTAGTCGGCTGTTGGGAAGATGCTGTTGTCGACGACATCGACGAGGGATACGATCGGCTCAAGGGGGTTAATCGCGGACCAAAAGCGACCTTTGTTTCCCTGAGACGCAGGTGGATCAATGGGATCGACTCCCTGTTTCTGCTGCGCCGGTTTGGCACATACTTTCTGTATTTGCTAGGCGTATTCATGCATGCGTGTGTGGGTGCGTTCTCGCTTTATGCGGATTGTATTCTGCGAGTCAATTCGGCCAAAAGCCTGCAATCAAGTGACAGGGAAGTGTATGGGAGGCGGTTAGGAGTCGCCTCCAGCAAATAAGCTCCGTGTCCACTCTGGGAGAGCCTGGCAAGCTACCCGTGAGTATAACCAGCCCCCACGTTCAAAGTCCAGCAAGCTAAACGTGGGTTTCAAATATGCTGAATACAGTAAAAAAAAAGGGCCTCATTCCCCTGACCCCGAAGGACCCCAATTTTGCAGCGTTGGGTAGAACGAGTATAGAGAGGCTGCTAAAATCTCAAGGTCATTGGAAGCTTCTTGGATCAAGAACTATGGTGACGATCTGTACCTACAATGCACGCACACTTGCATCCGAGTCCTCGCAAGAAGACTTGCTCATGCAAGCAAGAATGATAAGGTATGACGTCATCGGCCTGGCCGAGACGAGACGACACCGCCCATTCAACGCTGTCTATGACACTGGAGAAGAACTGTTCCTCGGAACATGCGACAGTAGAGGCATAGGCGGTGTCGGCGTTCTCGTCAACACGAGTTTGTCCATGAACATCGATTCACTCGAACAGCTTGCAACCCGAATCGGTCGTTTACGATTAAAAAGATGTGGATCAACACCGGCTTTGACAATCTTCGTCGTTTATGCGCCAACATCAAACTATGACGAAGAAGAAGTCGAAGCGTTCTACATGGACTTGGAGAGGTTCTACAGAGAAGACCAAGATCGGACCAAGAAGATCGTCTGAGGAACGTCACATTGGGACCTATGGATTAGAATGGAACGAACAGGGTGAGCGGCTCTCTGAGTTTATCATGGCGACCAGAACCATCCATGGTAACTCGCAATTCGAGAAGCCTTACCGTCAACGATGGACGTGGGAATCTCCCAATGGAGAGTGCCATAACGAAATAGACACATCATAGTAAATAGGAGACTTTGCCTAACCGATGTCGCTGTTGTCTCAAAATTTTACACGGGATCAGACCACCGTCTCCTTCGTGCAAGATTTTATTTTTCACGGAAAGGAGAAAAAGCCGCTAAATTCAAAAACGGTAGTCCCAGAACCACCGCAAACTGGGACTTATTCAACTCATTAGTCGGCTGTTGGGAAGATGCTGTTGTCGACGACATCGACGAGGGATACGATCGGCTCATTCAACATCTTCACGTTAACGCCATGAAAGCTGAGAGCTCGAAGGTCACCAAGAGACGTCTGTCTCCAGAAACTCTCGAGCTAATACGCCAGCGTGGAAACGCACGAGCCGCGGGCAACCACGAACTAAAGACCGAGCTTGCGAAACAATGCAGACAGGCGATAAAATATCTTAAAGAGAGAAGAGCAGCAGTAATGGTCGAAGCTGCAGAGGGAAAAGCATTTGCCAAGCCCGCCGAAGCTGCGCCAATTACAAGACCAAGGTGAATGCACTCCGACGCCCAGACGGAACAATAACAGCGTCCAGAAAGACAATGGAGAAAATCATCCTCGATTACTACTCAGATCTCTTCGATAGCCACGTCCACCTCCTGTCTTATGAAATAAAAGAGAATGGATATGTTGTTCCACCGGTTCTCCCTTCCGAAATCCGAGATGCCATTTCGTCGGTGAAAATTCGAACAGCATCAGGTCCGGACAGGGTAAGATCAGTACATCTGAAGAACATTCCGCCAGTTCTCGTAAACACACTGGCTCGGCTCTTCACACGTTACCTGTCTGAATGCAAGGTCCCTACTCAGTGGAAAACCAGCAAGACAGCGTTGTTGCTCAAGAAGGGCGACCTACACGATATAGGTAACTATCGCCCAATCTGCTTGCTGTCTGTCGTCTACAAACTTTTCACTCGAGTCATCCTAATTGCTCCAGAGCTGAGCAGAAAGAAACGAGCGGCTTGGGGAGCCTTCAAGAGCATCGAGTATGTAGTGAAGAAAACAAAGAGCACCCGACTCCGTGCCCACCTTTTCGACTCAACGGTTCTTCCTGCCCTAACGTATGCCTCAGAAACCTGGTCGCTACGTAGGCAGGATGAAAGATCACTCAGCGTTATCGAACGCGAAGTCGAAAGGACGATGCTAGTAGTATCCCGTTTCACACAAGTAAGGGATGGTATCCGAAGCTCCAATCTACATCAACGATTAAAAATCAAAGGTGCCGTTCTATACGCCAAACAGTCGAAGCTAAGGTGGGCCGGACACGCAATGCATATGAATGATAACCGATGGACAAGGGCTGTTAGTGACTGGATTCCTCGGGATGTCAAGTACTGCAGGAAGAGCACCAACCCGATGGTCAGAGTTTTTCACCAAAGGCCTAGAAGAAATATATGATGCTCAACGAGTCCCTAAAGCGAGGAGAACCCACTGGGCTACTCTTGCACGCGACAAGGAAAAATGGGGATTTACTGGCGTCCGCTCGAGTCACTCGACGATGAACGGCACTACAGGTAATACAGTTGATCATCACATCTACTTTATAGATAGAGGTGTTTTTTTCATAGAATTAGTTTCCTCGCTCCTAATCTCCACAATGGTTTTTACACATTTCGAGTGTTGTTTCGCTGCTGCTTGAGGACTTCATCTTCATGCATGTCGTAGAATCCTAGTCTAGTTGCTTTTCCTTGTAATCCTGGAGAGAACCAGGAAAGGGCATTCACAAATAGACTTCTGCGGAGCGTTCGAAGAGGAGTCGAACCAACACCTTTGCTTCTTGATCGTCGACGTCACTAAGAACTGCGACAAGCAAACTGACAAAACACTTATCCGTTATTTCATACTATTAAATATAGTAAACCATGGTCACTGCATGAAGTGAGAGGATATAAAATAAGCACAGAAATAGAATCATAAGCTAGAAATTTTTCCAAATGATTAAATGGACTCTAGTTACGTATAGTAAATAGTAGCTTTCATGTGACTCATACGTAAAGAAAGATAAAGCAAAATCTCTCATTTAATCTACCGTCCTCTCAAGCCCCTCCAGTTCTCGGGAGTTGCTGTTTAGTCCCACGATCGGGGCATTGATCGGACATTTCTTTATATTCTTCTTTAGCAAACAAGTGGTGTTATTTTATTCCTTTATTCACGAACAAACTGACGTTTTGGCGGATTTCGCCTTCCTTAGAGCCTCGAATGGTCAAATTGACCGCAATCTACTCAGTTCAACACCTCCATAACCAAACAACGAAAATGTTAAACAAAGATTTCAATCAAATTAAACAAAGAACAACATCTTTGTACAGTCATCGCTTTCTATGAGTCTTCCACTAAGTATGTTACGTTGAGACCAACCACGCGGAGTTCACAAGGAACGTGGTTGGATATGGAGGCGTTCGGCTGGGTAGATTGTGATTAACTTGACCTATCCTTTTTCTGAGAAAGGCAGAAATCGCCAAAACGTCAGCTTCATTGTGACAAAGAATACAGTAGCACCTCGTGTTTGCTCAATAAGAATACAAAGAACTAGTGTTTATTGTTGAAAATTCTTCAAGTCCATGAAGGCTTAAAATTAAGCATCGTCGTCGACGAGTTAAATGAGGGGTGATTCTGCTTCTCGGCAGGTTATGTCGTTAAAAATTGTGCGCTCTTCGGCCATCGAGCCTCATTACTAGCACACA
>MQTX01000148.1:31185-60399 GCA_009735665.1 Angiostrongylus cantonensis | reverse complement strand
ACACACACACACACACACACACACACACATATATATATATATATATATTTCAAGCTTTCCAGAATATCAAGCACGTAACTTTTAAGACGCTACAAAATTCTCGTCGACTGTCGTCTCTCCAGATGTTAGCTCCGAACCATTGACCGATCGGTCAAGTCCATGAAGCCTACTGTGCTCTTTCACGCAGTAGTAAGAAAATTTAATCGTTCTAATTTCTACACCAATTTCGACGCTTAAAAGTCTCGGGGAAGAAACAACATTGTTTTTAGGAATCGTCATTATCACAGATTAAGTGTTTTTCTGTCTATAGGTCAGTTCTTTGCTAGGAAAGAAGCACGCTGTAGGCTGAACAACCGGCTTTTTGTTCGTTACACAAATGCCAATGCTTTAATATAGACTTCACCCAAGAGGAAAGAGCACTTTATTTATCCGAAACAAGCCACCTTTTGTAACTACTGACGTACCATGTTTAGTTTGGGATCTGGTGCTACTGCATCATTAGCGTTAACGATTGGAATAATATTGAGGTTTAGAAGACTCTCAATAGTATCGTGGAGATTCTTGCGGCGTTGAGGATCGTCTATATCTGGTTTTGTAAGCAGTACCTGAAAAACGTCATTGTAAGCCATAAAACTAGCCGCAAATAAGAGAGGAGACAAGGAAAAAGTCGAACTATTTTTTTCAGTGAATCCTTAAAGATTTAGTGAGTAGCGCCTGGAACTTTTCTTATAACAAATATCCATCTTGTCTGTTCACTCCATATTTCAACAATAACGTAGAATCAAGTGGAAGATGAAAGAAACCTCTACCTGGGCAACAGTGATTCCATATTGTTGAAAAAGTTGTTCATAAAGTGACATAAGACCAGGCATTCCCGAAGCAGCACATGCACGTTTGTCTGCTGTCATCCCAGATGGTCCTCTAAATAGCGGATGTGAAATCCTAGTAGTAAGTCGGTTACAATTCTACCGAAGAAATTGGTCAGGAAAAAATATTAGAGAAAGTCAAGAGTTTTATGGCTTGATGATGTCTTTTCACTACTTCCATGAAAGAAATAGATCTTAGCACAAAAATACATGTTAGCACACCTTAGTGTTTGCCTCATGCTCATGCTCATAACAAGTTCTTGTCGAAGTTTTTGCCGTCCAAATGCTACTGCACCTGATGACACTATGAGCATCTGACGACCGACTTGTTGTAGCTCTGCGACCTAGATTTAAAATCATGTTAATCCAGACTTCATGTCTAGTGCTCGAAAAATTTCCACTGCAAAAAGAGTTTAAAATAATACAAATTATATTCAGAGTCAATATGCACATTGTTGTTCTTGAAATTTTTAAAAAGTCATCCTAATTAGTTCTGTTTTTTTTTAAAAATACTTCTGATGTTGTGCGATCGCTCGGTAGGATACGTTTATTCTTAGTGAGTAGTTTAATGCTGCTGTGAACTTCTTTTGACGAAAGATCTGTAACAAGGCAACCAATATTTCTTGTAATACGAAAAAAAATGGAGCTGCATGCTCAAATAATAGCATTATTTTTTTATATGACTGGGAAAAGCTTTAATAAAATGTGACGGACCTGCTCGACAATAGAGGCAAGTCTGCCGAGAGCTAGACCACATTCATCTTCTCGAGTGATCACAGCGCTGCCAAGCTTTACGACTATTCTTTGTGCTTTGTTCAGTTCCATTCGTGTATTAATGAGCAGATGGTGCTTACGGTACTTCGTACTAAATGTGGGAATGACAACGCTATCTGTTAAACAAACAGCTAGAATCAGTTCTATTCATTTTCAATTGGCTTGATAAAGGTTTTCTGCTTTGCTTTAATGGTTTGGGGTGCAAGCAGCGCGATGGTTAGGGGTGGAATATAGGCATTACCCATGTTTTTTTTCCGCACCAAGAAAACTACTTCTCACATTCTGCCAGTGTCGAGGATTTGGTACCAGACTTGTTGGGCAGAAGCTCCTACCAATACACAAGAGATTGCGACAACACGCGGTGAAGACTAAGCAATGCGTTGGCACGGCTACACTTGGATTCTGGGGAAGTAAGCTCGACTTATACTTAACGGCGTGCATGAAGAAGACAAGGTCTTCCCAGGTGCGAACTCAAATTTCTTTCCGCATTACTCATGCGAGGTAACGAAATGTATGAAATGAGTACTGCCCTCTTCAAGATATGTACTGCAAAATCACATAAATAAAAATTTAATAAGTTTTCCTTCATTCTCACCTAAAACTACCATTTGAATCGCCAATTGGTGTCACAGCGACAGATGGAATAACTGTTAGAGCACGTGCATCTACTGTAGGCACAAAGGACGATATTCGACTAGGGGAAAACTAAAAAATCTCCACACACAATTATCAAATTGTAAGAAATAGGTCGGTGATATTTTATGAACCTGTATATTAATCCAATTTCGTGGTGGTAAACGGCGAAATAGTCGTGGTATGTGTCTAGTCCACAGCATAACTGAATATACGAAATAATTAGCGATATTAAAATTAAGAATATGGAGGCGAATCTCATGAATGAAATTGTTTAATGAGAACAAAATAAGAGACGGATAGCGTGTCTGAGACCATCACCCAATTTTAACGAAAAGATGAATTGTTCGACGACAGACACAGTTCGTTATCAAGAATGTCGCTGTTCGGCGATTGGGTCGTACAACCGTACCGCCTTACCAGGCGACGGTGTTATCAATGTCAATTAGAGCACAGAGAACCGCTAGCTACAGGTCGTTGTGATACAAGTACACTGAAAAAATAGATTTTTAAACGACAGATAAAGATACAAAGCTGTGAATGCAGTGATCGAAACCAAAAACTTCGTAACATCTCTGTGTTCTTCATTTATGCTGATTAAACGCCAAAAATAGCAGTATCCCTAAAAGTAATTTTCTGCTTGCGAATTTTTTTCGAAACTATTTCAATTGTTAAACTTAAATTTATGACTTTCACTTTTTTAGTTAATAGCTGGATAGTTTAAAAATTTGTTGCATGGTTGAAATTCACGCGTAGTTTTACCACGCATTCATTCCGCCTACGTTCTAATTCGATCCATTTAAATGTCACCGTCAATGTTTTAGTAGGTGGAATTGTTAACGATTGTATGCTGCAAAAATAGTGATGAAATAAAAGCTCTACAAGTTGTTCCACAAAAAGTTATGCTGCTGAATGAAGAAAATAGTGATTTCAAATAGTGCAAAGGCGTAGGAGGTAGGCGAGAGGACTGATTAACAACGTAGTCTCCTAAACTTCTTGATTAAAACTTTAATATCAAATCGATAATTTGAACGCAAAACTTTACATGAAACAGCGATCAGATGCGCTGAAATCTTTCTTTACTTAAATTAGGCCACATTTGTTTTCACGGTGTATTTCCTTCTTCCTGCTTTTCTTTTGCAAAAATTAAGTTAAAATATTAGTACTCTAGAGTTAATCACAGAGATTTTGTTATTTTTCAGCGAAGTGAAAACTTATCTAGAGTAGTACTTTTATAATTTCAACCTTGCCACACTCATGACTATACATTATGAAGAGTTTTTTTTTCAGCTAAGTACCTACATTCTTTCAGAGCAGCGATAAGTTTTGAAGATTCTGGGGTTAGCCTATTTTTGATGAGTTGACACAATGTTGTTCATGTTCCACAATGACTTTAGCTTCTGTGGTGTTGGTCATCCGTTAATTCAACTTTAAGCTTCCAATAAAATATCTTGAAAGCAAATTTGGAGGGAGTTTGGAATCTTCTCTAATAGGTGAACTTCACTTCTGCTCTGGTAGAGCTTAAAATGTCACCAATGAGTACACAACACAAATGCTGGGTTTAATGGGCCTTATAGGTTATAAAACGATTTTGCTAGTATTAGAATAATTTTATTATTATTGTTATTGTATGGAGCTTCACTCAGGTGGCTTTCTTTGTGCACGCCATGTCACAAATAGACTTTTCTTCTTTTTGAAAATTTTTTAAAAAGTGGTGCTATACTAACAAGCAGTCTAGTACTTCTTAATATTTTGATATTTAAATAGTTCGCTTTCACTATGAACTGTGTGAGTTCGACACAATTTTTACTTCGCTCGCATTTCACTGAATTTACAAAATTTTGCTCCTGGAATACCCTAATAGCTGTGTCGTTGCGTTTTTTAGGTGGTCATCTGAACCAGAGTCTTGGGGTTTGCGGTTTGACTTAGGGTTTTTGTCAAAATAGTAACATATGTACTTTAAAAACAAGAGTAATTACCAGGCTACGTCGCACTCGGAAGATGGCAAATAGGTGGTTAGATAGAGAACGAAAGTTTTCCTGCACTTGTCATGAGACGAAGATGACTCAAGGTGCGAGCGCCTAGGCCCTGTTACGTTCTTGCAAGCCTAGACTCTCGAAGGAAAAGGTAGAAAAAATTAAAAGATTTATACAAAAGTAGATGTGTTAGTTAATCACATTGGAGGGGAAGAGCTCACTAAACGACATCTTTAGAGCGCAATAAACATGAATGAAATGTTTGCTGGTGCTCATATGTCATTCGGTGACTGTTGGAGCTATAAGTCAAGACGGTGAAAATATAAGAAAAGCAAATGAAGTCATCATCGCTATTGTAATGTCTCATTTAAAAGCAAGTAAAGTCAAATTAATCTCATCTTTGTCCGATCATTCTTATGTCATATCATTCACAAGTGGGGCAATTGCTAAACTGATTCTCAAACATCCGATCTGTTCTCCTCTGATGTTCATCATCATCCTTACCGGTTTTAATGTTTTATCGAAAGCCACTTTGTAGCACTATCGGAATCATGACGCCATAGGAGTTTTCCAAGCTTTCTTCCCACTATGTAAAAAATTGCGTGATTTGCGCAGGGAATCTTTTGAGAACACAATATTTTTAATTGTATGCTTCATTCCTGTCAACTGAAGTACTTCGTAAATTTTTTTCTACAAAAACATTCAACACGTACTTAACTAAATGTTGACCATTAGGTAACATCGCTTTATATCATTAAGTAATGTCATATTATTCAATGAGTGACATCGCCGACTAAAATTACTTCTCATAAGCCCATTCTGACGACAGTAATCCCGCTCGAAGTCGGTTTTTCTGAACACGTTGACGTCATTGTGAGCAATATATGGATCACAAACGTCCTTTCACCACACGCATACGTAACAAAAAATCTCTAGAAAATAAGGCCACCCACATTTTTTTGTGTGTTTACTATTTGGTGACAACATTCATTCAAAAGGCTAAATTGAAAAGTAGAGAAAATTTTGGAAAACGAGCCCTATCTGTCGTATCCAGTTGCTTGTCTTTGGCTCCTCTTTCATAGGGATGGTAGCTAACTATGTTTTATTTTCCTACGGCAGTTAGCAGCTCAGGGTCATCTTTTTTTCTCAAGGATACATTGCATTTTTCACACTTTACAAAGAAGGTTAGATTAATTTAAAATGCACAGAAACCACTGAGTTAGCATAAAAATAAACAGCATTAGCAAAGTAGCATTATACATAGTCTAAAAATGGATTCAAAATACGACATCTACGAATTTTGCTTATTTTTACGAGGAAAGGTGTTCTTATAGGAAAGGAGAAGAGAAATTCGTGGTATTATCTTATGATTAAAGCACTTTCCATTCTCAATGTTGGTTGCTGAAATGACTCATTGCTAGAGGGTTATAATATTTTATAAATTTTTCGTATTTTATAAGCAGAAACAATCCATCGCTTGCTAAGGTGGTTTATATTCGGAGAAACTAAACTTTCCAAGAATACAGAACCACAGTACGGATATGGCTAAACTACTACAGCGAAGACAAATTCGATCTAGCAAGTTGCGATCTCCGTTGTATCTGGTCATGTCTTCATTGCTACAAGCGGATATTGAGCAAAAGTAATCGAAAACGTCATCATCCTTTCCTAAAAACACTGTTTAAATTTGGTTCCTAAGCGGTGTTTTAGTCGAAGAGCAAACCATGGAATGGATTTCATACTTCGTGCGGATCTGTACGATCGTGACCCTCTGTTACACAGTTATTTCTGAAAAGCGTGAATATGACTGCGATTTCGCAGAACATCATTTCTTGAAAGAAGAAACCGCTTAGAAGATTTTATAAAACGAGAATTGTTTTCAATCATTTTAATGTTTCTTCCTTTATATGACCAACACACCTTAAGCATCGTCAAGGTGGTTTAATTTTAAAAAATGCTTAACCATTACAATTTACTCACGAAGTTAGCACAACTGTCTATCCTTTCAATGTATGTGTGGACTTCACCTTTATTTATCGATAGTGAAATCGTTCACAGACTCGTAATATTATTCAGCTGCCAGTCCCAAGACGATGTATCGTATTCTCTTTCAGATCGAGATTCAGATTTCCAACGGTTTTAAATCTCGGCAAGAACAAGGCAAAACTTACAAGGCTTTTAAATGTTGTAGACGACAAATCTGTTAAATGTGACAAGCTGTTCCAAAGCAGTACCATGCTAATTTAAATATTTGAAAATGTAAATTTTTTTTCCTAAGAGAAGAAAAACTGCCTATGATATTTAATAGTAGCGTAATTAACTCAATTACATCTAAGTAGAAGGCTGTGGGACTGTTCAGTAGGTAGCTTTAAGCCCTGCTAAAGTGTGAATAAAAAACCTTGCAACATTTTTCAAATGCTGCCTGTCAGAAACAATCGTACTGCATATCTTAACCGTTTATCTGTAACAGTTGTTTTCTGGTAGACTGTCGATTGACTCAAACGGGTACCCAGCAAGGTTTTTGGTCATACCGCATACCAACATCACCTAGAGGATTCTCGTTTAGTGAGCGATACGAAGAAAAGCGCTCCATTCATAATAAGTCATACATTATCGTTGCTTTTGGTGCGGTGTGCTTTTGGTGCGGTGGCAAGCATGGTTGCTCCCTTCACTCTGCCATTGCATAAACTTATCACATTTACACTACATGTTGCACTTCTCTCTAATGATTATAATAAAGTAATCTGAGCATAAATAAGTCTACCACATGTTGTATTCGTGATATCCCCTGAGAACAAGTTGTTAACGGCTTCCATCCACTGGTTGTTGTGTGCTCATTACCTTTCAACGTCTTCTATGGTCTTGTTAGTCTCAAAATCGTCTTCGTTTCTTTTAATCAAGTCAACAGCTAAACTGCTTATCATATTAACAAGACATATGTACTTGCGGTTTTCGAATCTATTCGTACTACTGCTTTCAAACAGAACTTCAATACAAGTCTGACTCTCATGAATATCGTTTACTCCACATTCACCCAAGAACAGGTTTTTTTATTCCACACACTCTAAAAGTTCCAAAACAATTTATTGTCTTGACTAATATTTATGTTTTAAAAAGGATTCAATCAGGAAAGCGAAGATGGTGTAACTCGCGGCCACTGACCTTCACCTTCGCTTTATCCCCTGCCAGTTTCGGCATGACGATGTGAAACCTTTTTGTACTGACGATGACGTTGCTTAATGGTACGGTTTTAGCGGTGAAATTAGAATGTGGTTCGCAGAGGATCTTTGTGCACATAACAAGAACATACAAATTGTTCAAGATTTCTACGGCCGTCTTGATCACAACCAACACGAAGACCTTCAGTTTGATTTAAGCAAACCAACGGCACTTTGCACTCTCTCAATAATTGAGCAAATTTCGATGTCGCCTGTAGACAGTACTGAGTGTATTTAGGAGAATGCTCTGTTTAAATAGCTATGCTTAGCTCAATGTCCAACCACTTCTATTGTGGATTACTCGAGAATGAGCTTGTAAAGAATGGTGAACAAAAGGGTGGTCGATAGTTTCTAGGCCATATAGGCCAATCTTGGTGTAGCATAACATTATTTTGCTGGTTTTTCATTGGCTAAAAAACTATAAATACGGTGCAAAATGGCCTAATAATGTTATAAAAAGAAATAATGATAAGCCTTTTAATTGCACATTTATTCTTTGTGACATTAGTTATCTTTTTGCTCACAAATGAGACAGCATTTCCGACTTCAAAAATGAGGATCGTTGGACGATGTAGCCGTCGTTCTGAAGTACGCAGAATCAGGATGAAAGTCGTGTTCAAGCACCACATTGCTCTTTTGGATGTAATCACTCTTCCGTCACGACATTGGCCATCGGTTGTGCTGGTCCAGTAATTGGTAAAGTTCTAGCAAGCGTTGAAAGCATCAACACTCTGCAGCTTCAGAAAACATCACTACTTCTTTATTTGAGCGCTGCTTTGTAGAGCGAGATCGGTGGTTTACATGATCGGAAGCAAAGAGATTCATACTGCCGCTTAACTAGAATATTTCTGGAAACAGTTGCCTTTTTGTGGCCGTCTTTCAAACACTAGGCATTTTCACAACTACCATAGAGGTTTTCGTTTCCATTTACTGCCTATTAATTTTTTTAGCTGACTATGATCTTAAATACAACAACGACGATGCTGAGATATGAGCAAAACCTTGAACCTTAGTCGTGCTTCGCACCCGTGATTACGCTTTCCGGGACTCACGTGCTAGATATTATGATCGCGTTCTTTGAGCCAATCACAATCCTCACTATTGTATCGTTGCACGGTTTTGTGTCTTGAATTTTTCCACATTTCTTTTCTAAGATCAAGTGAATTTAGCGTTAACGAGGCGGAGGCCCTATTCTGTGTGGAGATTAGGTAGAACGACAACAACAATTAAAAGAAATCTAACAGACAGTTTACTCTGATTTACTGTAATTTGGACAGTTTTGTTATAGTACGCTGTAGTAAGAACCATATAATTCCAATTATGAGAGCACGTCATGATATCAATGGTCTACGTAGCTCGCAAAAGACTGGCAAAGAACAACTCCAAAGCGTAGATCCGCGGTAATAATTTTTAAAAATCTATACCATTCCTGATTATGTTTTTAATAAGGTGGTGATTGCAAGCAGGTTTTAAATTGCAACACCTTCACAATGTCAGCTTTTTATTTACTGCCTATTACCATTTTTCACAGCAAGGTATTGTGCAAATTCAACCACAACGACGCTGAGATTTCTGCAAAACTCTGGACCAAAGGTGTCCTCGGTGCGGATCGAACAAGCTACTACCCCTTTTCTGCAAATATCTAGGCATTATTGTGGTTATAACACTTCCGTCGAAAGTATTTCAGTGATAATTTTCATGAAATTTGTGCACGGTTTACTGTATTTCAATGCTTTATTTGGTTTCTTTTTCTCAATTTTTTAAAATACTACGTCAAAAACTTTTTAAAGTGGTATATTTTAGTCGTTTAATGTATTCCGATTAAGGGTGCGTCTGAGGCAGTGTTCAGAGGCGCCATGCAAGACACGCGGCGACCATTCCTACGCCTCTGGTCCACTAAGCCTTGTATCCCTCCGGGTTCAGCGAATTGCTACCATACTGACCTGAGAGGATAGCAGCACTCATTCGATACAGCGGTAGACCATCGCGAGTTATTTTAAAGACCAGATAAGTATTCCTTCAAACGTTGCTTAAAGAAGTCGAATGCATGGAGCAACCTTCAGGATTGATCAACGCCGAGAGCTTTATCCTTTATCCTTTATCTTGTTAATGTATTCCGACTAACGTTTTTTACATAGAAAATTAGAACACTATAACGTTTTGTAAAAAGCACTAAAAAATTTTGCAAATTATAGGCATTATCTATCAATTCAATGTAATCATTGCGGGAAATGTTAAAAGATCTGTCATTCATTTCACATACCTTTTTATTCGTCTTCAATTTTTGAGGAAAAGATATCCTACCGATTTGTTCCGATATTAATGCAGAGTCAACAAATGGAAGTTAGTTTATAAAAAGTACCAGATTTGACAACATATCAGCCTTTTCGCCGGCGAACGCTGAAAAACCCGAATGAAAAACTGTAAGGTGGCAAACCTTACAGTCGGTGGTGTTGATCATCTTGAGAGGCGATGGACTACAATCGCAAGTAGAATCCCTATAGCTGTGTGACGCATGTGTGACTGGAATGTATCCATTCATAGCGAATATATGGAAAAACTTAACCGAAAGTTCATCCTTTATTGCAATTTAAGTCGTTGATACCATTAAATGTGTAAAGTCTAAGCATTCAAAAATAGATGTTATTATTTCATAGAAGTTGTAAGTTAAATTTTCTTATTTTACACGACTAGTTTTTGCATCTATTGTGCGCATCCCAGCACTTCCCTCATTCTATTCGTTTTCTCCTTTCCTAATATTCATGAAGACCTTTCAGATTTTACGTGCGTCTTCAGCTGCTACTTGAGGATTTTCATTTCATCTTGCATATCATTGAATGGTGGTCTGTTTGACTTTTCCTGGAGTTCTAAGATAGCAGGGTTAGAGCTTTTCTTATTCGATTGCAGAAAGAGAGTTTTTCTTAGAGAAGTCTGTTACCAGTCTTCCGAGCCAGGAGAGATGAGAGGCCTCGATGACTTGGAGCAGGATTGAACCACCACCGAACCCGTGATGGTCGCTGCCACTACCAATGTGCTATCGTCCCCACCTTATTTTTTTCGAAAGTCGAAATTTTCAAAAAGTATATTTTATTGCGATTTTCTGAACAACCAGCCAAACGGATTCCCATGGTGGTGAGGTTGCAAGTGATTAAAATAGTTTTTGAAGTACTGGCGTCATTGCACTAGAGAATAATGATGAAGAATTGACGGAGATTATAAAAACATTTTTGCGTACTGATGGCCTAAAAATAACTATGACGTGTTAGGCAAAAAAAAACAGTTTCACAGTATACCACGGCTCTCAGTATAGTATTAGATTGATGGTCATAAAAATTTCATTACTCGTCGTTAACATTTAGTCGGTGGAGAAGAGTGGTCTTTCGTGAACTTCGATTTCGAATCACTTGTTATTATTAAGCTAAAAAGCCTGCATATTCTAAAAAGCCACGAAAAAGATGCAAGCTCGGCTATTTCGGTTGTTCCAGAAACACAGGATTCTCGGCCTAGTTGTTAAGCTTGTTCTCAGCATGCGTTATCGTGGTGCATAAAAGTGGTAGTTGCGTTGCTTCGCAAGAGATTCGGTAGGAATACATGGATTAAGCAGAGTGGCATAGCTCTATCCATCTTCTGCGCTCTCAGTACATCCTAGTACAGCTACTCTAAGATAAGGTTTAGCAAAATTTTTGTGTAAGAGAACTGATTAAATCATCTCTCTTAACGAATTCTGCTTAGTTAGGCTTCATTTTTTTCATATTTTGAATTTGATTTGCTGGTCAAAATGACTATACTTTTCGACGGTGATCGTTTTGCCAAAATTCGGGTTAGAAAAAGTTATAGGGAAACGCAATAGAAGGACCCACCTAGCCAGGCACCAGGTTGACCACCGCCCCATGCCAATCGAACCCCTCATCGCTCTGGCATTAGGAAATTGCTAGCAGACTTATCAGGGAGAAGCTCACTCCCTCTGATCCATCTGAGTACATCCTAGTACAGCTACTCTAAGATTTCAACAAAAATAAACTTGACCGGCATTCAACGATATTTGTGACGAAGACGTAGAAATCCTCCAGCAGCAGTCGTACCCATTTGCAAAAGCTCGAGGACTTTCGCAGATGGTGGATTGAAGAAGATGAGACGAATACCAGAAGTTTTGACATACGCACATTGTGATACATGCTGGGTCAGATAATATTATAAATTAATGGGATTTGCTGCAAACGATAAAGTCATTTTTGGATAGAAATTCTGCCTTAGGGTACGTTTGTCAGCTTTACCTCCATTCAAGCACTACGTCGAAAGCTCTCATTTCGGGAAATTCGGGGTTGGGGTTGTTGCTGAGCGCTCATATGGATACACAACATTTTTTATCATAAATTGCAATATGGTCGAGAAATATGTTGTTTTGAAGCCTAAAAATGCACAGGGTTTGATCCACATGGAACCACAACTCGTTTTTTTTTTGGGATGAATTTATGTGGTATTTTATTTATCGAGTATTCTAAGCATTACAACGTTTCCTATTTGGCCAAGTAGCGTTGAATGATTAACGTTAAGTTCTTCCTCTCAAGTTCTTTATTAGAGGGACAACATTGGCAAACGCCGTTTGGTGGTTCTCTTCAACCACTTCAATTGTTTAATAAGCCTCGCACATGCCTCGTGACACACGCTTTAAAAACATTTATTTTTCTTCCACAAAAACATCCCAAAGCTTGAGTATACTCTAAATGAAGAAGGGCAAGATTTTTTGTACGGTGCCACAGATAATTAAGCAAGAAATTAGGTAGCACAGCGTAAGCATAAAGAATTTTTTATAACGTTTACTTGCAGAATTCATAACGACGAGAATGGCGATTCTTTTCACACCAACCTGTATAGTGTCGGAGGAGAAATCCTGTCAACAAGCTCTTTATCTACTTTTCCTATTGGTTGTTAGTGCTATCGATTTTCTTGATTTCACGATTTTCCACTACCTATGCCAGCAAAAACTATCGCAAATTCTGTGCATTTTATCATTAAGAGTGGAGGAATGGAATAGCATAGTTACTGAAAGAGAAATTTTCACCGTGTTTCATCTAAACAATTAACAAACTACCATCCAGCTGAGTGCAAGTGGAGCAGTGGTCGGAAGCGCCCTGCAACACACACGTGGAAACGATACCCGTGCCCATAGCCCACAAAGCCTTCCATCCTCCGTGGTCAGCAAATTGGAACCAGACGTGTCTGGGAAGATAGCGGCATTGGCTCGATACATCGCAAGGCCACCGCGAGTTCCTGTAAAGGCCAGATATGTATTCAATCACTTCCAAACGATGCTTAATGACGTCGAATGCGTAACGTTGATCAACGCCAAAATCTCTATCCTTTATCCTTCAACCATTCAGCTGTGTAGCAAAGCAAGTTTCTGTACCAGCAAAATAAAGATTTAACTTTTCAAAAGTTTTTCGACACACGGCTAAATGAATTGTTTATGATGCTGGAGACTCACCAACCCAACACTGTGGAGATAAACTCGATTCGTTCCGGCCTGTATTCATAGCGACTTAGCGGCTATTATTAAGTCGATAGACACAAATGAGCATCACACTTCTGGTGTGATGTCTTTTCCTAATACTGTATCTTCAAATAAGAGAGGTAGTTCGCCCCGAGATCTCGTAGAATAGGCTTAAGCTTTCTTCGACTTCCGCAAGGAAATGTCGACAATCTACTTCACTGAAAAAGAAGCCAAACAGTCTAATATTTGAGAATACTCTAGTCTAATATTTGAGAATATTTGAGAATAGAATAGAATAGAATAAAAAAAAAGAATATATATATATATTTATATATATATATATATGTGCTTACTCAGAGATTCGTAATTGTAGAAAGGAGAAGTTGAATCGATTTCGGGTTTTCACTAAAGGTACTCACTGGCCTCTATGGATCGAAGAGAGATTTTCCGATTGTTGACCAAACTTCTTCCGGAGTGGTGGCGGTTACTGGTAGTGGATTACTCTTACTTGAGTTTCATGATCAAAATGTCGTGTACGTTTTGAGCTCAGGAGCGTTTAACCTTGAAATCATCGTCACCATAACCATTACGATCGCTGATTTCTGGGCACATGTTCGGACATGTAACTGGATTTTGGTCAATTGTGCGCCCCAAAAAGGCGATGGCAATTCATGAGCGATTTAAACTAATAACTGTGCAAAGCATCTGCAGGAGGTTGCACGTTCGCTGTGTGGAAGTATCTAACGGCCACGATGAAAGTGTAAACCAACAAGGAATGTCGTATAATCAGTAGTTCACTTCTTCATCATAGCTTGGCAGTGTTTCTTGGTGTTGAGAGGTGACGTACAGCAGGAAAGTTTTTTCCCTATCGTGAAATCATTGAAAGTGAGAAATTTTTTGCATTTAGTGTAGAACTCCAGCAAAGAACGAACCTATGTTACAATAGGGCCCATCTTCGTGCTCCTTGGGCAAACTGGGCGGGCTCATAAAGTAGCCTTGCTGTTCGACGAGGATGTGTGAAAGTTATTGGTAATCACTCGAGCCACTTATGGTTAATTGGATTGGAGGTGATAAAGATTTCACTTCATTTGCTCTCAATAAAAATCTCTTTTGAAGCCATAGATACCGATTCCTTTCATGGTCGAAATAGAAATAAGCTAGAAAGTGTGACGATATCAGAAATTTTGATCCCACCGAGCATTGAATTGAATATGTGAAGATTTCACTACTATGATATAAATAGATTTCCTTGTATGCATCATCAATTACCGTTCACCGTAAGGTTCCCAGTGCATTTATATATCAGAATCGTGATTTTGTAAACACATTGCAATACTATCCTACGTGCCATGAACAAAATCATTCTATTAAAACAACGTTGTTAGCAAAGTTTCCGAAGCCGTTCATCTTTCTCCAACAATTCTAATTATTACTGAATCTGTTTGTACGCTTAAATATCTATTAAGATACCTCCTCGTCTTTATCTTTCACTCTCTTGACATCTTTCTTTGCCCACTTATCATCAAAACGATAACTAAAACGATACCCAGGTTGTCTAGAAGAGGAAAGAGGAAAGCGTGCAGTATAACAGATAGCACCATCATTTTTGATTCATAATTAACTTCAAAAACAAGAGAACTTGATGTTTTTTATCGTTTGTTAAGCAAAATTAATGCAAATTCACTAAGGGGGCCAGGAAGACTAAAACAAGAACAAAACTCCTGGGAACAATCAGTTCCCCTTTTTCCTTATTATATAACAAATCGTTCAATTTAAAATCGTAGCTAATTTTACACACTTATGGATTACCTAATTTTTTTTTATATATATATATAAGTATATACAAACATGTGTGAGAAGAATGTAGTAAAAAAAATATTGGATTTATTTATTTCTTGTTCAGAATGCGTCTACTCATCAAAACACGTATATAGATTAAATTTGCTCTCAGAATTTACGTTCTAGCTTAGATTAAAGGATGAAGAATAAAACATTTAGCATTTACTAATCCCTGAAGGATGCATTCTATGCCGTTCGTAACATATCGGCTGACTCAAACTATGTCTTTCTTATACTGTGGTCCACCGATGTGTCAAGCAGGTGTTGTGTTGCTTGGCACCAAACTGCCGATTCCGGAAGGCTACAACGTTTGGGCGTGGAATGGTCGAATATGCTCACAAAATGTCCCAAAAAAATCGTCGCTTATGGCTTTCTGAACTCAAAAATATTCTTTAAAAGGAAGATGAATGTCACATTTGAAAGATAGTGCAGCATAGGCTAGTAAGGATTCATTACCAATAAAGAATTATTTCTATTTGAAATCCTTCAGCAAGTTTTTTTCTCCGTTAAAGGTTTTGAATGTCAAGTGGTGAACTTTGCCGAAGAAGACAACGAAACCAATAGACTAGAAGAAAATTGAAACACTCTGCAGTCAGTCTTCGAGCACAAATTATTCGAATGACAAAAAAAAACGTATTAAACTGAGCTACGACGAAGTAGAAACGAAACACCATTCCACCAAATGCAAATTGCTAATATTTTTAAGGGTTACTAGTTAATTTGCTGTTTCTCATCTGTTTTATTTCAAACAGCATCATCCACACTGTTTATTCGAAAAATTAAAATCACTAGTTACTAATTCGAGTTTCGCTCCGTGATTAAAATCACACGTAGCCAATAACAATCATGTGGGGTAACATCAACAACTAAGAAATCTCATATATCAAGTCATAACAGCGAAAAACACACAATCAGTTCTTGTATTCCAGATTATTGTCATAAATAATAGAATATGTAAATTAGCTACTGGTAAGCCATCTATTCTCGTAGCGTCCCAGTCGTGTAGTCAAATAGCAATCGCTGTAGTGATCACTTAAGACAATAAGGTCGTTACCATTATCCTCCATGCTCTCATTTCGGCGATATACTTCCTGTCCAGTCATAGTTGTCAAGTTAAAGCCATCTTCATTCACGACACATTCACCATACACACCCACTCACGCAAGCACGTACACACATACATATATACATACGTCCTTATTATATAACAAATCGTTCAATTTAAAATCGTAGCTAATTTTACACACTTATGGATTACCTAAATTAGATTCATTTTGTTTTCTAATAGTGAAGCAGCTTTCAAATATGTAAAAATCCTTAGACATACCACGCACAATTGATTAACCGTAGTTATTTGCTACATGATTAATGAGAGAGATGTCTGATGTTATACACATGTCCAAGCACATAAAGATATAAACATGTATATATAGATATATACAAACCATTCACGCCATATATTATACGTATATAAACATACATACATACATACATACATACATACATACATACATACATACATACATACATACATACATACATACATACATACATACATACATACATACATACATACATACATACATACATACATACATACATACATACATACATACATACATACATACATACATACATACATACATACATACATACATACATACATACATACATACATACATACAAGCCCAGACATACTCAAACGGATATTATACACATATCACACGAACGTATTAACTGATCTGAATACATGAATAGATCACCTTTACGAAACATTAACAATCGTGTGCGAGCACCAGCATAGTATTTTTAGTGTTTCTGGTAATAGTTGTATGGGCGCTAGACTTTCTTTTACTGGAATCTTGTAAATCGTGCTAGCACTATTCCATCGCTATCATCTATCAACTAGTGATTAAGTTTTTGCCAGAGTAGCAGTGATTCATTGCACCCGCTAACCCAAAATTGGGGCTACAAAAGCAAATATAGGAGTCCCACTTAGACTTAGAAGACAGTCTACGGAGAAAGACCTTTCTCCTGTATTTCACGTAGCAGTATTTCCTGCTATTTTTTCCCCAGCATTCTTCACCAAAGATTTAATGACGGACCTATATCGTTGACGGAATACTTTTGCAAGCTCTTATTTGATTTCTATAAGTAATCAAATACCACCATAATTTTATTTTGCTAAAAAAAATTTCCATGGGCATGTGTAGCGCAGTGGTTGGAGGCGCCACTGCGACACGCACGTGGAATCGATTCCTGCGCCCATGGCCCACCAAGCCTTCCATCCCTCCGGGGTCGGCAAATTGGTACCAGACTTGTCTGGGAGGATAACAGCACTGGCTCGATACATCGGCAGGCCACCGCGAGTCATTGTAAAGGCCAGATATGCATTCAATCACCTCCAAGCGATACTTAATGAAGTCGAATGCATAGCGCATCCCTCAGGGATTGATCAACGTCGAGAACTTTATCCTTTTTATCCTTTACAAAGTATTTCCAATCGAGTTAATCAGTTAATGGACACTCATTTTCAATAAAATGAGTTTCGTTATTGATATCACTCAAGAAAAACTGATTCCACGTAATTGATTAAATAAGAAACATCGATGAGAAATTGGCTTTTGAAATTGGTAGCAGAAGTTTTCAGTAAAAGGGTTATATATTTCGTTCTATCTTCCTACAAATTATTGCGAAGCGTTCTTTCATCTAGTTACTGCGCTTCTAAGAAGTCTTTCTAAAAATCGCTTGTATCGAAGATCATTTTGAAAGTAGACTAGCATGAACTGTTCCCACCTTTTTATGGTAGACGAATTACATCTTTTTGTTTTTTTTTCCTTGGTTCTATTCAGATGGTTGGAGCACGTTTTATCCCAGAGAAGCGATATGTGATTGGCTCATTAATAATTTGTTAATGCTGATTAGAATCTTAGCTGAAAAGCGATCAGCAAAGATTTGGAAGAAATTCTAACAACGTTTGCCTCCAATTATGGCAAAATTTGTACGGAAATTCATCCATTATCCACTTTTCGGTAAACCAAAGCAACTCTAGTTATATCGAAATAGCCTAGGACGCTCCAAGATATCATTTGATGTGTTGCTCATTTGTTCCTTAAATAGTTATTGTTCTTCAAATGGAACGATTCACTATTTCTTATATAATAGCAGACTTTTAACGTTCACATAAATGAATACGATTTCGGTGAGGAGAACTTCTTGGAAACATGAACATTGGATAACCTGCTCATCTTCACTAAGAATTGTTCGTGCTCTTCTAGATTCTCATTTACGTTGTAATTTACTGGTGTGGCATCAATTTTTCTGTCTTCAAGTGTCCAGTGGTAGTCTATTCGCAGATTAAACTATTATGTAGTTCTCAATGCCAAATTTTCATTAAAAGACGGCTGTGTTTTAGTATAGTATTTAGTTTTAGCTTGCAGCCGGTGAAGCCGTTTAACATCTTGAAACCTAGTAAAGTCGTCATAATAATACAATAATATAGCAAGGTCGATGATATGATTTAAAAGATATAAGGTGTTATCTATACAGAATTGGACAACACAGTGATCCAGTCATCTTAAACGAAAACAATCAAGAGTATGCTACACAACTGGGATTTCAAAAGATTTACCAGTTGTCTTTATGACTGTCCGCTGCTAGGTCGTTCATACGAGATCAGATTGATGCTCGGTGCCTTACGAATGGGTTTCTTTTTGAACAGCGGCGTTTTTAGTAATAGTTTAGCACTTCATAACCGGGCTTCAGCCGTATGATAATGATTACTATAATCATTCTTATCTTAGATGATTCTGCTTAAAAATGGAGGCTGCACATCAGTTCAAAACTGTGAAGGACCACTACGACGTTGCAATGAAGAATCACTGAAGATATTTAAGAAAATGTAATAGATATGGGAGTAATTGGGCACTCGTTGTCCATATTTTCTTAAGTAACGTATACAAGCTTTATCACACAAGATGCTTGAAATGTAGCTTTATACTTTAAAATAAACACAGGTTATTTATACATCGCAAGGTGGGTGCGGGTAGTGCAGTGGTGAGATGTACCCTGCAATACAGGTATTTAGTTTAATCCATGGCATCACGCTCGCCAAGCCTTCCATCCTTCTGGGATCGACAAACAGATATCAGTCTTGTCTGGGAGGATAACATCGACTTGATGCATTGATAGACCACTGCAAGTTATTGTAAGGGTTAGATGTGCCTTCATTCACCTCAAAAGATACTTATTGAAGTCGAATTATCATTCTCATTCTCATTCTTCTGAGATTGACCAGTGCCTAGAGCTTCCTCCTTTGTATCGTTTTTCCTTTTTTTTATCCCTTACATTATTTTTTCAAAGGTTTTATGTATGCCTTCTAATTTATGTGAACCCATACTGCTGCTTTTTCGGATTAATTATTTCGTTTGAAGTTTGGAAACCCTATAAGCATAGTTAGGCGTCATGCTCTGGAAAAACGTGGCCAGCTAGCTGCACGTGACGAATTTTAGACACCCGTTGAACAAGGGCAACAATAGTGGATGCAAGATATACTCAAGTTGACGCAAAGGTGAAGGTCAAAGACACTGGCAAAATGTGGCAAAAAACTCATATCAGTAGAGGCCGTAACAGATACATAAAACAGGTGCCGCCCTTTCAATTCCAGTGACCCAGAGGTAGAACATGTTGTCAAAAACTGCTCATCGCTCAAAAAGCCAACACATAACGTAGCAAAGAAATGTGGACTCTTCTTTTGCTGCGTACGAGCTATACTGAGGAACGAGGCTAAACGACGTGCTTGAAAGCTGTAGTGGACTCAAGCACTCTTGCTGCGATAGGTCGTCCGGGTCAGCAGAAGTGTCCAACCAGAAACTCTAGTTTAGCTATTGGAGCGGTTTTTCTGTGGAGTTGCTTAAAAGATCTAGTCTATTCCATTAAACCAACGACTTTGCAAGGAGCTAAATCGTAAATGCGGGAAGCTATGTTTTCTATCCTCAGAGCGTTCCTGATCAAATCAGTTGGTAAAGTTGATGGATGGGTCGAATAGTTGATAGCAATTTCAGGTGCACGTGCCACATTTTATATAAAACTCAACGCCGTAGGCTTCATTTTCATAATCATTGGTGAAAAACTGTGAAAAATAGGTGAATTAAAAGAATTTAAGAATAGATAGTTACTTTTCAATCACCCTTCCTAATGGATTTTAGTGTTTTTCAGCATTATTCTTCGTTCGTCCACGAAAAACAAAATTATTTCACGTCGTAGGAACTTTTCCAATCTAGGTGTCACCACTACATAGACAACAATTATTTTTGAACGTATCGCAAACTTTTTCTTTTGACGCATCTCTATATTTAATCCAAGGTTCATGGATGATAAAAGCCTGTTTCGCCAATTTTTAATAGAATTTGAGGTTGAAAACAAGCACAATTCTTCGGCGCACTTGTTGTGCATCTAACTCCCAAACGGTGCGAAAAAATTCAACTTATATGTTGAAAAGACGAAGCTCCATGTCATAATCTCAAAATTCAGCGCAGTTCTATTTTGACATTTACAGCGTCTCGGGTCTGTGTGCAACAGTACCTTGCATCTTTAAAATGCCTCTAGGGTTTAGAAGGAAGTGTGTACTGGCTACATCTCAATACCCGATTCATTTACAAGGCACTATTGAGATATAACCTTTTCCAAAGCGTCGATTTCACATTAACCGAGAAAAAACCGAGTTCTTCTCTCCTTACGAATAATCTGTTGTTCATGTGATGACACTTCACCGTGATGACGAAAAATTGTGAGTTGAACTCATTCAATTACCTTAGTCACACAGCACAAAACTCAGTGTAACTAAGTAAGACTTAGCCTAGATTGTTCGAGCTTTCCAAACTCTGCTGATGAATTCTTGGCGTTTTCAGTTAAATTATCCATGGTTTATTTCAGTCATCATTTCAAAGTTCGTAGTCGTTCAAAAGTAGGCGTGGCCTCCAACAGCAGCATACAACTGTATTCCGCCCTTTACCTCTCCTATCTTCAGCTCTGCATCCTCATTAGCGGATCCCCACATACTCGTGATACTCAGTCCAATCTCCATATGATCTTCCACTCTGCGATTCTCTTGCTTTTAAGCCTAAGGGGTTTGAAATGTTCCGAATAATTCATTCTATGCCTAGGTAGATACCGTTGGAACGTTTTCCTTCGCGATTCGGGCTTCACCACCATTGCCGGGTAAGGAACTGACGGTGTGCATAGTTCAATAATAGGGAAGGACCTGAAAGTTCTTTTTGCACCCTGATAGCGATAACCACGCTGTTTTCTATGACTCAAGCGAATGTATCTTTGTTAGATGGTGTCCATTCCTAAAAGCCTGAACTCCTTCAGCAAAATCACACGGTAAATTCAGTCCACATTTGGTAGAAGCAACGTAAAACGTCACGAGTGCAGTGAAATTTTGCATTGCTTCCTAAAAAAGTAGCTTGCAAACTGATCACTATGCCGCAGAAGAGGCTTTACGCTCAAGTCGTGATGTGCCTACCTCAAATAATGTTCTTATTCAGGCATCGAAACACGACAGAAAAATCGGAAAATACTTAGCATTACCCTCAATAGAAACAAAACTTTCATACGGAACCTCATTAAAATTTACGTTATCTGTGGATGATGTTTCATATCATCGGCGGAAACAGTAAAATGAAAGCCGCTGGTCTTGAAGGGATTTTTTGAGACGGTAGTATTAGACATCAAATCGAAGCAATATTTTCTTATGTAAAAAGTTTCTAACTCTATCTTAAAGGTAGAAATCAAGGATTCAATTTGTTACAGTTTGTTTTGAACTGTCTTCGTAGACGAGGGGTGCTTCAACATAAAAGCGAATTGATTTGAATGTCACGAGATATTCTTGTGGTTTCTCAAGTTGAAGTTTTCTCCGCAACTACTACTGTGGTGGTGCAAATAGGCTTCACATCTATGTGTTGGGTGTCTGTGGGACACATGAGTATGTGTTTGTATGTTATTGTTCGCTTACATATGCATAATAATGTTTTTAGGTTTCGTGCTTTCGCAACATATTCCACCAGTTACGCTGGATTTTCTTTGCTAAACAGGAATAGTTATCTACAAATGATATTAATATCTTCAGCATTTGAAGAGCTACAGTGACAGTTCGTACGGTAACCGTTGCAATCTAATCACTTCTCTTCAGACAAAGTACGGTCTAAAAGTATTGGCAATCTCTCCTAGATTTCAATTTTGTCATTTATATGAAAAGCGCTGTTTCATGATTTTAATCTTAGTCGAATCGCAAGTCACATCTTCCGAGAACGCTTTCGAACCTCAACATTCTCCATTCGGTCGTGCTAACAAGTGACAAGCTTATATTTAAAGGGACAAAAACTTGTGTCATATTTCTATACGCCGCCCCGAAAATTGTACCCGAAATCATTATTGATTAATTGTTTACGATATAACATTTTTCGATTGTTGTTCTCTGAAAGTTCTTGTCTCGCTAACCTCTTTCTTTTTGTCGAACTAATTCTCTACTTGTCTATTTTTACATCGCATTCTCTCTGTCGCATTCTATCTCTTATTCATTTATGGATAATCTATATCACGATTTATCTTATTTTTACATATTATCTTATCTCACCTTTGTTTCAGATTCCGCCAAAATTTCGTCGTTACAATTAATCTATTCAATTTTGGTATTCTTTTCACATTTCGTCCATGCAGCCGCGTAAGTATCGTATGTGTTTCTTGTTACAGAAAAAAAACTTTGTGGTAGAACTATAGCTGTTTCTGTTTGTTCCATAAGATGATTTATTAAATAGTAATAACAACCATCATGGTGCTAACCCCCAAATAAAACACTGAATCTACTTATATTTCTAAATGCAACGCCATTGTAAAGTAGCTATTTTAACAGACCGTTTCGTGTTCGGCGGAGTAGTATAGACGATTTGTCAACATCAGATGAATGCTACCATCGCTACTCAGAAGAAAATCATCACAAAGTCTTTTCCGCATTTCTGCACCGAAAAAACTCTTCACACTATTCTCCGATCGCACCTTCTTATCAACAAGCGTTACTGAAACTGCAGGTCTTTTATTTCTATTCAGCATTTTCTTTTCTTTTTTGATGTCGGGCTTTAGTTTATTTTTCATCTATCCTTGCGTCATAACTGTTTCCGCGTTATTGTGTGCTTCTACCCTCCACATTGTCACAGAGATAGTGTTACATAACAATACTATTGCTAATTCACTGATTTCATCAGAACATGCTTTGAGTTCATGGAGGATCATTAGTATCTTTAAGAGTCACTCTCCATATCGTAGTTTTAACTATTACAGTATAAATTTCTTCAGAAATGTATGTCAGTATGGAAGGGGTCGTTGTAATATTATAATATGGTACATTATGTCAGGGAAAGGGGGTCACCCAAGGAATGACCTCAGTAATGAATCACATCGTTTCTTCAGACAACAGCATATCAGTGCGTCATTACTGATGAATGAAATTAACGTAATCACACTTCACGCAGATCACATTCAACCAGCTATTAGTGTAGGCGGCAATAGGTTGTCGTTTATGTCTAGCAACATCTAGAAGTCAGGGAAATCGAAATTATAATAAACGTATCCAAATTAGCCGACGTATGTTTAGCTTAACGGACCGAATAAGCCGAAAGCAAAAAAATCAAATAAATTCGGCTGCTTAATTAACCCTGCTCACCTCACAATGAGACTGACCTTATTTTCGCGCTATTTTAGCGTCCGTAGCACGAGTGCACTCACGCAATCTTTGAATACCTCAATTGACCTCTGACAAAACTATCAATGAACGTTCTTCTTGCATTCCGAAATACACCATAACTCAAGAAATCGAAAAGTTATTGCTAGTTTTTCTTCCGGTCTAAGTCAAAACAATTAAAGAATGAAGCACTAGCAACCTTCAACCACTTAAACCGTGGCAGAGAATCTGTAAACACTTCACAAAATTCTCCATTAAAAAATAAGCGTACATAGTTCCAACTAGAAATCAATTTTGTGCAAGGGATCACAGGTTAGCACCGCAGTTCCGTGCTATTTCTTCAGATTTTGAATATGAGCCAAGCACAGACTGAAATCGAACTTGTACTTGCTACGATCAGCGGGTAGCTTCAAGGAATGGATTCTCCATTTTTGCTTCAATGGATTACGCCTTTCTTTTCTGTAAACATAGCATTGCTTGGACAAGCCGATTTTGATATGCTTGCACCAATAAGGATTGTATCTTCCACGCTGAGATGACCAAAATCTTCCAATCAAATGTGGTTGGCAACGAGTCGGTCTGGAGTTCTCGACAGTAAATAGTTCCAAAATATGTTCTCAAGGAATTCGCCATTAACGCGAGAATACTCTCTGCTCTCAGATTTGGCTGAAGCAGTGGAAATAATGCCCTTCATACCAAAATTTTGCGTTCTTTGCCGAGTGCAGCTCACTCCACTTCGCTGAAGGCCAAATGTACCAGTGATCAGATTGCTGGGGTTCGGCCATATCATTTTCTGGATTGAAGGTAGTATAGGTGATACTCCCAGGGAAGTGAAAGTGCAGCATTCGGTTACTGTCGATGGAATTCATTTTCAGAGACTCACAGCAGCAAATGATTGAATGTGAACATACTTTGCCTAAAAGGTAAAAGTATATGCACTCCTCTATATGCTTGCTTTATTTCATACATGACGCTAAGTGTGAAGTATGACATGAAGTATGACGCAGTTAATCCTGTTTGAGAACCTTGTTCAAAAACAGCCACAAAATGTTGTTTTGCGAATGAAAGAGATGTGTTCACCATCACTTAGTAGTAAAATTGAAAATTTCGAACGGTGAGTTTATAAAGTAAAGGACTTCTCTGTGAGAAATTTTTTCCTCCGCTGATTTCTGAGCTTGCTCATTTTGGTCGGATAAATTAATACTCGATACCTTATAAACGCTGTATTATCTCCTATTACAGTTAAACGGCTTACGACACGGAGAACAAATCACAACCAGTTCGACTTCTTGTAACAGTAAAAAGTTGGAGGTGATAAGCGCTGAAACACCGTTACGAGAAAGGGCCTTATGCAAATTTGAATACGTTCTCAATTACAATCCAAGAGTTAGTGTTTTTTTGTTCATTTCCTACGCAAATGACTTTTCCTGACGGTTTCACTACTATTATCTTAAGACTCAAATGAATTTAGAGAATGAATTAGAAGAAATCTGAATTAATTTAGAGTAGTTCTCCATTTCTAATAATCTTGAAACGAATAAAAGAATAAAAAAAAAGAATCTTTCGGCTTTGACCAATTCCTAAGAGATGCGTCGTGCACACCACTTCATTAACTATCGTTTGAAGGTAATTGAATGCATATCTGGCTCTTACAATGACTCGTGGTGGCCTACTGATGTATCGAGCCAGTGCATTTATCCTTCCAGACAAGTCTGGTACCAATTTGTCAACCTAGGAGGGATGGAAGAATTGGTGGGCCATCGGCGCGGAGATCGACTCCGCAGGTGTGTTATGGTGCGTATCCGGCCACTGCCCCATATGCTCCGTATGAAATGAAATATCGTGTTTAATTCTAGTCAACCTATTTGCTTCACCATTAAGTGTGAAATTTAAGTCGTGTATTTCCATCTCCAAATTGGATCAGAAAACTATTAGGAGGATAAAAAATCACACTCTCTTTGAAGCGACTACCAGCGGCGTTGACGGAAGTGAAATGCAGTTGTGATCGACCGAATTCAAAACTGGTCGGGAAACGAATTTTCGAATGCGAACATCTTCGGTATCAAGTATGTTCAACAGACCTTTTAGTAAATATGAATGTTTTTTTTATCCATGCAAGCTTCAAGAAAAATGAAAGAAATGGGCTTAAGAAAAATGAAAGAAATAGACATTGACTTAGAACTCGGTAAAAACTCCACCCAATTCGTGCCAATATGTATATTTGAGATGAGTAAATCTTTTTACAGAATGTTGTCCTCGTTTCCGTGATTGTTCATTGCCCAGGCTATGGTGTTAACACATCATCTCAGCTGTAGGGTATTAGTGCTTGTCGAACTTGGAACTTGGATGTATGACAGAACGTTCGTTCTCACGACAAAACCACGCAAAGTGAAAATGTGTTTTTACCAAAAATTTCCGCTATTAGCAAAAAAAATGCCGGCCGGAAAACACGCGACCCTTCTGGAGGAACACTATGACGAAGTGACAACCTTGAATTCTGAGCTGGATGACTGGCTTGTTCTTGCAGTTGGTGGAAATTCCGGAGAAGGTCAGGGCGATGTATACCTCAAAGTTTTACGAAAATTTCTCAAGAATCATTTTTAATCACTAGTATATCGGCTTCTTTAATGTCATGTTGAGGCGCCAGCGATTGTTCGAGAACATTGGCTGGCCACTCAAATACCAAGTGTTGGTTCCGATGACGCGATTTGCTTGGATGGAAGATAATGCTAGGGACTGTGTTCGCTGAGAATAAAGTGAAATGTTTCGCAAAAATCTCTTCTAACATGATGACAAATAATTTTCTTCGAACTCTCTGCTTTTCCACAGAAAAAATATCTAAACAGTTTGATCACGTATGTTCGTTAATAGAAGAGTTTGAATATCAGAGGGTCTTTAGTCGTCTACCATTTTATTATTACTTGAAATACTAAAAGTTTCGATCAGTTAAGAATTACTGAGTGGACTACTTAGTTACTCAATTATGTTGCGTAACCCTAGACGACGTCAGTTCAGTGGATCACTGGTGACTTAGACGATTTACTACGATTGCAACGATCTTCTTAAGTGGGATATTCTTAAGTGTAAAGAAAGTACCAGTTATTTTTTAGATTATACATGTTCCAAATATAAACCGCACGATTTATTTATTAATTTCATAATGAGCGAAAAGGAGATTGTTACTCTATTCTTTATTATAAGCAGGATGACGTTTTTTGGAGATTTCGCCTTCTTCAGAGCCTTGAAAGTCACGTTGAATGAAGTCTGTCCGGCTAAGATTTCAATCGAGTTGAAAACAAAATAGCTTCTTTGCACATTCACAGCTTTCCTCTTAGTGCTTAAAGTGGAGCTCAACAGCACAGAATTCATATAGATGCGTAATTTTCACGAATTATTATTGAATTGTATTTAGGTGCGAGTGCTAATGTTTGATGAGACTTGTAATACATTCCGAGAGTACACAGAAACCATTGCGCTTGCTTGTATACCAGTAGTACAGGTACGACATCGTTAGTTAATGGATGTTTTATAAGAGAATTCTGTCTGTAATAAATTATAATATAGATTTGGACTTTCTTTTCCAGCTATGTGCATGTAACCAGGCGCTGGAGTGCCCATCGTTAGGGATAATAACTTGACGATCATAGATTTCCTAGACAGAGATGGATAGACTTGTAACTTTAAATAAAGATGAAAACATTGTGATTTTGACTACAGCTTTAGCTGAGCTGGGTTAAATACCGATTTCCGCTCCTCGTATCATTCTTGCTGACGAATGGTTGCTCATAAAGGATAAGGGACAAAGGATAAGGCTCTAGGCGTTGATCAATCCCTGAGGGATGCACTATGCATTCGACTTCATTAAGTATCGTTGGAGGTGATTAAATGCATATCAGGCGTTTATACTCACGTTGATTTGACTCGTGGTGGTCTACCGATGTATCGAGCCAATGCTGCTATCCTCCCAGACAAGTCTTGTACCAAATTGCTGACCCCGGTTGAATGGAAAGCGCAGTGGGCCTGAAGCAGTATGATGGATCCCATGTCCGTTGCAGGGCGCCTCCAACCACTGTGCTGCACGCTCCTGCCTAGCACTGTTAGAGTAAAAAAAATTTCCTTTGAGAACGGGAAAGCAAGGTTGATGCAATAGGTTGGTTGATACGTGAGCCTACGGAAGGGTAATCGCGGTTTCGAAGCACATCTCTGGTTCGGAGTTTTGCTTACCTTCATCATTCATGTGGTTGTAATTCACGTAACATTCTTCCGTTGTGATCCTAGCTTCTTCGCAGAAATTACTTAAACATGCCTATGTGTTCTAAAATGGGTATAGCAGTCCTCGTCAGAGGCGCTCTGCATTACACACATGGTCCTTGGTGCAACCCTGCCCTTGGGTTAACCAAGCTTCCATCCCTCCAGAGTCAATGAATAGATGCCCGACCAGAGGGGCAAAATATGCATTTCATCGCCTCAGCAATGCTTAATGCAGTCGAATGAATGGTACATTCCTCAGGAATAGAACGCCAATATATCGAAAGTATACCTAATCACATGATCGACTTTCTTTTAACTTCGGCATTGATCAGTAACTTACTGTTTTTTTGGCGACAAACAAGAGTTTGGCATTTCAGCATATATTAATACAGAATAGCTGGCATTTAGGCAGTTTCGCCTTCTTCAGGGCCCGGAAAGGTCAAGCTGACAGTAGACTGCGAGACCATTTGAGCTTTCCAGGCTCTGAAGAAAGCGAAACCGCCAAAACGCCAGCCATTCTGCGGTAGTAAATGCTTTAATTCAAACAGCTTGTTTGTTCGCAAGAAAAACAATGAAGATATATCTGTAATTACTTTGTGAAACTTTTATTTGTGCAAAATGATTACCAATCAGAGTCGCGTCGTCGAACGTCTGAACATTATCGCTACAGTTTCAGGCAAATGCAAATGCAGATGGTGAAGCCGACTTCATGTTTCCGGTCAAAGCCCAAGTACCAGTCTAAGCTAATAGTATGCATGTCCTAACAGCAAGCGTATGCGCATCTGTAATGACAACGATTTCGACGGTAGTCACGACAGAGGCAAACTAGTAATAATAATGAAGCCTAATACCGGCAAATAATAATAATAGTAATGATGTAACAAAATGTAAGCGTCCTGATATCTAATTACACTACTGTATGACTTCCTCGGTATGATCTCATCATCCGTATTTTGTTCAGCATGATTCACCTTTTCTGCCATAATAGAGCCGCTTATTTGTTATTACAAATCCGGCATGACGTCTTTTCAACTTTCCAATAGCTGTTAATCCTGAGAAATGAAATCGAATACGGTCAAATGGTCTTCTTTAAACGCTCAGCCAAATCACCTGAACTCATTTTTTCATTTATTTCCATCATAAACTCGTTGTCGCTCTATATCTCAATATAACAACTTTGTGGGTACGTTTACACAAAGACAGACGCACATGTCTATGAATAATCATGCAAGCACAGGCAGTTAAACACGCATATGCACATACACATACACAAATACACATATACACAAATATACATATATAACATATATAAGCACCGACACACACACAAACACACATACATACACATACACACACACACGCACACACACACACACACACACACACACGCACACACACACACACACACACACACGCACACACACGCACA